>OW386286.2:202467929-203067929 GCA_936432065.2 Rutpela maculata | reverse complement strand
TTAAAGGCTTGGTAATCTTGGAGAAATTGGGGATAAAGCGCCTGTAATATCCGGCTAAGCCTAGAAGTGATTTAATTTCTTTTTGGTTTTTTGGTTGAGGGAAATTTAGAATAGCGTCAACTTTCGAAGGATTCGGTTTTACGCCGTCTTTTGTAATGAGATGTCCTAAATAAGCGACTTCCTTGCGGAGAAACTCGTCGGGTTGTCGGGTTGAATTTTTAGATTGGCTTTCTGTAATCGTTTGAAAACTTCCGTTAATCGAGAAATATGCTCGTGAATAGTAGGTGAGTAAACAATAATATCGTCCATATAGACGAGACATCGTTCATTTTGGATACCTAATAAAATGTTATCCATCACTCTTTGAAATGTTGATGGAGCATTCTTAAGTCCAAAAGGCATTCTTACGAATTCAAAATGACCATTTTCAACTGTGAAAGCAGTTTTTTGAATATCTTTCGCATCAATCTCGATTTGGTGAAATCCGGAGGCTAAGTCCAAAGTTGTAAAATATTGACATTTGCCTAATTGATCGAGGAGGTCGGAAATATTGGGTAGCGGGTATTTATCGTCAATAGTCAGTTCGTTGAGTTTTCTGTAGTCCACTACAACTCGCCATTTTTGTTTACCGGAGGCGTCGAGTTTTTTAGGTACAACCCAAACCGGAGAGGACCAGGGAGAAATCGAAGGTCTAATGATGCCTTGATCAAGCATATTAGAGACTTGTGTTTTGACTTCCTCTTTATGAATATGAGGGTAGCGATATGATTTCGTAAAAACCGGTTTTGAATCGTTCGTGTCAATGGAATGCTTAATTTCGTTAGTAAAAGTTAAATTGTCTCCTTCCAAATAGAATATATCTTGAAAGTCTAAACAAAGCTGCGTTACTATTTCGGCCTCTTCTTCGTTTAGATGATCCAAGCGCAATTCGTTCCTAATTTCGAAGGATCTGTCCGTCTGTAGGTGTGAGTCAGAATTTTGAGTGTTTAAATTGAAAATTGATTTGAATTTTTGTACTGGTTCTAGTTTAAGGTTAGAGAAATTTATAGTTTTCGGTATTGCGTTAGCGTTCACGATCGAAGTTAGAAATTCTCCGTTGCTGTCGATTTTTACGAGGGCATTTGGTAGGCGTACCTTTTCAATTTCTTGGGCTAACAGTATAGCCTCGGTATTTTGCAGATTGCATTTTAATTTACAAATTTTTTCCATGCGAGGTTCAATAGAAATTAAATTTTTGATGTTGCTTAAATTTGAATTTTTTGTATCGGAATTAATAGTTGGTTGTAAAGGTAAATTTACCGTAGTTTCTTCCGTAACTTTAAATAGTGGTACGGTTTTGAAATTTGTGACTAGTTGTTTATTTTTAAAGTCTACTTTGCATTCGTAATGTTCTAGGAAGTCTGCGCCTAATAATCCATCGAAATCTATATCTAGATTATAGATATAAACTTTGTGTGACTCATTTGAAAAGGGGATGAGAACAGATTCGTTGATATAAATTTTTTGATCAGTGATACCCTGTATGATTACATTTTCAGGAGATCTACGTCTGTAATTTTCAGCTGTTTTAGGTTTAAAAATTGATATACCTGCACCTGTGTCAATTAGAATTTTAAATTTACCAGTTGCATCTTTGACGTAATAAAGATTTTTTGAATTTACGGTTAATAAGGTGTGAGAAAGCGTATTTACATGAACGTTTGTTCTGGGAAGTTCAGCATTGGATCGAAACTGTCGTTGAGATTCATTGTTTGTATTTGGTTTGATATTTGGTCGAATTGGTCTATTTGTTCTGTTGGAGTATCCGTGGGGTACTCCGGATCTAAGCGAAAATCCTGAGGATTAGCAGTATAATCCTCCTCTAGTGTTTGAGAATTAGCAGTATAGTTATCTGAAAAGTTTTGAGCGTTGCCTGAATCGTAATTTTCATAACTATCACTTACGTTTTGATAATCGGATGAGTAGTCGTTAAATTGATTATAGTTACATTGATTGTCATAATTGTCATAAGGTTCGTAATTCAAATGATGAGCTTTTTGCTGGTTAAAGCGATTAAAATTTGGGTTAGGTTGGATAGCTGACGGTCGCTGTTGCATAAAATTAGGGTTCGGCCTTATGGCTGAGGGCCTGTTTTGCTGTGATTGATTTGGCTGATTATTTTGAGGGAATGTCCTCTGACCAAATTGATTACTCGGTTGTGCGAAGTTTTGATGCGAAAAATTTTGGGAGTTTGGGTTTCCTTGGAAACTTGGTCTCTGGAAGTTTTGAGACTGTTGCCTCGTGCGGCATTCGCTTATTACATGTCCATTCCGTTTACAGAAGGAACAGAACTTTTGTTGCAAATTGGGACCCTGTGGTCGCTTTTGTTGAATTACTGGGTTTTTGACCGGACTATTTTTTGGGAATTTTTGTTGTTCAAAATAAGAGAGTTGTAGCTCTCTACGGATTCTAATAATTGCGTTCATTATAGTTGGAGGGTTACTGGCACGTATTATTCTGCCTAGATTTGGTTCTAGACCCGTTAACAAATTATTTAATGTCATAGTTTCGATCAAGTTTGTTTGCGCGGTTCTTTGCTCTGAAGTTAAATTTTGTTTTTGCACTGCAGCGTGCATTTTCGCATTGTGCGTTTGTAGACGCGAAACAAATGTTAGCGCAGATTCACCAGGCAATTGGTGAATTCGTTGTAGGTCTTGAATAAGAGCTGTTAAATCTCTAGAGTCACCGAAGTGGGTTTCTAGAAGTGCTTTAATTTCTGGCCATGTGGCAGGGTTACGAGAGTTGATTAGTTAGATTAGCTTTGCCTTTCAATTTATTTTTAATATGAACAGTTAATAAGATTTTTTGGTCATGAATTGCCATGCGTTGGGCACACTGACATGAGTTTAGGAAAGTTTGGAGGTTGATGGCGTTACCATCGAACTCCGGAATTAACGAGAAAATTTCTGAGAGTTTGTAAGGCTCTACCTCGTGCTCGACTTGCTCTGGTTGCTCGGCTGTCGTCGGCACTACTGGTTGAACTGGTTGAACCGGCTCTGGTTGAGCTCTGTCTGGCATTTTGCTTTTTTATTTAGAGATTTTTGAACTAAAATAATTGTCTGCGTATCAGCAGTATGATACGAGAATTAAATTAAAATTGTTTGTTATGTTGCGTACGTTAATAAATTGTGTATTAACTGTATAATACACAGTCGTTTCGTGAATACGAAAATAAATAACTTAAAATTAAAACTGTTGCGTTGTAGCTTGTACAGGATTTCTTTGATAATAGAACTGGCTTGTTTGCCGAGTGTATTAGCGGTATAATACACGTAAATAATTGTGAGAAATAATAATTGTAAAATGAAATAACGAGATGATTCTTAAAAATGACTTACATTAATTTCATCTCCATGAGTAGGTTCTTCGTCCGTCAAGGGATTGGGATCCGCCACCACCAGTGAGGAAGGTCTCCTTGTTCTCGTAGATGTACACGCACTAGTTAGGCACCTTCTGCAGATGTTCTCCTTGTTCTCTTACGCTTCACTACCAGTTAGGCTTCTTGTTCTGATGATGTTTACGGATCCTACCGACTGCGCCAATGTTAGATCACGGTTCACATGAGTGACTTTTTAAAAAGGATTTATTTATTTAATGGAGCCAACGTTGGCTCTTGGAGGAGGAATTAGAATAATAAATTAGAAGTGTTGCATTCTAACTGAGTTTAATAACTGATTCAACAAAGCGTGTTTAGTCATATTTATAACATACAGAACCTGAGTAAGCAAAATATATAACAAAGGAATTGCAGTTCTGCAGTCTGCACAAGTTATGAGAAACAAAGGTGTAATATGATATCTTGAAGATAAGCAATTAATAAGAGAAGCTGTTATCGTGAAATACGATATACCTGTGAAGGTTTATTATGGCTAAGTCGCAATAAGATAGCGTGTAATATTATATAACATATATAGCGTACTCATTTACATATTAATATATAACTATCTCTATGGATATCAATAATAACAAAACAATGACAATTAATTCATATTTTTACAAATGTGCACATTACAAATAAATCCTTTACAATTTGATTTCTTAAATTATTATAATAGCTATTAGTGCTATACCTACCCCAAGAACCCATAAAACGACATGCCACATCGGTAGTGGTGATGGTGGTGGTAGTGGGCGTGGATGAAGGAAAACAAAATTGAGGCCTTTGTTTCTTCTATACACGCTAAAATCACAATTTTTTTTTATTTTTTACCCTCTTTATTAATGGTAATGCAAAACATTTTTTGAGAACTTAGCTTCTCTTTTATATAGTAAATACCAATTTTCTGGACTTTTACTTGCTTGATTTAGCTATTTACCCCATATACCCCAATTTATCCCCCAACTCTTCAACGAAATAAGACCAAAATATAATCTACAACCCCAAAAGAGAAAGAAAACATTTTGCACATAATTGAAAACTATTCAAAATTGTCTTTTCTAGAATGCTTTTAACCACCTCCTCTTAAGTCCAAGGAAGCTAGATTTGCTTGAGTAAGAACAGTCTATAGTAAAATCGGAACGACTTGTTGGGGATAATTAATGACGAAAAATTATTTCGTTGTGTGTGGGGCTCTAATTCACTACGTTAGGTACGTCCAGAGGAAATATTAGAAACACTCTGAGCTGAGACTAATGAACTGTTTATTATGCCATACAGTGCATTCCTAAAGTAGCGTAAAAATTTGTTAAAAAGTGTACAAATTTGTTTTTTGGAAAGTCGCGACATTCAAAAGGTTAATATTGAATGCTCTTAAATTTCTTTTCAATTTGTTTGCAAGTTTTCACAAAGCTATGACGTCGTAAATATGTTTTTATAGGTATTTATGTACCAAGGGTCGTAAGTGCACTTTTTTTGTTCGAGAATACAGTTTGCAAGCCGAGGCCCCTAGGGGCGAGGTTTGCAAATATTCGAGGCCAAAAAATCGCACTGTACGACCAGCGGTGCGTATGATATTTTTCGTCATACCCATAAATAATTAAACTAGAAAAAAATTTAGTGGAAAATTATAATTATTTAAGTAAGGTTTTATATTTGCTATGCAAATAGTAAAGGTAGCGGTAGCGCCAATAAAATAAATTTAGGACGCGGCTTCTATTCAAATGACAACTACTGTCAAGATAAATTAAATCATATTATTATAATAGCCCTGAACATTTTTTAAAACAATGTCAGATATAGAAGATATAGCAAGAATTACTTGCCTTTATGTACTTCCAAAAAAGTTAAAATATTTAATACTTGTTATATAAAAGAGAAAATTATGAAATTATGAAAAATAACAATGGAACTAGATTATGCTTACGAGAGATAAGTATAATCTAGAGAGAGGTATGACGAAAAATGTATTTCTTGAGAATTCTTCCCTTTAAATTTTCCACATTTACTGGGCGATTCACGTGTACTCTGTTTTTAAGGTATCGCCATAGAAGAAAATCGGGGAGCGTCAGATTTGTCGATCTTGGTTGACTTCTGGATTACCCCCTTCTTCCTATCTAATCATTTAGAAATAACGTATTGAAATAGGCCCGCAAAAGGCTAGGTAGTGAGGAGGTGTTCCATCTTGTTCAAAATGGAAGTCGTTTCTCTTTTGGATCTGGACTGGATACGAAGTTTCTGTTGCGAGGATGAGAGTGTCTTGAAGAAAATACAAATACTCGCACTGATTAGGGTCTCGTCAAAAAAATAAGAACAGAATCCTTCCATCAACTATCTCGCATCACACATTCAATTTTTCAGGCTTCTGACTATGATAATTCTTTATCAAGTGGGGATTCTCTGCAACTCAATAACAACAATTTGAATATTGATGTGGTCATTTAAAATAAAAGTAGCTTCATTCGAAAAAAGTATTATTTTTACAAAGTTATTATCGTTATCGCATAGCCCTTGCAGTTGCTCACAGAATTGATTTTGCCGATCAAATTCTCTTCGTGAACAAGGCATACCTTATAAGGATGGTACTTTAAGTGTGGAATGAGGACTTTCTTACATTGTCCACAAAACATTAAGTTGATCTTAAGGTGAAGGTCACACCTCCAAAGCATAGATCTTCTCTTTTTAAAAGGAGCGTCACTTATATTAATTTCAAAATCTATAACAATCTCCCTACTCATTTGCAAATTGAAAAAAAAGATTCCTCCTTCAAGTTGAAATTACTCAAGATTTTGTTAGATACACAGGTATACAACTAAGGTGTTAATGGGACCTGATGGTATTCCTGCATTCTTATTGAAAGATTGTGCTTATATCTTTGCGAAGCCACTCATGATTTTATTTAACCTGTCTATTAAGTGTTGTTCATTTCCTGACATTTGGATATACTCCAAAGTCTGTTCAGTATGCAAAAAAGGTGAAAGAAATGATATAAGAAACTTTTGACCGATAACTATGATCTCTAATTTTGGCAAAGCTTTCGAAATATTACTACATAATTCCATTTACAACATGGAAAGGTTCCTTTTTCGATTCTTCGCTTATAACTCAGAAGCGATGCGATGTACGGAAAAAGGTAATCTATCCAAAATTAAACATAATTCAATTTCCTACAAAAATGTTCATATTCTTTTTCTTCCTATGTGTTATAGTTTACGAGATATTCGCCAGCCAAAATAGATAATTAATTAATTAGGTAATTGAATGTTTCTATCAGAGCGGTTTACCGTGGTCGGCTAATAAATCACAGTCACAAAATAATCTTTATTTTACAACACTCGACGTAAGTTTTGTCGAAATCTATACATTTTCTTAAATATACGGTGTGACTCACTTAAAATGAAGACTTTATATAATACTAGCTGACCCAGCAAACGTTGTTTTGCCATATAAATTATAAATTTTTGTCCAAAAAATAAAAATAAAATTTCTGGATAGGGCCACCCTTATCACCTAGGGGTATAAAAAATAGCCTAAGACCTATTCTCAGACCTACCAAATATACACCAAAAATTTCATAAAAATCGGTCAAGCCGTTTCGGAGGAGTTCGATAACAAACACTGTGATACGAGATTTTTTTATATTAGATATAACTTTTTTATTTTGTTTCCCATTTGAATCAAAACTCGAGTATAGAACAAATTAGGATCTACTTATGACCAGAAAAACATTCGCCTGCTACAAAAGCAAAGCCACCTGCGTTACCAAAATATGCGGAAACTAATAAAAACATTTTGAATGTTCAAAATTCTAAATAATGCATCAGATCGGCACACATTGAGGCTTTTTGTAGTTAGTAGTCCCAAAAACGCCTAGCCAGCATAATTTACCTAGATACCTGTCTCCATCTACCAATGTATATTATAAAGTAGGTACTACCTATACATATTTGTATTTGTGGATTCAATGCATAATGTGTCTGTCTTGGCCGGATTTTTTATATAATTGTTGAACATTCTATAGTATACTCTTCACAGTTTTTTTGAAAATAAGTTAATTTTTTAGGAATAATTGCTATATTTCCATTTTAATCATCCCTTGATTATGCTTTCGTGGTTGGCGAAACGTTCGTCAGTATATTATATTATGCGATATTTTGTGCCCTTATCAAATATTCCAACACTTTTTATGTTGATAAGTTAGAAAGATAGACTGAAAGTTAGAAAGTTGTTCAGAATTCGATCACTAACACAATATGTTCATTAAAATTTTGCAAACGTAACTCAAACACAAGCAACTAGCATACACGGTATATTTGACCAGTATCGTTATCCAAGCATTAAAGATATTGAGAGAGACAAGGGGGGAGAATTTATGGATATGAAGCGTCAATGTTATAAACGGACCAGATCAAGTCAGACCGGTGGATTTTAATAAATCATTAAGAAGTAGCAAGTTCATTTCCAAGTTGATTTTCTGATTCTACATTGGAGTTCTGAAGAAGTGTCTGAGTTTTTAAAAAGTAACTACTCCATTAAATTAGTAAATGGAAAAAAAAAATCCGAGGAAGAAGGCTTTTATTGTCTGCATGAAGAAGAGGATACGTGGATAGCTCTCCATATAATTAGATTGCAAAGAAACCTCTAATATTATTGTAAGAACAGCAGACACTGATGTGTTAGTCATTCTTTTAACAAACTACTAAAAATTTCGAAACAGTCTCAAGATATGGATGCAAGTTTGTGCAATAAGAAACAACAATCTGCGATATATTGCAGTGCATACATTATTTGAGAAGCTAGGTGTAACACTATGTAGAGCGCTTCCAATTTTTCGTTCTTTCACTGTATGTGACTATACAGCTGAGTTTTTCAAAAAAGGGAAGAAAGTGCCGTTTAATATTCTGCAGAACAGAAGAAATTTCAAAAGGGCTTTCCAACTATTGGGAGAAGCTGAAGACCTTGACAGAATAATTAATGATATTCAAGAATATGTATGTCTATAGGGTAAAGTCAGTGAATGAATCTAGGGAGATACTTTTTTACAAAAATTACATGCCAAAAAAAGATAATGAGAAATTTTTAAAACACCTGAAGAGTTCTGATCATCTCCCTTGTTATCGAGTTCTGTTACAAAAAATAAAAAGAACCCAATCTGTATCAACAATTTGGTGCAATACAAGCAAATACCTACAGAGCTAATACCGGAAGAATGTGGGTGGTGCCTAGATGAAAGCAGAAAGTTGGTCAACTTTCTCTTGTGGTATGAAGGTGATCAGGCACCTTCAACAGTAGCGAATGTGATGGGTAATGAGGAAGAACTGGAAGCTGAAGAAGGTAAGAATTTAACAAACTCAAATACCTACATACTTCCCTAATTATTACATTATTTCTAGAAGCTGACCAGTTGGACAGTGGTGATGAGACTGAGTGAAAAATTGTTTCAGAAAAGTTTTAACAGTTTATTTTCCGTTGTTTTGATCTAATGAAGTTTATATTTATTTTTACAAATGTTATGTTTTCATTTCAATATTATTAAGTTATTTTATATTTATATCCCAATACTTTAATGTTTATTATAACTATTTGCTGTTCAGGGATATCAGTTATACTTTTAAAGCCATGATATCCTTCATTTTGTAAATCATCAATTAATAATTTTGCTAAATTTGATAAAGGAAAATATTTCGAGCAATTATTAAAATTTATTGAGAATAAAATTATAATGTGGGTAGTAAATAATTTAAAATATCTTATATAAATTACCTGTAGTACGGGCCTATCTGCCAGCAACCAATCTTTCGAAAATTTTGTCTGCCATAATATAAATTCTTCGTAAACAATTACAAGAATTTTTGTGCAAATTTTGACTTTAAAGGGAACACGTAAATTGACGTACATTTTTAATCATTTTGAACGTATCTGCAACTAGGTTCGCTACAGTTGCAACCTGGCAGACAATTTTCCTTATTCCTTACAAGCAATCATTTGACGGAAAATTTATTCTTAAAGGTATGACGTAAATTGACATAATAAATTACGGCCCTTTAATTGACCACTGCTAATTAACGCTTCATGTCTGCCCTGGCAGACAATTTTTTCTCCAATTGGCTTCTTGTCAGACATGTTTTCAAGTGGTCAAATTTTTTAAAGGCGATGACGTAAATTTAAAGCCCCCATCTCTCAGACTAATAAATTTTTATAAAATTTTGTATCTTGTCGATCTTTTAATTTATTGATGTGTTATTAGATGTCAAAGGAGCATTTCTGAAAGTTTTTCAATGAAATTTTTTTGATCAGGAAGACACATACTTTATGTAAAAAATGTTTTAGCCAATTTGACCGAATAATTTTGTTATTTTTATATTTTTCTGTATTAGTCCGGTGATTTTAGATTAAAAAATAGCGATTTCTCGGAAAGTTTTGAGACAAGCCAAAAATTAGCCTACCCCCTACAGAATTTCCTCAGGAATCCGAAAAAAATAGTGTTGACCACTCAAAATGGCGGCTTTAATTGTTGTTCAACTTTTTGTAAACAAAATGAATTTTGCAACTTATTTGTTTGCTTATATCTTCGCTTCTAAAGGTCGTAGAAAAACGTTCGACCCGTCAATTTCTTCGTTACGGGTTCCCCATAAGGAAGGTATATGCAAAGAATGAATTTTTGATTGTTAATAACATTTTATGACAAGAAACTAAAAAAATTGAATTTCTCGATCCTCGAACTTTGAAGTACTGTAGAAACAAATACAAAATCTGCATGTTAACGATATTATGAGAAGTAGTACATATTTTTGCTCTTAATGAAATGCACTTTGTTCCGTTGCAAAATATTAATTATTTTTTTTGCAATTAATTTATAAAAAAAAAATTCAAATTGTTATACTAAAAGATTATATTAATATTTTATAGTTCTGTTTCTGTAAAAACATTGTATTTGACGTTCATTTACATTATCAAAAAGAATGTTGCAAAAAAATTTTAATTTGCGACTTTTTTACGCAAAAAATCAATTTTGCAACTTAAACAAATGTAAATATCTCAGTGGATTTTGAATAAAATTTATTGCAACTAACGGCATTTTAATTGTCATAAAAAAACACGAATTTTAGATGCTTTGGCGCCGAAATTTGAAGATTTCACGTCTTTTGTAATTACGGCGAAATTTGAAAATATTCATACTTGAAAATGTAACTGAATATACCTCAGAGTGTGTGTTATCACTTACAAAAAATGCAATGTCTATATATCTAGATGGGCCGTGGAAAAATAAATCGAGAAAATTGCATCCTTGACGCTCGCGTTCACGCTAGATGCCAGATTCCCCTCCCCCTTCACTGCTAATGGCGTACTTGGACAGTTTTACCCCGGCGGCTGCTTTATTTCTCTTTTTCTCGGCTCTAAGAGTGGATGGACGTTTTTTTTTAATTCAACTTATTTTTTTCTCAGCTTTCCGATTATTCGATTATTTTTCAATTATTCAATTACGTTGCTCCGCAAAAAGAATTTGTAATACAGCGGCTTTATTATTTTATTATTATAGATAAAATAATTTCAGTAGTTTATAATCAAACATCTTATAATTATTTCCACATCCAGTGGAAGTATAGTAACGCAAAAACAAAATTGTAAACATTTTTAATTTTTTAAATAGGCTTAGAATGTTATGAAATGTTGAGATTTTAAGTTTGAGCAAAAAGTCCGTCGCTCTGTCGGTCGGTCCGTCTGTAACTTTTTTGTGCGCACGATTACTCTGGAATCGTTTAATATATTGACTTGAAATTTGCTACATGTATGTATTTTAACGAGATCTGGAAGATTATATTTTGATCTTATTCCGTTGAAGGGTTGGGGGAAATGGGTGTAAATGGGTAAATTAAACAAGTAAGAGTCCATAAAATTGGTATTTATTATAAATAAGAGAAGCTAAGGTCTCAAAAAATTTTTTGATATTAGCCACCCCCGTTACCACCCCCACCTCATTATTAAAAGGGGCGATAGAAATAAAATTTTGATTTAGTGTGTACACAAGAAGCAAATAGCCTCAATTTTGTTTTTTAATTCATTCACCCACACTACCACCGTTCCTACCCACTACCGATGTGACATATCGTTTTATTGTTTTTTTTTTCGTTGTGAGAGACTTGGATAGAAAATCTGGATGTGGTAGTAGTGATTCCTTGGGCAGCGTTTTTTTACAATTTTACAAACATTCTATAATTTAAGCAATCACGCATTATTGTTATGTTATGAATTAGATGTTTATTTCGCTGTTTAAAACAAATTAAATCAATATTGATGTCTGTCAGTTTAAATTAAATGAAATGCAAGAAAATGAGGAAGTTATTGGAAATGTTGATATAAATAATGACGATGATGACAATGATTGTCTGTACGCAGAAATGCGAGACGAAACGGACAGCGAGTCCGACACAGGAAATCACCCAAAAAAAACGAGGACAGAAAATTAAGCTTTAGTTTGTACATTCAATAAATTATTTTTTAAATACAAAATGTATATCTTTTTCATCCACAATAAGAGTAAAAACTAGTCACTCATCAACGTCTTATCAAATAAATTGTATGTAATCTTTACATATTTATTTTATGAAGCAACGTAATTGAATGATTGAAAAATAATCGAATAATCGGAAAGCTGAGAAAAAAAAATAAGTTGAATTAAAAAAAAAACGTCTATCTAGCCACTCCTGAAGCCGAGAAAAAGAGAAATGAAGCTGCCGCCGCGGTAAAACTGTCCAAGTACGCCACTAGCAGTAAAGGGGAGGGGGATCTGGCTTCTAGTGTGAGCGCGAGCGCCAAGGATGCACTTTTCTCGATTTTTTTTCCATGGCCCATCTAGATATATAGACATGGCACTTTATGTAAGTGATAACACACACTCTGAGGTATATTTAGTTGAATTTTCAAGTAAAAATATTTTCAAATTTCGCCGTAATCACAAAAAACGTGAAATCTTCATATCTCGGCTCCAAAGCATCGGAGCAAAAATTTTTTTTTTCTTAAATTCGTGTTTTTTTATGAAAATTAAAATGCCGTTAGTTGCAATAAATTTTATGCAAAATCCACTGAGATATTTACATTTGTTTAAGTTGCAAAATTGATTTTTTGCGTAAAAAAGTCGCAAATTAAAATTTTTTTGCAATATTCTTTTTGATTATGTAAATGTACGTCAAATACAATGTTTTTATCTAAACATAACTGTAAAATATTAATATGATCTTTTAGTATAACAGTTTGATTTTTTTTTTTTTATAAATTAATTGCAAAGAAAATAATTAATATTTTGCAACGGAACAAAGTGCATTTCATTAAGGGTAAAAATATGTACTATTTCTCGTAATATCGTTAACATGCAGATTTTATATTTGTTTCTACAGTACTTCAAAATTCGAGGATCGAGAAATCCAATTTTTTCAGTTTTTTGCCATAAAATGTTATTAACAATCAAAAATTAGTTCTTTGCATATACCTACCTTATAGGGGAACCCATGGCGAAGAAATTGACGGGTCGAACGTTTTTCTATGACCTCTAGAAGCGAAAATATAAGCAAACAAGTAAGTTGCAAAATTCATTATGTTTACAAAAAGTTGAATAACAATTAAAGCCGCCATTTTGAGTGGTCAACACTATTTTTTTCGGATTCCTGAGGAAATTCTGTAGCGGGTAGACTAATTTTTGGCTTGTCCCAAAACTTTCCGAGACATTTTCCTAATATCACCGGACTATATTCTATTTTTATTAAAAGAACAAATGTTTTTAGGCAAAATATTATAAAGGGCGATTACAACGTATCACAATATAAAATGTATGAATAAAATCATGAATCCGAGATTCTAGTAAATTTCTTGAGCTGGTATCTCGGAAACTAGACATAGGATCGAGAGAGTTTTTGATCAGAAAATCGAAATCTACAACATAAAAATTCAGCCAATTTGACTGTAAGCCAATTTATATAAGGAACGTGCGGGGTCCTTTCTTCATTTCTAGTAAATTTAGTAATTTTAAATTTGAAGATAGTTTTCTTGAAAATTTCGTCATGCGATTCAGATCGATATTTACTGCATTGTATGTAAATTGCGCTTTTTCAATTCCGTAACAGAAAATAGAACTGGTAGTTAAAAAAATAATGATGACGTCATCGCTTTGTGAATTCCTGCTAAAAAAAATTAACAAATATATCATATATTATGAACCTTTGAGTGCTTTTTATTGAATTTTTGTACTGCTTTACGAAAACACTGTATATTTTTCTATCCTAGGGTATACCCTAGAAAACCTTCAATGACGTAAATATCTGGAGCAAACTTAGTTTGCCATTATTGCCAGACCTATTTACCGGCACGGTAGCTCAATCGGTTAAGGCGTATTGAGTGACGAATACGCTGATCGACTCGCTACCGCGCTCTGGGTTCGACCCCCAGCCCCGGTATTGACAACACCGGTGGGTGTGGATGTATGTCTGCGTTTTTCCGAATGTGTAACCCCCTTCCGGACAGCCTTGGCTTTGGATTTGGGGGTTGTCTACTATCTGTGGTGTGTTTATGTTTATGTGTTTATTGACATTTTGGCCGCTTCCTTATTACTTTTATTTTCGAGATTTGTTATACTTCCATTATTAATAGTAAATCTAGCGTAACGTAGATGGCGCACTAGACTGTTCTGACTTTTTTCAGTCTGGCTATACTCTACACTTTCCAGTGCAAAAAACTAGACCAAAAAACGCTTCATCCAATACCGGAGTATTGGTTGAAGCGTTTGTATTTTCATTTTTTATCTACTGTGTGGCACTGATGAGCCTAGAAAGGCGAAACGCGTCTGCTACTGTTGAGAAATGAATGACTGTGCAATGAGCTTCAACCAGCTCTCCTAAAACTTTTATTTCCATTATTAATACAAAATATTACATTATTATCTCGAGGTGAACGCAGTTTTAAAGTGCCAAGAATACAATAATTATTACCAATAGTTTTTGAGACACCAGTTTGTAGAACATTTTGGATAATAGTACGTCAACGACAATGCAAAGATGAACACGAAAGAAAAAATTAGAACTGCGCGAAATTTACCTGCAATATATGCTGTTACCTGCTGCCGACAAGACGAGCTGACTCAAAATGAATAGTGTAGGTCAAAATGTTTCAAACGTTTATGTCAATGAACTTTATTAATTATGAACTGATAGATAAATATTGTTTTAACCCATTACAAATACATGTATGCGATACAACAGTTAGTTTACGTTTTTCTGACGTTTTTCACCGGTTGATTTGAACAAGTCAAACTGCGCTGTTGCAGAAAAAAACACGGACAGAGATTGATTATATTAATTTACCATGTACTAGAATTTTCCAACGAAACATCAAGCATGCAAAATTGTGTGTTTTTTAAATGTTCCTGTTTTATCAAAAGGCATCAGAAATATATAACAATTAAGTACATAAAAGGAAAAACACAAATATAAAAACGATGTTTTATTAAAATATCTGTGCTGAAAAATTCTACACATGCACATATTTTAAAAACAACATCGTTAGAATGAAGTATTAATTATTTACAAAAGATCATCACTGTTGTGCTGATATAAAAATTTTAAAAATTAGCGAATATAATATTTGAAGAAAATATTTTAATAAAATTGTACATTTTACTCATGTACAGTAAGTCAAGCAGTAAAAATGGTAAAATTCCCGATCCGAAAACGATGAAAGGAATTTCCTTAATTTTTTTTTTCAACATGCTTTATAAAATACATACATCAAAATCTATATTGTCGCATTACCTGCCTTTTATTTTTAAGGGTGGAAACCACCCCCAGAAGTTGAAAAATTTACAATTTTTCTAATTTTACGAATAAATTAACAAAAATTCATAGGCTTATGTTTTTGAGGTCGCTGAATATGACGGTGGGGTCAAAACTTATGAGACGAAAATACTGAAAAATTAATGTCTTCTAATTTTACGAATAAAATCACGAAAATCCATATACTTATGTTTTTGAGGTCGCTGAATATGATTATGAGGTCAAAATATAAATTAAGGGTTGAAACCACCCTCAAATACTGAAAAATTAATAATTCTTCTAATGTTACAAATAAATTGACGAAAATCCATACACTTATTTTTAGGTCGGTGAATATGATTACGAGGTCTAAATTTATTTTAAAAAATGGTGGATTAAAAATGGTCACAAAAGAGTATAGTAATATGTCTAATTTTATTAAAAATACAGATTGTTGTAAATAAATCAAATTAATACCATTAAGTAAACTAATTAAATAATATTTGTAATCTGCACTCTAAACATGCTAAAATGCAAAGCAACCCGCTTTTTCTGCGTACTCTTCGAAAAAATAGATAGCTATTACTTGTTTCTCTACCTACTATAGACATTTAATATGCGCGTACAAACTGAAAAGTTTCAACATAATTTCAAACTGTCATATCTCTGGAACAGTTTGTCGTAGGAAAAAAATTAAAACCCAAACTTCGTTTTTTTATAAGCTTCATTTCATTCTTATATCATGTTTTTATCGATCTTCTAGTGTTTGAGATAATTCAAGCGCCATCTTTAAACCTTCATATCTCTGGAACAGTTTGTCGTAGGAAAATAAAAAAAAACAAACTTTTCTTGTTTTATATAAGCTTCATTTTTGTACTCTTACCATTTTTTACAAAAAAAAATATTTTCTGAGCAATTTCCAAAAACCCGATTTTTTTCAAAAAATTATGAAAATTTTCATTATTGAAAATGGGAACAGAATGAAAAATGATTATTTTAGAAATTCAAAAAAATTTGAGCATATCAGTAATAATATGCATTAACAATATCTAGAAGGATTTTAAAAAAATTTGAATTAATAAGAAATTACAGCAATAAGATTTAAAAAAATGGCGCATGAATTTTTAAATGCGCTACTTTTTTGTTTGTAACTTTTTTAGTTTTCATTATAAAATGTCGTAATACGTCTCAATCGAAAGAAAATTTCAATACCTTTAATTTTCACAATTTTACAATTTTTTTTATAGTGTAGGTTTTGAGTAATTTTAAATTTTAACGTCGTATATTTCTTCTGGACGTTTCGACGTCATTTTGAAAATGCCATATTTTCAATACTAAACATTAGAGAAAAAAAAAAGAAAAAACCATTCGATTTGTTTTCGTAAAAGCTGTAATTTTGTACCCTTGCATTTTTTTATTATGGTCCACATTTCTCGAGTAATTTAAAAAAAATACGTCTAAGAATACTGATTTTAGGGGGTGAAAATTGCAATTTTCAGTTCACAATATCTCGAAAAATATGCATTTTAGCAAAAAGTTTCTTTTTTATAATTTGATTCTCTATCAGATTGTGTATTTTTTGTTTTTTTTTGCGACAACCTCTAAGAAGCAGGAAAAATGACAATATAGATTCTTATCTACATACTTTATGAAGCACTTTGAAGAAAAAATTTGGAAATTCATTACATCGTTTTACTAGCAAAATAGAATCCTAAAGAACTCAATTATTTTATAATTATCGTCCAGCGCCGTTTGGAGAATCGTTTTATTTCTTAAAGTGCTCAATTACAACAATTCTATCTTGTAAGAAAAGTTTCTATAATATTGTTTTTTAACGTTCTTACAGCTCATATTATAGAACAAAACCTTATTGTATGACTCACAAATTTTAAAAAAATTTTATAACGTTCTTCTATAAAAATGTTTTAAAAGCATCGTATAAAAATTATATTACAGTTGTATATTTATTTTAATTTCAGTGTTAAAAATAGTTATATACAAAATTTTATTAAAGCTCTTTAAAATAAGTAATAAAACTGTTCTTATGGCAGCAGTACACAATAAGTACGAAATCATTTAATAAATTACATCAGTTTACTCTCCATAAATAGCTTATAGAACAAAAATGTAGCTCTTAAAGATAAATTTATCGGAAGTTCTAAAATCTGTTTACACGTAACATCATTTTATGTCATAAAAAATTAACTTTGCTAATTAGTTTTATAAAGAGGATTCAGCAATATCTTAGTGGAAGAAAATTAAATAAAATGGATTTTTTTTAACAAAATACTTAAGAACAATTATTATTAAATTCTCCAGAGGTACAATTCTCTTGGTCAACCTTTACAAACCACAACTAATAATAATTCATCTAACTGTAGCCATGGGGCTAATTTAGAAATGACAACAGTGTTATGTACCTGCAGTGATATTGCATCAAAACAAGCTAAGGGAACGAAAACCAATAAGAACTTATTATAGAAAAAGATAACATTAATAGGGTTAATGAGAAATGGATACGGACGATGAGGAGAACTAGATGCATCCATCTTCTCAAACAGTTGCGTTAACTACATGCGAAATATTATCAGTCACATTTTTCATAAAAATTTTTAACCTGTATAATTTTTCTATATCTTTTTTTGACAGTTGTGTTAACTCCTTGCGAAATATTGCCATTCATCACAGTTTCTCATTATTTTTTTTTTGGGGGGGGGGATCACCTGTATATTTTTCACAATTTTCTCCTGGAAGTTACATACATGCCAAATATAATCGTTCTCCGTAATATTTTTTCATTATATTTTTGGGATGACTACCTGTATATTTGTTTTCATATTTTTCTCTTTTAACAGTTGTGTTTTTTTTGTTTTTTGTTTTTCATATGTCTCTTCTTTGCCAGTTGTGTTAACATTGCTACCCCCAGGACCACTTTTAATCAACGCAGAAAGATACAACCTACACAACGATACCAAAATCACCCCAATCGGACCACCCCTGCGCCCAGCGGACGCCACCGAACATTTGTCAAACTTTTAAACAAAAAAAAAAAAACTTTAAAACAAAGTTTAAACCATAGTCCACATCTTTCTTAATTAAAATCTCTGGTTACTGTACTATGACTATGACCGCGTTTTGTATTGATCACTCGGTATAACGAAATATTTCGAATGCTATAATATCTGGAAATTCTAAACGTGATGTTCACAAACAGATGCCCGGACCATCAAGTGACCCGCCCAACCCACATTAAAACATTGCGGCTTTATCTGAGTTGATTCCTTTATTAAAACAGGTATACAGTTGCGGTGGTGCAGTTGGCATCATATTTCAGAGTGGCCGCGCTGACAGGTGGGACGGGGGCCGTTGCGGCGGCATGTCGCGGTTGCGAAAAGGCCTGTCGGAACGGAAGAAGCTCACAGGAACCGGAACTATTCCGTAACGCACGTACCGCATCGCAGGACTTGTGAACTTCACAAGTGCCCATTAGATTACCTAAGTTGCCCTCAAATTACCTGCAGTAATTGTTGAACAACTTTGAGAAGATTTATCATCGCTTCTGTTTTGGGGAAGTTTCATGGTTTGGCGTTTGGTTAAAATGGGTTGAAGTAGGTTCGTTAAGTGCCACTCTCTTGTACAGTATGATTATACAGGGATGGGTTTCTGAAAATTATTTCCTGTCGAAAGTAAAAGCAAACGCCGCATTTAAATTATAAGCGATTGCCTTGAAATGATCAGTTCGATACTTAGAAATATAAATTGAATATAGTTTGGGAAAAGTTATTTATTTGAAATATCATATAGTGGAGCATAATTTCGAACGTAGCACGTTTATTTAAGGAGAAAAATGTTTCGCAGTAGAGAGATATGGGACCTAGGCCAGCTGGTAGAGAAATAAATAACGTATTATATTCCCGGTTGACGACCTTTTCCCTTGGTCGAGACAAACTTTGTGAGCATTTAATTTCAGAGATCACAATTTTTTTTATACCGCGCGCCTACAAGTAAAAAAATATATTACTCGGAAACTACTGCACTTAGGTTAATGATTCTAGATTTGATTGATAGAGTGTATTCCATATAATAATTCTGTATTAAAAAAGTGTCGTCATTCGAGTTATTACATTTTGAAAAAACAATATATGTTTTGCAATAATTGATAAAAATGTTAATGTATTGTTTTCACACTGGCATTACTTTTTATTTCACAATATCGATTTCAAATTTTTTTATACCAATCTCTTCCCTGATGTTTAAGGAGTATTTTCTGTTATATAACATAGGTATTGTCGCGTTTCACAAATAAAATCTGTAGACATATTTGAACACGCGCGTGTCGCATTAGCCAAGTAGCGCATTGAGAGTGGGATAAAGATCGATAGATGCGTGAACTAGTGTGTATCAGCTATGTTTTATTTCGTAACAGCTGGTAGGCACCACAATAAAAAAATACTCCATCAGTATTATTTTATTATATCAGTCCCTCCTTTTTCGACGCGCTACTTCGCGTATCTGTCGATCTTTAACCCACTTGCGCTACAAATACCGCTTTAGCCTTTATTTGTGAAACGCGTCAATATGTTATATGACAGAAAGTCCTTAAACATCAGGGAAGTATGGAATAAACTCTATCAATCAAATCTAGAATCATTCACCTAAGTGCAGTTGTTACCCAGTAATATGTTTTTTTTACTTGCAGGCGTGCTTTAAAAAGAAAAATTGTGATTGTGAAATTAAATGGTCACAAATTTTGTCTCAAACAAGGGAAAAGGTCGTCAAACGACAATATTATACGTTATTTATTTCTCTATCAGATGGTCTAGGTCCCAAGTCTTTTACTCCAAAAAATTTTGAACGATTTCAACCTAAATTCCGCTCCACTAATAGGTTTACGGATTTTGAAAAATTTAGAAAATTGTAGATATGTTTCATCACGCTGTGTCATATGTAACGTGTTGAAATCTATTGTAGCTGATAATATTTAATTTTATAAAAATTTTATCATGTTAACACGGTTCTTACAAAGGTCATGGTATACCAATCGGATATTTTCTTCATACAAGAAGTGTTTAGAAATGCCTCTCAAGTGAATGCAATTGATACTGACAAAGGCCTTCGTGTCAATCATGACATTCTTCAAAAAATTCTCCTCTTCATCTTCTTATTCACAATATCCTGGCGGACGTTTTATGATTCATTCACGGTATGGCACATTTGACAGCTTCACACCATCTGTCGTGGTTGCTTCTTAGAGGAACATCCTCACCAAAGCTCTTTCCCATCTGCCCAATGTTTTGGAGCACATCCTCTTCCCCCCATGCCATCTGATTTTCTGTTGCGTGAATTTAGAGATCCTTTGACTGACCTTCGTTCATTCAGTACGCTGAAGGGAGTGTACTAAATCAATGCTGCTGTGATTTTTTTCTGCCGAACCATGTTCGTTATACTAGATGACTGACTGTTCATGAAAATGACTCGTAGACGCTCCCATTACGTCCAGTAGTAATTCATGCTATACGGCAGGAAATTTTGTTATACGGAAGTCATCTAACTCCTTTTTGCCATTGAGTAGACCAAGCTCCTGAGCAATATAAAAAAATTGTGAGAAATGACAGTAGTGAAGTCGATATTCTTCACGATCCGACTGTATTGCTGAGGTAAGCTAAGGCAGGTCCTCAAATACAAAGATTGACCAACGAATTCACAAATCAAACGAAATCGCCATCCGAAGATAAACCATTGCATTGTGAACAGTACCTTTCTATTCAAAAAAAGTTCATGGATGAGATTGAACACAAGAAAAAATTGTATTCTGATGCTAAAACCGTAAAGATGCTGAAATATTATGAGTTGGCTTTGAACTCTATCAATCATTTGTTTCTGAAAGAATTTTTTAAGGTTCCACATCTTATCACCTATAAAGGCACTTAAACTAAGAAGTTTTAAGCCCAAAAGAGGAAACGGTACTAGGAAAAACACTGTTCAGAATCTACCGAGCGTCCTACACCTCTTACAGAAATGTCTTACTGTCAGTAGGAATTGAAGACTTGATATGAAAAATTTCTTCAAATATGAAATCAGTCCCTATCCTCCAAGTTTGTCTTCGTTATGTCTATAGTCGCAGATTTCCAGGCACATGTGAATAATGGAGCTGCCCTCATTCACTCAATTTAGCGAGGTATGAAGCGTACCTTTGGAAAGGACCATATTTAAGCATTGTGGGATGTATCAAGGGCGTCTCTACTAAAAGACTTTATATGTTTTGAGATACGTACAGTATAGAAAGCTTATAAAACAGTCTACCTGATGCTAGAGGTGAAGGAATTCGATGCCAAGTTTTGCTAAACTCACCTGTGCCTCAAATTGGTGTTAATTTCTGGAAATAGCAACAACAAGGAAGATTTCTTTCTATCCTAGGAAGAGAATGACCGAACTGCCAAAGCCGTTACTAAGATAGCAGATAAATGTGTCAGTTCTGAAACCGCATCAAGATCCCTAGGTGGACTTACATAGCCTTCTTTTGAGAAGTACCGATTATGGTGCACACAAGAGACACAGTGATCCATGCGTCCAAGACTGTTCTTATAACAAGCGTTAATACTGATGTTTTGGTCATTGCCATGTTTCTCTTGTTTGACATTGGATCTTGAATAATTGTGGGTTTTAGTTAAGTTTGCTCAGAAACAAAGATATATTTTAGTCCATACCATTGCTCTGGTGCTTGGTGCAGAGAAATCGTCACTCTGAGGAGCTTCCATGCATTGACATAATGTGACACTATGCATTCCATATGACACTCAGTGTCTGGAACACACGAAAGTGCTACGATAAGGCTACTTCTGTTTTCACTGCCTCGATTTCCACTGAAAATGGATGTGCCCCATGAGCTAGAACAATTTGTAGTTCGCACATAATATAAGAAATACTTGGGCATGAACTCTGAAAAGTGTGTGTCAGTTACAAGACTTCCACCAACATAACTAGGTTCTTTATTTTTGGCCTGAAGTATACAAATGTCATTGATATCACAAATGATAGCGGCATAGAAAAAACCATTTTTTGGATGCCATTGATGCAATGTGTAATGATTTACCTCTTTGTCTTCAGCAAGGCAGTTTTGCATATCAACAAATATTTTACAATTTTTTTTAAACTGAACTTTTGTTTTTACAATTAATTATTTTTTATTTATTTGATTTTATCATGATTTGCATAATACCTAAATAATGAATTTTGTTGTTTATTTTGTTTCAAATTTTTTAACGTTTAAAATATACGCCATTTCATTTACTGCATTCTTGCATTAGGAAGCAATTCCTTACCACCACACAACTTAAAATTTGTAAAACAAGGTTGAATACTTTTCATAAATTACGTCAGCCGAGAAACAGTTCACAATCACATTATAATTATTACACGTGGCCATTTTGGTAGCCATATTGGATATGTTGTCCTGTGGAATTCCGACAATGCTTTAATTTTATTTTAATAAAGCATTTCTAAAACATGAAAAGAATTAAGGTAATTTAATAAAGAGTGACCCCAAAAACAGGGGTTTTTTAGTCCGTTTGGGAGTCCGCAAATTTTTGATTGATTTGTAGCCCTAATGATACCTTATGATGAGACATTAATCGTAAAGTCGTAAAATCGTGGAGTTGAGCATAAGAGAGGTTTCAAAGAGTTGTAACGGTCATTTTTATTCATAGGCATAAAAGCCCTTAAATTACATTATTTCGTATTTTCCGTACATAAATTACCTATTTTGTTACCTCTTAAAAAATAAATTATCGCCGCTACTGTAAGGTTCTAGAAGGTAACGTAACCGTCGCCTAGTTCTCGGCTTTACTGATAAACATTTGAAAATAATGCCTTTCCTCCAATGAGAAACCATAGTTTAAATTCGCGGGTTTAAGGACTAGAGGTATTTCGACTACTAGTGGGGGAAGAGATAAATACCGAACCAAGCGGCAGACATGAGAGAGAAGGACTTCTACGGCCGCCTTGAGCGAGACACAGTCAATCTTTTAACCAAATTTGAGTGAAGATATTAAAAGTTCCAGAATTTAAATGGTTTAGTTAAACCATAAAAATTATAAATTAATTATTTATTTAGTCTCTTTCCTTCGTTTAAGCTGGTTAAGGAATTTGACAGCCAGATTATGTGTGCTTTTGCGAGCTGTACATTCGAAATAAGTATTGTTATGTGTAATATCTACCTAAAAGTGGCTAAATAATAGTGCGTTCAATCTACGTTTTCAACTTTAAATAGGATTGCAATTTTATTGGTAATGTCCAAAGTGAACTTATGTAAGTACCGATCTGAACTTTATATTTTCCTGTTTATGCACGAGTCATCAATTTGGGAAGATTTGAGCCAGTAGTTTATCAAGTTGATCACAGTGTAGTGCGTGTTCGTTACCTTTACGTTTTCATGAACACTGCAAGCAAGCTTAATTTGTACTTGCTAATTTTTTATCTCGACTAAACACTCAAATTTACTTTTGGAGTGCTATATGTTTAATATTAAAATTTATCTTTACGTATTTCGTTCGAGGAATTATGTAAATTTTTGTGGGTGTATAAATACTCCCATTTGTACCTTTTAGTTAAGTCTTCTAGCTTGTTTTTGCATTTAAACTTAAATAAATATTTAATTGCTCATTCTTGGATAATTTGCTCGGAAAATAATTCTGATAAGTGAATGAACAATCATTTATTTATTATTAATAGTTTTTTTCTTGCGGAATTGGCCAATCTCCCTTTATTACGCTTTATCTATTTATCTTTTGTGTTTTATACCATTATGTCTGTCTCTCCGTATATCTGTGAATTTGTTTGATTATTTGTTTGTACTTCTTTATTCGTTAGCACAAATTTATTCGCCCATACCCTGTAGTGTTATTCTCATTTGCTCTACCACTTTGTTAATAAATTAGTTTATTGTTAATTTCGTATTTTTATTTATTTAGAATTCATTTTAAATAACCCCAAGAGAGACAGGGCGTTATAGAGTTAGAGAATCAGAGTGATCCAAATCGACTTACATGCAGTGAATGAAGATGATAATTCAATAAAAATATCAATTTTTTTATAAAATCTCTATTTTCTATCTTTTTCTCTTTTCTTTCCTTTTTATTTAACTACCTCTCCTCGATTTTTATATTTGAACGTGATAAACTCAAAAACTACTCAAACGATTTCGATGCGGTTATAATCATTATTTAAGGGCGCTCTTGGAGACGGTTATAAGCTATTTGTAACGTTAATATTTTCAAATGCACCTAAGTAATTAGCAAAAATCAGGGAAAGAATGTGTACATACAATGATGAGTCCCGTAATAGACCTCTCTCTCTCTCTCTCTCTCTACGACTGCAGGCAAGGTGGGAGCAAATAAACGACGCAGCTTCTTTTTACGCCGAGCAGAAATATGAATGAGTTTTTCTTGTGCAAAAATTCAATCCATCACCTAAGTATCTAACTGCTGCTTCAGATTATGCTAAATATGGTATCACAATCAAAAAGCTCTTGTTAATTAAAGCTTATATGAAGTCTCGTTTTCGCAGCTCACTATATATTCATTCTTATAGGTCAAGTTAAAAACGGAAAAGACTCAATTCAAGAGTATTATTATACATGTGAGAGAGGATCTCGAACTGTTGGCTGTTGCAGTCATATTATGGCAATCGTATGGTTCTTGGGCTATGCACAGTATCATGAAATACATGTGCCAAATCCCGATATATGTAATTAAAACTAATCTAAAGCAAAAAAGCAGAAAATCGAAAAACATAACAAATAAAAAACCTCTTTGTAGATTAGTGCCATGATATGGTAAAGGGACTGAAGTATTATCATTGTTATTATTTTTATTATATATTATTATCATTGTTATTATTATCCTTATTATATTTTACAATAATATTAAGACAACCAAATCTAATCTATTGACCTTCTATATGAACCTTTCTTATGCTCAACCTCATATTTTTGTGTGATTAATGTCTTATTATAACGTATCATTTGGGCTACTAATCAACCGAAAACCCAAACGGGCTATTTTTAGGGTCACTCTTTTATTTTGGGAAACATGACTGCCATTTCCTATAGATTGATAATAGGTGTAGTCATGATGCACAATAAGTTTAGTGCTCTCACTACTCTCCTCGTAAAGTGCAGTATTTTCTTACTTATACAACTGTGTCGTCATTGATGAAGATATACAGACCTAGAGACATTTGAATTTGCAAAGGTGGTTTAAATCATTTCTCCTGTTTTGAAATGAATCATTTATAACCGTTTGAAATTGATCAGTCGAATCGGCACCACCCTATACATATTTTATGACCTCCTTTTGATTTCAATATGACCGTTTTCTCAATATCTGTCTGTTCATTCGAGAACACCTTGACTGATATACATTTTATGATCTAATTCTGATTTTAGTCTGACCATTTTTCCAAGATCACAGGAAAATGAAGTAAGATAATGCAACGGTGCGTGGGGCGTAGTGAAAAGTTGGAAAATATGGTGGGAGAGACGTTTAAGGAATAAGTGGGGGATCCACGCGAGAGCATTGCAGTGGGCATAAGCTGATTAATAATAATATTCTCAGTAATAGTTAGCTTGATAAGTGGTACTTCACTTGTAGAGATTTTCGATTTTACGTTCTATTTGAAACTTTAAATTATCTCCGAAATTTTATGCCGTTCTTGTAATCATCATAACTTTTATTGGACTTAAAACTATGATTTCAGATTTGCTAGATAGTAAAACAACGTAGAATTATCCCTATTGATAATGAATCATTTACTACATCCAGTGTGCTTGAGCCGTGTAAAGTTTTAGTTATATCTTAGGTAAACTAAGTTTATAATGACTTTAGACAAAATGTTACTAAAGTTTTGTTAAATATCGAGGAAAACGACGATGTATAAAATTGTAATACTATGCAGCATACAATATGCTTCGTAAAGTAAGAAACGGGAGATTTTACAGATAATTTACTAACTTATATTATTATGAGATGTATTATTCAGGTACAGTATTGAGTTACTACTTTATTATCCTTATAGTGATTTCCTCCCACTATTTATAATTTATAACCATAATAATAATAATACACGTCTTTCTTGATGCTTTGATAGTTATGTTACATGGCAACAGCATTGAACAATACATCATAAATGAGTTTAGCTAGCACTTAACTCACATAAAATAAAGAAACAGAAACGGAGAAAAAACAATGAGAGTAGTTTAGTGGATAATATGCGTGATAGTAAAAACCTAAAAAAATATTTCCAAATAATCAGACAGTTCAAAAGTAAAAACGATTTATAAATAAAATGGGCGTATGAGGTACGATCACCAGTTTAAATTTCGACAGTCGATCAGTGAAGCGAAGCAACGCCGAGCGAGTCCGGCATTTGGATGGGTGATCCAAGATCTCATCTAATAGTCGGTAGCCTACCGACAGAGACAATTCCGCGCCGTTGAACTGCCAGAAAGGTGGTGGATGACCCAGGGTAGGTCAAAGTTGGTGGCCGAGGACCGAGGTTTGGAGTCCACGATAAATTGTAGATTAAACAACACATGGCGCAATGGGCCATTCTGGCCTAGTTGCCTAGAAAAAAGCAATATTATTACTACAAATAAAATGAATAAAATAAATTTGTAATAATAAAAAAAAATTATAATGAACTGCTGTATTTATCTTAGTAGTTAATTTTTATTAGGTCTTCTTGAAGTTTTTTCTTTTTGTTAATCAACATAATACCAATAGTAATGGCATGAAAAAAAATAGTTATTTGCTAGATTCTTGTGAATTATTAGTTGAAGAACTCAAAAGAACTATCAGCTTCAGTAAAACATTGCTAGACCTAGTATTAACTACTACAGATACACTTATATGAGACATTAACATAGTAGATGTACATAATGTATCTGATCACAGGCCAATAATATATAATCTTTCATTTTTGGTTGAAAAACAAAATCAGTTTTTTACACTTATTCTTATACATTACATATTGTGACATGTTTCCACCTCTAGGAAACCACCCTTGCAAATTCCATGGGTTCCAAAAATTACAACAAGAGATAACCACTAACACACTTTAGTAAATAATTTACTGTATACTTTACAATACTGATTATTAATTTAAATGCACTTTTACTGACTAAAAATAACAATGTTTATGACTTTGTTTTCACTTTGTAGTCTTAACCTCACTTGTCAATCAAAACTACCTCTCTCTCCGCCGAGAATACGGCCTTATATACCCCTGGTGATTGCTTCCTGAATTATTTCTAGAAACGGCGCGGCGTTATCTAGAAGTCTCTTTTCTCTAATGTTCCAGAACGTTTCTACTGTTTCTACTGTCTCACAGATGGCATAACGTACAACATGATGTATTTTATTCATGTATTTAGTGCTGCCTATCCCCAAGGGGTGGATATTTGTAACAATATTTTAATTACAAATTTGTTTTAGAAAATTTATCTCATGTATCTTGGGAATTAATTTACATTTTGGAAAGTGTTGACGATATGGTAATTTCTCTCAATAATAATATCCTACACTTTTTTATGTTCATGCTCCGTTAAAAACTGTAAGAATTTTTAAGAGACTTTTCGATGGTTAAGTTAAGATTAAAAACAAAAATAAAGTTCTAGCTAAAGCTAAGCATACTAGATCCAGGTACGATTGAGCACATTATAAAACAATTCATAATTAAGTAACCTCAGCAATAAGATGTGAAGAAATGGCCAGCATTCAAATGTTCAAAATTCTAAAAATAGTAAAGAACTGTGGAAAACATTTAAAACTTTAGGCATTACTGAACCTCGTGATTCTGATACACCATCATCTTTCCAACTCCGATCTAATTAATAACTTTTTTATATCATCGAATAATGCTAATTTAAAGGTTGACATAGAACTTAAAAACTACTATGAAAGTTTAAAAAACGAGACTTCACTTAAATTTCAGATCTTTACAGATAATAATGTTTCTAAAACAATTAATAATAGTAAATCTAACACGTCAGGGTATGACTGTATCTCTAAAAAAATGTTTCAGATATGCATGGCACAGTTGAATGTACATTTTACCTATTTACTTAATTGCTATACACTACAGGGTCTATTTCCTGACTCCTGGAAAATTACAGTACATAATCCATTGAACAAATTTAAATTCCATTAAGTTTTTCAGATCTGCGGCCAATAAGCCTTATGCCGATTTTTTCTAAAATGTTAGAGGATTTGACGCATAATCAGATTATAACCTTTGTTAAGAAACACGACGATCTTCCAAAAAATCAATCAGGTTTTTAACCGAGACAGAATACTACTAGTGCATTTTGGAAAGTTGCAACTGTTTTAATTAGTGAGTAATATCGAGTTTTCATCATTATAGAAGATGATTTTAGTAATGCTAGATTACTCTAGGGCATTCGATATGATTAATCATAGATTAAAGCTATCAAAGCTAAAATTGTATGGGTTTGTTGAGAATGCACTTAACCTCATGCGGTCATATTTCTCATCTCAGATACAAAAAGTTGTAAATGACGCTGCTTCGGGAGGTTAGAATCTGGTTTGTCACAAGGAACAATTTTAGAACTGCTACTTTTTATTTTATACCCCTCCTTTGCTAAACGGATGAAATTTTGCCAATCTTATTTTTATGCAGATGACACTCAGATCTACTACACCTTTAAACCAGATTTCATCTTTTACATATAGGAAGAAATTAGTAATGATACGGAACATAAAACGTAGTTTTCCACCAGACATTGTTTAAATATTAATGCACAAAAATCTGAAGTTATAGTATTTGGTAACATCAATGTCAATATCTTCGTAGAAAACCATAAGCTGGCTGCCTTTTTAAATTACTCTTAAGAACTCAAGACTGATTATGGTGTAAATCTGAGATTTTTTCCACATGTGAATAATGTATTAAGAAAAACTTATTGTTCACTAAAACAACTGTATTCAAATCGTCACCTTCTAAGCAAAGAACGTAAAGTATTGTTATGTGACTCACTTGTTTTGTCCTATTTTAATTACTCTTCTTTATTCCACGGTCCTTGCCTGGATCAAACTACATCAACCAGGATACAAAAAGTGCAGAATATGTATCTCGTTTGTTTTTATTTTAACACAAAGGCAGTGAAAAATCAAAAATATTAAACTAGATAGCTGAATATGACACAATAACGACAATATCATCTGGTACTTCTACCTCTCAGTGCCTTTATGAGATCTTAACTTCACGATCTTTATTTGACTCAAGAAATCTTAGGATATTGACTTATCAATTCTCCCATAGCGGCTGACTCTTCTTTGTAGATTATTTATTCAGCAGAATAATCTCTACGACTCTATCCCTACTAACATAAGAAATTTTCTGTCCCGTTGTTTAATTTCAAGTACATTTTTTTATCAAACCAGTGAATAGTTAAACTTCCAAGAAAAAAAAAAGAAAATGTATATCTCTTTTATTATAACATACGTTTTATTTTTTTTTTGTCTATTTTTTCTATAAATTTTGGTTGAGTGTAAGAGCAGCTATAAGAGAACTGAACTCTCCCATTGTGAGAACACAAATAAGTATATTATTTATTTATTTTCATTTTTATAATAAATCTTTCAAAATACATCATTTCTCATTTCTTTCCAAAAATAACCATAAGTAGTTTATCAAAAGAATGCAAAGATTTCAAATTAATATTTTCTTAGATTGATTCTCTTTTTTGATTTTTCATACATTATTTTCTCTGCTGTTTGCGAAATCCTATAAAAATATTCTTAACTGTAATTATAAGGATAAAAAATTTACTTTAAAACATTCATATAATATTCATATATAGTATATAGTTTATGTTTAAGCTCCATTACTAGATAGGTGAATTCTATTTGTTTTTATTCGTGAATATTTTGTTTGTCAGGTATCTGATAAGCAAACTAAAAAATAATTTACTGTAACATATTTTATGAAAACAAGGACGAAAATTTATCTTCCGCAACCCCTCATCGACAAATGTCATTACAACTCTAAGTTTTAATTAATCTCTGTTAAAACTCAAAGTGGGTCACTATCGGAAATTACTTTAATAACTACAACACACAATACCTATTACTTCATGATGTACCCGACACAAACCAGCAGTTGTTATATTATGTTCTAGACATGTATTTGAGGAATTTATTTATTGTATGAAATATCTTGATCAGTTTAAGGGTGAAATCCTGGGATTTAATTTCCGTTTGGATGAAAATGTAATTCATCATCCTGTACGAATTCACTGAGAATATCGATATTAAAAGGATTTCCCAATTGCATCAGCAGGGAGATGATGTTCGCACCGCTTGGGTAGTGTGAAGAGCTCTATTTTTATGACGGGATTTTAAGCTTGATAGCACTAAAAATCGGATATGCGGTTAAGTAGATATTGTCAGTATGATTTTTTAGATCATTATGGAAAATTTACGAGGATAAAATAGAAGCGGGATCGAATGTATTTTATAATGGGTATGATTTAAGCGTGCATTTTTATAAATAATTAGAGTATCAGGATTACTATTTTGCGAATTAAAATATATGACATATCTCGCAATTAATAAACTTTTATATTTCAAATGAATAAGATTTTAAACGCGCTTTATAATAACTGGTTGTGCCAATTGTATTAAATTTTTGCGTGTTAAAATAAGACTTTGTTAGCAAGGCTGTTCGTGTACTAAATATCAATTGCTATTAATTGATCTATTTTACGTTAGAAAGTTTGGTAAAAAGTGTCATGGCGCAAACTAGATTGTTATCACTAAAACTAGTAAAAAGTCACTGCACATGTTGACTAACTCGCCTAATTCTAAAACTTTGTAAAAATAAAATGCCTATAATATAATAATCGTCAGTCCAGATTTAACATATCAAGAACTTGCTCAGAAAGATTTTAATAGAAAATTTAAAATTAGCCCGTGAAAAAGAATATTCGGCAAAAATAGTGAAAAATAAATTAGTTATTAACGAGGAAACATATAACGCAGCCCAGTTAAGAAATAGCCACCCCGATATTCTCTTCAAAGCAGCGACTGGATCTGATATACCAAATAGCATATCTTCAAAATTAAAAGCCCGGGAAACAATTAGTGCTCCTTCAACCCCCGACCCCAATAAAATTTTTTCTGTAAATAATGAAGATGAGGTGAACAAAAAGAATAACCAGCCTGGAGCAACCAACTCTAGTAGAATTCTTAGAAACAGTGTCAGATCGTGTTCTCAAAAAATCTTAATCTTAATTAATGATTACATGATTTAATGTTAGGATATCAATTTTGATTTAAATTTTAATTATTTGTTTTATTACAACACTATTATTTACTATATTTTAATATTAATTATTAGATTTAGCCGTTACCTATTGCCTATTTAGAAATAAATCAAGTCAACTGTATATGTGAAATCACATATTTATTAGAAACTTCCTGTATCAATCCATTGAAACGAAATTAGCAAATAATATTGCAGAGTGTAATAATAGTATTGAAACCTCATACTTCACATTTTTTCACAACAATATTCGTAGCCTTTCAAAAAACTTTAACGAATTAGAACTTTATTTGTCCGAGCTAAAACCATTTGATTGTATCTGTTTAACAGAGACATGGCAAATTACAAACATAAATGACTTTCATTTAGATGCTCATGAAGTATACTATAACATGGGAAATTATAACCAGAATGCTGGTGTTGTTTTATATGTTAAAAATAACCTTAATCTTATGATGATATCTACTTTATAGTAGATATCATCAGGCTTGGTCCTCTAAAAATTATTAAATGTTGTTTAGCTATTAACAATAAGTCATTTATACTAATAAGCATATACCGCCCTCCTTCTATAAATGTAAATGAATTTTTAGAGAGTTCAGAGTGTTTATAGAAAATCTTGAAATAGTAGATTATATTCTATATAACTGACCATTATGCGACATTGGTGTCTATAGAAAAAAACGAGTTACATTTTAATGAATAAAAAGACTGCTATTTTGAAAAAGTTAATTATAAACAAATAACCCATGAACTATCCAAAATAAATTGGACACATTTTTACGAAACAGGAGACCCTGAACAGATGAGTAATACTCTAATAAATAACTTTAAAACTGCTATACAAAATGCAACCAAAAAAATAAGATTAAAAAATTTAAAAAAGAGAAAAAATGGATTACAAGAGGTATAATAACATCGATCGAAATTCGTGATAAAATGTACCAAGATTTACTAAAACAACCTTTAAACGTAGACTTAAAACAAAAATATAAAATATATAGGAATAAAGTAAATTCACTGATTAAAAAATCTAAAAAAGATTACTATGAGAAACAAATTGAAAATAATAACCACTGTAGTAAAACTCTCTGGAAAATAACGAAGGATATCATCAAAAGTCAAAGACAAAATCAGGAAATAACAAATTAAATTAGATAACAATTTTGTAGTAAATGACGAAAAACAAATTGCAAAAGAGTTTAATAAGCATTACACAGAAAAATTAGCAAATAAAATAGATTTACCAAATACAGCCTTCCCTATTACAATTACCAATCATTCTTTTTCTCTTACACCAGTAGAGGACAAGGAAATAAACGAATACATAAAAGAACTAAAAAATAATAAGGCTCCTGAATTTGACGGCATCACATCAGAAATGTTAAAAGAAACAATAAATATAATAACACCATTATTAGTCAATCTCATAAATAAAAATTTTCAATCTGGAATATGTCCATCCAATTTCAAGGTTGCTATAATTAAACCTTTGTAAGAAGGGGGACAAAAATTGGATGGAAAATTATCGACCTATATCTTTGACTTCTAATATTGCAAAAATTTTCGAAAAAGCGTTAAAAAAAAGATTAGTGCAATACCTCAACAAATTTAATTTATTATCAAAAAACCAGTTTGGGTTCCAAGAAAATACATCAACAAGTGATGCTATAGCCTGCCTGACTAAAAAAGTTTATGAATGTTTGGATAATAGTACACCATCCCTCTGTGTTTTTATAGATCTGGAAAAGGCCTTTGACACAATTAGTCACAATAAAATATTTAAAAAATTAGAACATTTTGGTGTAAGAGGATTTATTGAAAAGTTATTTAGATAAAAGAACACAAGTTGTAAAAATAGGAAACCAAACAAGCAAAGCAAGAACCGTGCTCTATGGTCTTCCACAAGGTACGGTTCTTTCCCCAATTTTATTTATTTTGTATCTAAATGACATATTTAGCCTAAATATTAAAGGAGATATAGTATCATTTGCAAATGACACCGCCTTATTTTTTAAAGGAAATTCATGGGAGGAAGTGAAAAGAATTTCGGAATTAGACTTAAAGGTGATTAAGGATTGGTTTGATGAAAATATCTCGACCCTTAGTATATCAAAAACAAAATATTTGCCATTTTGCTCCTATAGAAGCAATTTACCTTTATTTAATGAAATAAATATTGTTAACACTAATTTGGTCATAACTACCTGTGAAAAAATTAACTATCTGGGAATAACTTTAGACCGACCATCATTTAAAATGGAATCACCATATCACCACCAATGTAAAAAAGCTAAGATCTTTAATTTACAGATTTAAAATATTAAAGGATATATTAAGCAAAAAACACATTAAAATCATTTACTATGGCATGATTGAATCGATTTTAAAATATGGCATTATAGCATGGGGAGGTGCAAACAACACTAACATTACACCGTTAATATTGATCCAAAAAAGATATTTAAAGACCTTATATGGAAAACCCAACCTTTATCCTACTGAATTATTCTACAAAGAGTCAGAATTGTTAAATGTGCGTAAGCTATTTTCTCAATGTTTATTAATGTACCAATACAAAATATATACTCGTTGATTATAGCTACTACACAAGAGGAGAAGATAAAAAACAAATAAAGGTAGTCGTTGCACAAAAGACTATAGGAACAAAATGTTTTGTCTACTTAGGTCTTAGATTATACAATAAGCTCCCAGAAAATATTAAACAAATCAGGTCTGTAACAAAATATAAAAAAGAAATAAAAAATGGCTGCTGAACATAAATTACACAGAAATAGATACATTTATTAATACTGGAAGTCTTTAAGCTTTCTTTTAGTCTTTAATTTTTCTAATTCCTCAAATTTATGTTTTTTATTTATAAATTTTCGTTTTAATAATATAATATTTTTCTTAATATTAATACCTAAAAGTTCACTCACATCAAATTCTTTTATAATTAAATGTAACAACTTTTATAAAATCCATGAAAACATCTATTTATAATACGCAACACTGGTCTATTGCCTTTACACTCAGGAACTTAGTTAGGTATTTCGCATATGTACGCACACTCTTATCAAACTACCCATTGCTCACAGACTCTAACGAGTCTAAGCAATCACTTATTTATTTATTTATACCTATAGATATTGTATCTTTTGTTAACCTATATAAATAAATAAATATTCTATTCTATTTTATATAATGGGCCTTTCCCACGTTTTTTTTATTGAATATTTGAGAAGTTCTCTTTAAAAAAACTTACCCGTATTTTTTCTTTTTTGCGAAATTTGCTTCTTTTCTTCAGAAAAAATTATTATATGAATTTAAAATTGGCGGCATTATTTCTCCACTATACTCTAGCACCCTTAGTAGAGGCTACATATGAGCAGATTGTAAGTATAAGCACAGAAGACCTATACCTATAGGTCTTCTGTGGTATAAGTATAGCTTTACCGAATTGACAGACATGACAGGACATTCACAGGATAACACTTTTTCATCATTTTCATTTATTAATACTTATTTTATTATATTGAATAAACAAGACTCTATCTCAGTGTTCCCTTTAAGTTAAATGAAAGTTTAGGTGCTAACTAATAACTTACCGCTTAGTTTTTAAAAGTTATTCACCATTTCACTGTCAATAATAGGAAGATTATCACTTGCTGCCTTCTCAAAACCTTTCTCCATTTTAATGGCTACATAGTACACACACACACACTTTTAAATAATTAACAGGAAACAAAGTTGTAAAGTTAAAATACTAGATACGTACGATCACAACGTAAATAAGAGAAACTTTTTATTTTATTTCCATCAGTGCTGCCAAGTGTCAGTGGAGGTTCCTCTAGGCGCTGCTAGAAAATTCGAGTGGAAACGCGACCAAAAGTAGACACAATAGAACCAAATTACGCTGTGTTTAGTGAAAAATTGCGCGACAAGTGATATTTACTAACATTACAATAGTTAAGTTATATAGTTAATATCTAATTAACTCGTGTGATTAAAATCTATCAGTGCACAAGTGAAAATGGGAGACAAGCAGCCTTCCAGGAAACCATAAATTATAGGCAGGCATCAGGCATTTAAAAAGAGATAAGTTAACACCCTATATTCTATCATTACCACTTAACTAAACCTTATCTATATTTTGAATACTCGATAATTCCTAGACAAATAAACTCTGGCGGATACTAATAAATAAAGGGTCGGCAATAAATTACAAACATTACAATAAATAACTTTCTTCCAGCAAAAATATACAAGCCAAACTAATAAAAAACCAGAGGCGTACTATTAGCTCAACAGTACAAATAATAATCAATAGGCAAGACCGAATTTCTGTCAGCCAATCCATAGAATTACGCCCAATATAATAATAATGATGATGATAATGGTGATAATTTTCCCAAGAAACAATACCTCCCCAAACTGACAGGAGAAGAAAGACTGGACATCAATGGGCGCAAAAAAAATTGCAGCAAGAAAAATGTTAAAAAGGGACAGGCCACCTATGAGCCCGACAAGAAAGGAAAAAAAAACAGTTGAAACAGAATTAATATCTGAAAATCACTAATACAGAGTTATTTATTAAAGCTATCAGTAAGTGAACACGTGCATCCATAAAATAGTGCAATTCAACCCTCGACACATAAGTGAGTTCAACATCGTATACCTGCAGAAACTCGATCAAGAACTAAGGGATCAAATAAGTGCTTATATTTTTAACTTGTATTAAATAAACACATTTTCTTACACTAGTCTACAGGTCAATAATTTCCTAATAATTTTTATTTTACTTTATTTACTGGTCAGTGGCGTTCTATTAGTTTACTAGTATACCGTTCCAAGACTGAAGATTTTACATCGCATAAACGGATAATGGAAATTCATGTGATACAATTTTCTCTCATGCAAGAAAAGAAAAATACCCATTATAATATTAGAAGACTTCAACGCATATATAGGAAAAAATGACCAGATGGAGGAAGATAAAAGCATCATTAGAAAAACTCTACCCCACACATGGTTTACGAAAATGGACACGCGCTGAAAAATCAAGCACACATGTCTGACACACACATCTGACTTAGCAATAACAAACACGTGGAGCAAAAGACAAATCTGGTAGTAGGTAGAGAGATAAGAAAAGAGATCAAATACGTTAAAGCAAAAAGGACAGCAGAAGTCAACAAAGACCTCAAAATTCTATGTGGAAAATTGGAAATAAAAGAAGAGAAAAGACGTAAAGGAAACAACAATACACCACAAAGTACCTGAAAGTACAAACAGCTAAAAATTCACCGCAGGGCACATCTGGACTGAAAACAAAGTTCAAGAAAAGCCTAATAATGGAGCGTCAAGAGAATTGGACCAGCGGAGAGAAACACAAAATAGATGAATAATATAACGAACAAATTAAAGTACCTAGGAACAGACCTTATAAGCCAGCTGGAACGGACAGAAACGATAAAGGAGAGAATCAAAACGGCATACAAGGTCAATCATACCGTTCACTGAGAAAAATAAACTATCATGGGACCTTACCAAATGTATGTACATAGTCGTCAAACGTCCAGCGATGACATGTGGAGTCAAGAAACGTGGCAATAACAAAATCCAACAGAAAAAGTTTTTGAGAAGAGCAGAAAGGGACATCGTCCAACTACTCGCAAAAACAACAAGACGAAAACAGCGACATAAAACATCAACAGTATTAGGAGGAGAGACAAAAAAATAAGGATAGAACTGTACGCAATGGGGACATACTCAAGGAAATGACCCAACACATATACTGAATAAAGTGCTAGCACTGAACATCAACAAACCAAAGGCAGGGAGGCCATGCTACAGCGGAGAACAACAACTAAGAGGATCAGAATAAAAAAATGAACACCACAAAGCAGAAACACAAAAAAGAGGAGCATAAACACGACACAACGCGGCAACATATTTCACAAGAAGACTCAGAATAGGCAGAGGTCCAGAACCAAAAACACAAAAAAGGGAGCTTAAACGCTCCCTCACGACACAATGCGGTAACGCATCTCACACATACCTACACCTCCCACCCCACATTCCTTTACCATGCGCCATGCGACACTCGCTGCTGGCAACAAACATGACCTTAGTCCAACCTAGCGTGGACGTAGCAGGCCCAGCTGTATACCTGGGAGTGGCAGCAATGCCTACCGCATGCTGGTAAATCAATCAATCAATCAATCAATCAATCAATCAGTGCTGCCAAGTGTCAGTTATTTGTTGAGAGCCGACATATAAAGTGTCTTTCTTCTGTTAATTATTATCATTTTTATTATAGTATGTGGTATTATTCAATGGAAATTCATTATTTTCAAAAGCCGAGATAAAAAGTAGACATACTGAAATAAAATAAAGCATTTCCTGTAATGTTAAACATTCGTATACATTAGGCAACATGGAGATAGTCTCATCGGCAGGTGTACAGACGAGATGTAAAATACAGACATGTCAACAGGTTCGGTTAATGTTCGTATGAAGCCGGAAATTGTTTAATTTTGTTTTTAGGGTCCGCCCATGACGTAATTTGAGCGCGTTTACTTGTTTAAAATATGGGGTAAAATAGACAATATTTTTATTTTTAAAATATCCATTTAAAATTAAAATAATAAACGATATGACGTGTATATACAATATTTATTAGGTGTTAATAGATGATTTAAGCCATAATAAACATCAAGTTCAATTACGTGGGAAAGGCCCATCGTTTTCAGTATATTCAATGTTAAACTTACTAAAGTAAGCTTAAAACTTAAAGCTCAAGCTTTCTAAAGTAAGTTTATCTATTTCAAGTTGATAAACAAGTATCATGACGGAATCTAGATTGGTATCACTAAAAGTCACTGCAAATGTTAACTAACTCGTCCAATTCTCAAACTTCGTAAAAAAGAAATATCTATAATATAATAATCACATCATTCCTTCCATTAAGTTTAATGTTGGGTCTACTTTGATTGATAAGAGAGCATCTTTAGTTTGTTTTTTAGACAAAGTCGTCAACATGTGCAATGAACTTTTACTACTTTTAGTGGTGCCAATCTAGTTTTCTTCATGACACTTTTTACCAAACTTTCTAACGTGAAATATGTCAGTTAAATAGATCTTATTTTTAATTATTACTTTCAATGATTACTTTTATTGTTTATTTGAATTATATACTCGTATTCATGCAGCATCTTTGTAACAAAAGTCACGTACTTCTTTACTTTTGTATTTTGTATTTGTATTTGTATTTTGTAAGCTCATATATATTTATATATCAGGTGTAACACGAATATGGTATACCACCATTCTTTTATTTTTCCGATTTCAGCGAAAGTGGTACCAACTTTTGATTTTCAAATAGAACACCCTGTATATTGTTACATTTTTAAATTCTACATGATTTTCTGAATATAATGGGACCACATAAGTGGACGTATAGTAACGACAAAAAAAATTTTGAAAATGTTTATTGTTGAAATAGGCTTAGCATGTCATGAAACGCCGATATTTTAAATTTGAGCGAAAAAAAAAATCTGTCTGTCGGTCTGTAACTTTTTTTATGCGCACGTTTACTCTGGAATCGTTTAAGATATTGACTTGAAATTTGGTACACATATGTGCTTTAACGAGATCTGGAACTAGATTATATTGTTACGGCCAAAGGTAGCAAACAAAAAAAAAATAGTAATAATATATTTCAAAAAAAAATGTAAGTATAAAAAAGATAATCTTGTAGCACAGATATGTGAATAATGTGAAGAAAAATGGAAAGCTCAGACTTAAATGAGAGTGTGACCGGCCATAACAAAAATTTAGGTTTGAGTGCGCCAACCCGGTGGCTCTCTACCACGAACTGGCCCACTGCACGGATTAGCTCGAGCTGGGGTGGGTTTCCTTGAGCCTTGAGGAGGCGTTAATTTATACCTTCGCACACTGCACATGAAATAAAAACACTGCAGGAAGAAAATTTAACAGTTTATTAAAGTATGCCAGTAAAAGTAGTATATGAATTATTTTGGTTTGTAAATAAATATGTACATCTAAACGTTACGTAACTATATATAAAGGACAAAGCACAAAAAAAAAATGGTACTATTGAATGCAACAAAAGAGGAAAAATATATACGTATATATATGTACACAGATTAAAAAGGGGAAAAGCACAACTTGTACTTATTTGAACCAATATTTAAAATAATTTGCATTTGCATAAACTGCATACTAGGGTGGCCCATCCTTTATATAGGTGAAACATCAAAGTTAATTTTTTTTTTGGGGCACCTGCTAATGTCGTTCTATGTTGTATAAGAAAGTATCTGACAAAAAATGTCAACTGCCAAACAACAGGAAAGGGCGCCGACTTTCGTTTAAAATTTCGTTAAAAGTATACTATAATAAATTGATATTATAGATTAAATAAGACCACGTTTCACTCTATACCTTAATGAATTTTTAATTAACAGGGTTCATAAATTAATATTCTTTATAACTACTTTCTGACGTTATATGAAATTATGAATATATATATATATATATATATATATATATATATATATATATATATATATATAGGTATATATTTCAAATAATTATTTGGTCTAACCGAGTATATTATCACAACAGCAACTAACATAAAGGCACGCCGCATGTACTGCTAGCCCAATTATTCACACTTGTCATCATTTATAGTTTATGTTGATATATTTAGTTTTTCATGTATAGGAGTATATTTATCGTGCCGTTCATATTATAAAAAATTACGGGTTCTCTTTTTATCAACAATTAGGATAATTTACTCTTTGTTATTATGATTTTAGTATCGAATAAACCGACACTTTTATTTGATTCTGCCTAACACTACTGTCTTTTCACCGAATCTAGAGACCGCATCAAAATAAACACATGTACGGGATCATCACGTGATCGTGACATAGCGCCCCTCTCATTGGTTGCGTTTCATATTTGGGTGGAGATCGTATCGCTGGTATCGTAGGCATTTTCATGGTTACTTAGCAACAATCAGCATGTCATCTCACGGTTTAAGAAAAGATTCTTATGTGTTTTTGATTGGACACTATTCGTCTCAAATTGTTGGTAGTAAATTACCTTCAATTAAACAAGTTTTAAAAGTGCTATTTTTTAATACGAGAGAAGTTAAGTTAACTCTTCGAGAAAGTGCAACATTGGTTATTGAAGAAACTGTGATCTTCTGGAATAAAGCTCGTATTCCAATACGGGATAAAAAACACTGCATCAAAAAAGTGGAAGATTTACATACGGAATGGAAAACACTGCAAAAAAACTCTAAAAAGGCAGGAGATAGTTTTAGACAAAAAGAAAATATGTTTGTAGAAAAACTAGACGATCTCTTTGATATCGCGCATGCAAATGCTTTAACTGTGATGAAAATTGAAGAAGATAAAGAATTTTTACTAAACCAGAGAAAGAAAGGTCGTCCAGGATTTATGCTTGGTATAGACTTCAAGTTAACCGAACAAGAGTGCCGAGCTGAAATGCGAAAACTTAAACAGTCCAAGTTCTTCGAGAAAAGTCGGCAGGAAATGTTAAACACCAGTAAGTGTTTTAAGATTTATATTTTTTCTTTTATTTTCAATTTTTTGAAAAATGATTAAAGAAAAAAATCCTAAAAATGATCCTTGTTTCAGGTGAGCCTTTTCGACTTACTACTTCAGACACAGATTCATCAACTGATTTGCAACCTCAGTTAAAAGAGTTAGATGAAGATGAAGTTGAAGACGAAGACGACGAAGAGCCTGTGCCATCTACTTCACAAGAGCTTCCAGGACCATCGAAACCAAAGAAAAGAAAATTATATGGAGTTAAAAATATAGTAACAACAAAGATGGTAGCGGTTCTTGATAAGTGTAAAATAAGTGACCGAGATGCGGTTCATCTAATAACCGCGACGGCTGAAGCATTAGGACATGATGTAAAATCATTAAGCATAAGTAGATCAACCATTCAACATTCTAGACAACAACTAAGAAAAGAAAGGATGGAATACATAAAGAAACGACTTAATGTATCTGATTTATCTGCTGCGGTTATTCACTGGGATGGGAAGCTTTTGTCCTCAGTTACCGGCAGGGAAAAATTCGAAAGGCTTGCAGTAGTTTTGACTAGTGGAAACAAGAAAATATTGTTAGGTGTACCAATAATACCAGATTCTACCGGTAGAGAACAAGCAAATGCAGTTTTTGAGTTACTTGTAGAACTAAGTTTAGAAGATGCTGTAAAAGCTTTATGTTGTGACACAACGGCATCTAACACTGGTTACGTTAATGGTGCATGCACTTTATTAGAGCAAAATTTGACAAAAAGCCTTTTGTATTTTCCATGCAGGCATCATATATTTGAAATAATTCTTAGAGGTTGTTTTGACATTAAAATGCCTCAATCATCCGGTCCTAATGTCCCTTTATTTAAACGTTTTCAAGCGTCGTGGCCAAAAATTAATAAACAAAATTATAAATCTGGAACAGAATCTGAAAATATTCAACTCATTTTGTGTGAACAAAAAGATGTCATTCTAAGTTTTATAAGGTTGTCATTACGGAAACAACAACCTCGAGAAGATTACCGCGAACTCCTAGAACTATCCGAAATTTTCCTTGAACGTCCATCTCGCAAAATAACAATTCGTGTTCCTGGAGCATTCCACCATACAAGATGGATGGCGAAGGCCATTTACTGTTTAAAAATTTTTCTATTTCGCGATGAATTTAAACTAACGGCTAAAGAACTATCGAGTCTAACATCTGTGTATTTTTATTGTCACTATTTACATTAAAGCCTGGTTTACCGCCCCATTTGCAGTAAAAGCACCATATCATGATTTACAATTTCTTAAAGAGCTTATCAATTATAAAAATATTGATCTAGATATCTCGAATACTGCTGTCCACAAAATGCTAAATCATTTATGGTACCTCAATCCAGAAAATATCGCAATGGCGTTTTTCGATGATCAAGTTTCATTTCAGGTTAAAAGAGAAATGATTGAAGTTATGACGACTTCTCATGAGACTGAAATAACAAATGATGAGGGCATTAAACGTCTGACATTTAGGGAAAACGAAATTTCTCTGATATTAAGTAAATCCATATCTGACTTTGTAACCTTCAATAAAAAAAATTTTTTTGGAAAGCTTGACTTAAATACAGATTTTTTAAAAAACGATCCTCGATCGAGTTTTGGAATAATGATGAGAATTATAAAAAAGCTTTTGAAATTGTCAGCAATTTAAAGGTTGTCAACGATTCAGCAGAAAGGGCCGTTAAATTAATTACAGATTACTGCAATATTTTAACAAAAGATGAAGAACAGGAACAATTTTTATTACAAATTGTCATGGATTATCGTCGGCGTTTTCCGGATTCAAAAAAATCAACAGTTACAGAACCAATGCAGTAGATATAATCAAAATGCCTGTTGTTTTAGAATTAAATTTAGTATTTTATGACGTAAATATGTGTATTTGCAAAAGGGTAATAAAATAAAACTTTATATTTTAGAAATGGTGTTTTATTTGCAAGATATACGTTAATTGCAATTATTTTAAATTTTGCCTTTAAGTCGGCGCCATTTAATATTGTCCGATTTAACTAAAATTTGGTACAGTTTATTATTTTCATTAGTAGAACAATTTTAGATGGTGCCCCGAAACAAAATCCAGAGTTAAAAAAGATGGGCCACCCTACTGCATACATATATTCCTTTTTTGAATTTACCAATATGGTAAGTACTGGCAAGATTAAATTCAATTGACACAATATTCATACAAAAAAAAGTAAAACAATTATTTGCACAAACTTAACTGATAGGGCGTCGTCGTCAGGCGTCGCACAGACAGGCGTAGGCGTCCACAGTCGGGAAATGTATTTCTTAGGTTGTCGCCGGAGCGGGATTCTGTTTGCAGGCGAAGTGGTGGAATGCCAAAAAAAAGGTACCATGCCAACCAGTGCCGTCTGGGATAACAGCGATTTGGCACTACCGGCAGGAAGAAAAAAAACCATACAGGAACCCGTCGAGGAAGAAGAAAATTGGGGGTAAAGTAGAGAACCCTGCAAGGAAGGTAATATATCCTTGTAAAAAAGAATCACTCGCAAAAAAAAAAAGGTTAAATAATCACTTACGCAATCACTGCGGTTCTCTTGCGAAAAATCCAACTACGCCGATGGCGGCTTCTCAGGTTGCAGATAGGAACGTACACTTAAAATAAGGGTGCGTAAGGCAAGGTAAAAGGACGACAGAACACGTGGACTTACCAACAGGTAGGGTTTAAGCACACAAATCCGAAACATCGTCGACAATCGTGAATCGCCTAAAATCACAAATTACAACTGCGAAAACACGACTATTTTACAAGAACACAAGAACCTTCTGAGGCTGTCAGGCTTAAACTACTCTAACAAAAATGGCCACGGCTCTGGAGCTAGAGACGAACCTTCCAGAACCCAGAAAAAAACAGGAACTTGAACCAGCAGGATTATTTAGCTCATGCGCACATGAAAGCTATGATTCTCCTACAGGAAAACAAAACCCATTAACCTCTCAAACCTACCACAACGACCTCCTTAATCAACCAGACAATTTTCATCTCTCATAGCATCAGTTATGTCATGTAACAAATATATTTTATCATTTTACAATTTTCGCGGTCAGCATTGCGTTGTCTCTCTCTACTTGATACTTGCGTACTTAGGATTTATTAGGTGTTACCCCGTGACGACAAGCTCTACTCTCGGTGCACGGCGGACTTTTATGCGGTGGATGCCTAGTAACTGTAGCCTATGAATGGAAAACTAACAACTTTGTGAGACAAATGTTAAGCAATGGACCGAAATAGTGTGACGTTTCACTCCCACTCTAACTATTCCATCCTATTTCTAACATCGACCTTATTACCACTGTACATAAGACACTGGTCAAAATTGAATTTGAAATTTCAGAAAATCTGTGAATATTTAACTATTGAATTATCGTACAAATGTTTTAACTTTAAAAGCTGCGCCTTCTTGTAATAAAACTGTAATTTTTAAAGTCCTCTTGAAATTTTTTCAGAAATTAATTTTTTATTGCGCACGCGTGTATACGTATGTCGAGCATATCTGCATCTTTTTATTTGTTTACCTGGACTAGATGAAATTTAAGGTTATGTATAGTGCATTATTTCTTTTATAATTTTCAAGGATTTTACAGTATTTAAAGCGTTTGCATTCCAAATTTGTACTGGACACTGGAGTCAATAATAATATATTTCAACGGCATCGTAAGTACCTACGTTTGTGATTGAAATTATAACAAAGTAATTTTTAAATATGTATGTATCAATATACTTACCTATTTTTAGCTTTGAAAAATGGTTCAAAAACACGTATTGCATTTTTCTGCGATTGCTCAGTTTTTTAAAGATAAAGGAAAACTCATGGTCAAGGCAGAAAGTTCTGTTGAAGCGAGCCACGTGAAAGGAATGATTTATGATCCCGAAGTACCGATTGTTAAGGGACAAGTTCATGCTAGCATGAGAGATAGAATCTATAAAGTAGAGGTGTGTGCATTTTTTTTTAAAACATTATCATATTTGACTTTTAACGTAATCAATTGTTTTCAGGTATTTTTGAATAACGATAAAAATATAACAGATGCAAAATGTACTTGTCCAAGGGGATTATGGTTATGACGTCATATATAGCTGCTCTGGCTCTCTTTGCACACTATAATATTTCTGTAAGGGTACGAACATGCCGAAGATGCTATGCAGATATAGAAGTTCAGGCCGCAGTTTCAGTCGATGCATCGAAGCTATCAATTTGTGTTAAGAGCAGTTCACTCTGCTAGCATCCACGGTATGTGCGGTCACATTTAAATGTATAGGTTTGTTTGACACGTTGATGGCTTCGATACATCTTCTGAAACTGCGGCACGAACTTCTAGCTGAGTAGCATCTTTGGCATGTTCGTACCCTAACAGATGAAGCATGTTCATGGAATATGTCGTATTTAGTAGACAGTTCAATTTTAAACTATTTTAATCATTTATAGATTTAATAGAAATAAGTTGTGAATAAATGATACAATATGTAATTTCTTTATTTATTTGCGTTCTAAGTGAAAATACTTACTTACAAATATTTAAACACGAAGTTATAGGTTGAAAATCTATGATAGTAGTATAAAATAATGGAAAGCAATTCAATTTCAAATGAAAATAAATAAAACAGGCTTTGAGGTTAGAATACAAAGAAATAATCAAAGAACTACGTTCCGAATAATTTTCCAGATACTGGTAGAACGCATGCGCAGAAATAGCCATCCAAAAAATATTTTTTTTATAATTTTCGGTAGAGAAAATTGATTACCACATGTAAAAAACCTATAATCCAGCTCTATTTTTATATCAGTAGTTAGGTTTCAATAGCTAAATATAAAAAATAACGTACCAATCCTTAGATACATTTTTAAGTAATTTATATTGACCCTTAAAACACATGTATAGAAGGCATGCTTCAAAGACTGCATGGAATGCAATTCAAATTAACCGCCTCATGCATGACGTCACGACTATTGTGGTCCATAGGGCGAAAGCGAACTCAAATGCCCGTCCCTTAAGTGATCCAGGGACACAATACGCAACGGAAGTGAGTGCATATAATCCGGTCAAGCAGTCACTTCTCCCGGTACTGGCCTAGTAAAGACGTCCGGACAAAATTGTGTATCATTAATTAGTAATGAATTTAAGGTTAGGGCTTAGAGGTAAACAGCTACATATAATATATATCTATTTATCCCGAATCATTCTCCGATAGTTTTACTGCCCTCAACGTTTTTATAATTTAATTTGGGTAATTGAAAAATTGAATAAACTTTAACAATTTGATGGAAATTAAATTCATTTATTTATTTGGCCTGGAAATTTAACTTCGAGCGAGTTAATTAAAGCTAAAATTGCAATTGTGACGGATTGGGATTTTGACCCGTGACAATATGTTCATCTTATTCCGTCGAAGGGGGGTAAAATGGGGTAAATGGAGGGGTAAACATGTAAATCAAGCAGGTAAGAGTCCATAAAATTGATATTTAGTGTATACAAGAGAAGCTATGGTTTCAAAAATTTTTTTGGCATTAGCCACCCCCATTACCACCCCTTCCCCATTATTAAAGGGGGTGAAAAAAAATTGTGATTTAGTGTGTGTACAAGAACCAAAAGCCTCAAAATATTTTTTTACTTCATCCACCTCCACTACCACCACCCCTCCTACTACCGTGGGGATATCGTTTTATGGGTTTATGGGGTAGACGATTTCAAATATTATATTATTAAAGTTCTATAAACAATTACTTCTACATACAACATTTTTTCGTTATAAGAGACTTGGATAGAAAATCTGGATGTGGAAGTAGTGATTCCTTGGGCAGCGATTTTTAGTTTAAGTATGCCATGACTGATTCCAATCAACCAATAACAAATCTAAATCATGTAGAAAATACAAGATTATGTAATTTAGGAGTAAACATCAACTTCAAAATGATTTTTTGAATGAAATTTATTTTTTTCCAATGGAATCATATTGGTACAAAAGTACCATTCAATACTACAGTTAATAAGGAATCTACCCATATGTCTTACTTAAATGTGTCTCATACAATCAAAATGATAGTTAAGGAAAAATGAAAAAAAGTTTTTAATTCCATTTTTTTTTTAATTATAAAAAAAAACAAAGAATTATAATAGTTGTTCAAAATGTTGTCCATTGACGTCAATACACTTTTGCACTCGCATAGCTGTATTTCGAATAACTGAAACCAATTGCTGGGCTATATACTATTTACTGCACGCTTTTCGCGGGTTGTAATGGAAGTTGCGTAAATAGCATTTACCAAAGGAGAAAATGCAGGGGAGCTGAGTCTGGGGATTTTGGAGGCCCATCGTGTAGGACCACTCATTGCAATGAACATAAAAATTTGACAAGCTAAATATTTCATTGTTTCAAAGCCACCTTTACCATTTAATTAGAAATTATTTCACTTCTTGATGGTCTGTTATTTTTCGTTGTATTTATTCCAGATGCAAAGTGGGCATATCAGAAGATTAGTTATTAATGACAATATTGAATGGTACCATGGTACCAATACGATTTCATTTGAAAAAACTGACTTTAATCCAAGAAAACATTTTGAAAATCTTTTTTTACTCATAAAACCCATAATTTATGATTTCCAATGTGATCTCGATTTTTCTAGTATTACTTGATGTTACTGAAGACATTTTACCGGTATAATGTCTTCAAAAGTTTTCATGCCTTTGAGGATGTATTGTTACGAGTATACGTACTTATTAAGGACAATAGTACAGTACCTAGAGTTAAAAAATATGCAAAATTTCGGAATAATTTCATATGTAATGATAATTTTTCTTTATGGGTTATTATTGTAGTAAAAGGTACCATCTTCAGTTTCTATATGAATCGGATATTTGTTCTTACCCTCAAGGGGTGGTTTTCAATAAATTATTTTATTGGCAATTAAGTTACTTAAATGCTTGATTTCATTACTAATTGAGGAAATATTTAAATTTAAATATTCAATATTTGAAAAGTAATTTATTTTTGAAACGTAGGATAGTTATATTTTTGGTATCGCTGATTACGAATCTGAGGTCAAAACTAAAAAATCAAAATGGCGACATTTAATTACTGAGCAATTACAATTATAAAATGGCAACATTTTGTTAAAGAAAATGTGAAAACGCACATTGTATCGGCCACAACTTCTTTATTTTTTGTGATGTAGAAACAAACAAACAATCATTTTGAAGATTGATTAATTGTCTTTAATATTGTTTCTTAAAATTTTTGATGGAAGTGTCACAGTTTCTAAGATATTCAACATTTAAACTAAATACTTCATCCTAAAAACGGTCGGATGCACAAATATATATATATATATATAAAAAACAAATTCATTCTCAGTTTATAAGCTTCATTCTTGATTCACCAATTTTTCGCTAAAACTAATATTTATTGAGATATTTGCACAGAAACAAAAATTTTACGTTCTATCTAAAATCCCTTTACAGTTTAAAATTGATTTTTTTTGTTAAGGAAGAGCTTTAACCGGACGAAAAAAATTGAGCGATTAGCTCACAATTTAATTATTGTAGATCAATTATATTTAAACGGAAATACATTTATTTGTATTCAATATCTCCATGATTTTCTTAAATACAAGTTAATATTTACTGGTATTAAAATTAATAAATTGTTTCTCACTAAATTAGTTTATTGGCAACTAAGTTTCTTAAATGCTTGATTTAATTACTAAATGAGGAAATATTTATTATAATGATCAAAGCCAATGCTCATTATATTTAAAATAATAATCATTTAAATTGTACCGTTTTATAATCCGTTCCATGTTAGTTAAAATTGTGACATAAATCGATACACCTAAATAATTTCACATGCTATGCATGATTATTATGCACCATTAGAGATATTAGCATATTATCTAGCTTCCAATATTTGCTCTATATGAATGTAGTAGTCGAATAATATTTTGCCTTGTGAAACACATAGGTGATAATTGTAAAATATAGGCGCAAGTAAATGTTTGAACACTAAATGAGTTGTGTAACAATCAAACTGAATGATAAAAAAAGGGTTATTTAACAATATTAATACACACGACGATATAGTTTGTCGAAATGTTGATTGATCTAGAAGGATATTTTTTAAATCATTTTTTTAAGGTCAGGCTACCCCAACCTAGAAATTTCGCCGAACATATTCTTGTAAGAATGTCAAATTCAAGTGTAGAAAATACTAATATTTTCTTAAGACCGTCGATATCAAGGAAATGTGTGAATTTGGAGGGGTAAGTATAGCACGTGGGAAACTTTATTATCTTTCGAAATAGACACCAAATATATTGAGAAGAAATAGAGATAATTGACGAAGGCAACTTTTTTATTTCAAACTTTTTTTTTAGGATTGAGAATTTCCGAGAAAATCGGATATGAAAATGAGGAACGACTTTATGGATGAAACGACGCAGCGAATGGTGTAAAGTTAGTAGACGTTGAACGTAAACTTGTACTCGATTTGACATTGAAACCCCGACATTCATGACAGTTTATAGATAGCAGCACTGTAATCGTATAATAATTTAATGTACCAGTAGACCGTTCATTCACCTTAGCCAGCTTATTTGGGATGACACTCAAATCACAGACATTATTGAAGATCTCAACAAGGTGGTGGTTTTCTACAAATTTTTAGAATATTCTGTAGAAGAACCTTACACCCAGCATCTGAAGGACGTGACATTAATTTATTTATTATGGGCACCACGCGCCTCCCCCTTTGATTGTGTGTGGTGTTTTTCACTCCCAGTCAAGTTTGATACGTTTAAGAGATGTTTGATAAACGAGGAAAGTAAAAGTTGTACTTACCTTAGAGTAATAACTGCTTTCTCTCTCAATATGGTTTTTCGGGTGATGCGCTTTAGCTTGTTTATCTAACACTTTAATGGATCTTGTGCTTAGAGATCTCTGATTTACTTTCATAGAAAATCCCTCTTGAGTCTCTGTGAGCCGATCGGGGTATTGAGTTTCAGATTTGTGGAGTCGGGAGACACACGGAACTCGATTCAGATCTAACAGACAGGGATAAAACAAAGAAAATCATTCAATCAGTAGAATGCAACAGTTCGAATTTTACCAGTTATTGATTAGAATCTAATAATAAATACAAAGCAGCCTATCATCTAAGAGAATCTATATATTTCAAGGAATCGCCTCCCCAAGCAGGGCAAGAACGAGTGAGGGCTTTGGTTTCGTAACTACTACCATTTAGTTGAGAGCGTGCAATAGTAATCGATTAGGTAAAAAGATTCGGAGGTTAATGTAGGCACTTTGGTTTTGGGACTGACTGAAAATAATATAATAATATGTTAATTTTTCAAAATTGCGACACTAGTGATTAGCTTTAAGGTTCCTTTTAGTAATTATATCATTCACGAGAACGGAGTTCAATGATATATGAGTTTAATTTGTTTTGCTGCCTCCTTTACGGCCACCTACCGGCCCCATATAGGTTTAATAAAATGAGACACGACTTCATTTTCGAGCGTCTTTTTTGCAAATGACATTTTTATCTTACTTATGCACAAGGCGGTTTTCTGTATAACTTTGTCATCTTTAAAGACCTGCATTTCATTTTGCTACCACAATTTTCTGCCGATTCTCCAAAACGCACTCATCCAACTGACGAGTGGCTGATTTTTGGTCTAATAATTGCCTGTAGATGCTATGATCCTTTGCTACATTTTTCGGTTTCGACTTTTCAGTACGTTGTCTTGTTAAAATTTTATATTAATTCTTTAGAACTATTTCCATAAGTCTTTATGGAAATAGTTCTAAAGAATGTGTTTCTACTTTCATCATGTTTCGCGAACCGATAAAAAAGTTAAAACCAAAAGCATACTTTTATTTTTGGAATACTTTTCCATGACCATAATATACTTTCACTCTCATGGCCTGGACATAAATATATTTTCCTAAGTGAAAATTCGGTGCTTCTTCGAATTTCCACCTTTTTACGTCTCTACGAACGTGTATGAATCCTTTTGGGCCAGTCTTCGGCGCTGATGCCTTACGATCTAAATTGTCTTTTAATAAATTTTTCCTAAGTCGAAGTTTTTATTTATTCTTCGACTTAGGTCGATTCTGGTATGTTCTATAACAATCCCCTGGTATATTTCTGACCCAAATGCTTTGTTGTTTTTCAGCTTTTTGATTGTGATTATGATTTCCTCTTTGATGATTCATGGCTTTGTGCTGAAATCAGTTGCTACTAGATTTCACGTTATTCGCTATTACCATTGCCTTCACAGTTTTACCTTGCTTTCAATCTCCAACAATGCCACTCCTTCACTGTTAGATTTTTTTAACCAAAAAAATAATCTCTAACTTAAAAAATAATAATTTGACCATTAAACTAATGCTACACGCATAGCACTTATTAGATGAAACAATTTGTGTGTTGGTTTCACCAAAGATTTTACCCAACTACGCGAATCATATATCTGTGATGAAACCACGTATATATATGTATGTTTGTACCTAACTGTATATACGAGTTACACTGTAAAGCCCAAACGGCTGGGCCGACTTTGAAATATAAGGCATTCAAATTGTCGTCTCAATCGTGCTAGGGATACTGACAATACGAACATTTTGTAAAAACAAAATGGTGAATGTAGGATGTATATCTCTTAGGTTTTCAACATATTTTTAACCGACTCAATTCGACCAGTATGTATGTTTTTTTTTTTAGGTTCAAACATTACTCTGAATTGGCTTAAGGAATTTCTATGAAATCTTTCTCAAACTGTAAGGTATGGCCCGGCAGTGGTTACATATTAATTTCATTAGGCTGCGTCTAGTACAGTGTACAATCTAGTACAGTGTGGTTTTGCATTTGTAGGAGACGAATAATTTTTTGGTCATAAGTAGATTCTAATTTGTTCTATACTTGAGTAAAATTAGATTCAAATCGGAAAAAAAAGTGATAGGGATCTTAAGTGGGTCACACTGTATAAGGTGAGAAAAAATTGGAAATAAAATTTTTCCAGTCGAGAATTTGGCGAAGTCGCTAGTGGCAAATTAATTTCATTAAATTTAATTTCGTCAAAAAAAATTAAAATTCCGTCGGAATTACATTAAAATTGGTAGGTTAGGTATTTTAGAAGCAGCTGATAACACAGCCACACAAAAAAAATAAAGTGTCTTGACCCCAGAGACTGACTAGATAGACTTTATGTTTTTCGGGTCGCTGAATCCGAATCCGGGGTCCATTTGATCCCATGTCACCAGGTTTAAGGTCATTTGAAGGTCAAATTGAGATATGACCGTGAAAAATTCCGTAAAAAATTTATGTTTATGTTTTTGAGGTTGCTGAATCCGAATCTGGGGTCCATTTGATCCCATGTCATCAGGTTTAAGGTCATTTGAAGGTCAAATTGAGATAGGACCGTGAAAAATTCCGCAAAAAATTTATGTTTATGTTTTTGAGGTTGCTGAATCCGAATCCGGAGTTTATTTGATTCCCTCGTGTCAGAATCAAGGTCAAATGAAAGTCAAACACATGAAATTCAATAATACAATCTTTTTTGACCCCGGATTCTGAAAAAGCAGAAAATTTTACGTCGAAATACATCCTGAACGGTTCATGGAACCGATTTCTTAGGTCATTTGTTGGATATCAAGCGGTCAAATGGTTATTTTCCATTTCTTAGCTGATATATCGATTGTAAATCGAAAACTTGCGTCTATGACTAGTGACCTTCAAGTTTTTGTGGTCGCTTATCACGATCCCGGTATCCATTTGATACCATAACGTATAAACCAAGGTCAATCGAAGGTCAAACGCCATAATTCGAATGATATAAATTTTTTAACCCCGTATTCTCAAAGAACAAAAAATCTTACGTCCAAATACGTCTTGATCTGAGTCGAACCGAACTTTGGGTTTCATATGGAGGTATTAAACTATTTTGAGATGTTTTAAACTACATTTTTAAGTCCAAAGACCTGAATCCAAATCTGCTGAATTCAATAGCCTCAAAATTCAATAACCCAATAACCTAATAGCTCTAAAAATCTGATCCCGTAGCTATAAAATGAGGATTACAGACGATGAAAGCTGATGAATCCGTTTACTCGAATGACCACATTGCTCAATAATCCCATAACCGAGTAACCCCATAATTTTATTACTTAGTCTCTCATAGCAAAAATTTTGTTCTTTATAATAAAAATTGTTGAGCTTCACAACTCCAAACCATGCCACTGTAATTATGGAACTCATTTTCTCGTTCTGCAACTTATCATGAAATTTCTTTGCATGGAACAACCTTTACACCCAAATCAGCATAGCACTTGTGTCTGCATCCAGGGCACCTCCTTGCGGTGACGGCGGGCAACGGAGTAAGCCCGTTATGATGTACAAAATCCGTTCACGCAACCTCCTTGTGGTGTACATCGGGTAATGCTAATGCTGACAGTTTCACAATTCAGTTGAAAGATTCAAAAGAAATCTGTATTTGATCCTGCAGATGATCTTTCAGGGTCCAAAAAATAATATCATTCGGATTATAGCGTTTGACCCCAGTTTATACATCATGGTATCAAATGGATACCGGGATCGTGATAAGCGACTACAAAAACCTAAAAGTTACTAGTCATAGGCGCAAGTTTTCGATTTACAATCGATATATCAGCTAAGAAATGGAAAATAAGCATTTGACCGCTTGATAACCAACAAATGACCTAAGAAATCGGTTCCATAAACCGTTCAGGCTGTATTTGGACGTAAAATTTTCTGCTTTTTCAGAATCCGGGGTCAAAAAAGATTGTATTATTGAATTTCATGTATTTGACGTTCATTTGACCTTGATTCTGACATGATGGTATCAAATAAACCTCGGATTCGGATTCAGCAACCTCAAAAACATAAACATAAATTTTTTACGGAATCTTTCACGGTCATACCTCAATTTGACCTTCAAATGTTAAACCTGATGACATGGGATCAAATAAACCCCGGATTCGGATTCAGCAACCTCAAAAACATAATCATAAATTTTTTACGGAATTTTTCATGGTCATAATCTCAATTTGACCTTCAAATGACCTTAAACCGGATGATATGGGATCAAATGGACCCCGGATTCGGATTCAGCGACCCGAAAAACATAAAGTCTACCTAGTCAGTCTCTGACAAAGTGTCTTGACCCCCTTGCTTTAGCAAGTGCCTCAGATTCTATAACCCCCCATTTCCAAGCTGTTTCCCTCTTTAATAAGTGTAATAATGGTGTACAATTAGCTGTGAATAATTTTTGCAAAACCTAGCATCATAGTTCAATAAACCCAAAAAGGATTTCAAATGTTGCTTTGCTCGTAGTAGTGTAAATTTTGTGGGACACATTTTGTCGCCGACGGGTATTTCCATGGATTCTGATCGGGTTACGGCGATACAACAGTTTCCAGTACCACGAAATGTTAAACATTTGAAATCGTTTTTGGGTTTATTGAACTATGATGCTAGGTTTTGCAAAAAATATTCACAGCTAATTGTACCATTATTACACTTATTAAAGAGGGAAACAGCTTGGAAATGGGGGGTTATAGAATCTGAGGCACTTGCTAAAGCTAAGGAGGCATTTTTACAAGTAACCATGTTAAAACACCCTAACATGCAACAGGCATTTTACATTCAGACGGATGCGTCCGGATATGCCGTAGCGGGCTGTCTATTCCAAATTGATGAAGTGAGCGGCGATAAGAATTTTATTGCATTCACCAGCCGCACGATGCACGGGCCGGAGTTGCGATACACGGTCACAGAGCAAGAAGCTTTGGCTATTATAGTCTCGTTACGCAAGTGGCGCGTTTTTGTACTCGGAAGAGATTTGACTATTATAACCGATCATAAATCTCTCTCTTTTATCGCTTCTAGTCGGCTTATAAGTGCTCGGCTAACTCGATGGGTGATATACTTACAGGAATATAATTTCAAAATACTACATTGTAAGGGATCCGAAAATGTGTTGGTAGATGCGTTATCGCGTTACCCGGCAAAAGGCGAAACATGCGGTGGAGTTGAAATCCCAGAAAGTATAGAAATTGAAATAGCTTCCGTCAAGGTATCTCTTCTTGCCAATGAAGTAAGGGAGAATATGAAAAATCTTAAGGCTGATCAGGGGACTGATGATTTTTGTATGAGGGTATCAGCCAAATTATTAAATGAAGAATGTTCTGCGCGGTTTAGGATTTGGTTTTTAATTCATCAGGGTATTTTGTTTCGACGTGGTTCGCAGCTAAACCCAGGATTTAAATTGTGTGCACCAATGAGTCATGTAGCTACGTTAATTCTGCAAGAACATGAAGATAATGGACATTTTGGGGCGGAGAAGTGCTTTGAAGCATTGCAGAATTTTTATTATTGGCAAAAAATGAGGCAATCGTGTCGTAAAATTATTGCTGGTTGCGAAATTTGCCAGAAATCTAAAATATCTCGCCATTTACTAGGGGAAACGCATAGTGTAATACCAAATGGTATTAAGCAAATAATATGTTTGGACTTAATGGGGCCACTCCCGGTTTCTCGTGGAGGTGCAACCCAACTTTTGGTGGTGATAGATGCTTTTAGCAAGTACGTAAGGTTATTTCCATTGAGAAGGGCTACTACTTCAGCTATTTTACGCTGTCTTCAACAAAAATATTTCATCGAAGTAGGTAAACCCCAAATAATTCTATCTGATAATGGAAGTCAGTTTACAAGCAATTTGTGGGGTGAAACTTTGGCTAAAGCCGGCGTAAAGGTTAGACACACTTCCGTATATTATCCACAGGGCAATCTCACAGAACGTGTGAACATAGGGAGATTATTGAGAATGTATTGTTATTCGTGCCATGGTAAATTGGCAATGATCTTGGCTGATGTTCAGGGTTGGTTAAACAGGGTAGTTCATAGCAGTACCGGTTTTTCCCCGGATACTCTTCATTTTGGAACACATTTTAAAAAATCTTTTATAAGGGGGGGTGCCTTACCCGGATACCTCAGAGGGAATCTTTTCACATGATAAAATCATAATGTTGGCTCATGAGAAATTGCTGTCTAAGGCAGAGAAGCGTAAGCTTCGTCGAGAAAGGGGAAAAACTTTGAGTAAATTTGTAGTCGGCGACAAGGTACTGGTTCGTACTCACCCACAATCATCTGCCGAGAACCATGAAATCAAAAAGTTTTTCTTGCTATTCAGTGGACCAGGTACCGTGGTATCTATTCAGGGTCCGAATTCGTATGAAATTAAAGACGATACCGATGGTAGGTCCCTGGGCATTCAAAATGTGTATAATCTCAAACAATATGTTCAACCTGTTGGGCGTATGTAGATATGATATTTGGGTATGAAATCAACTAAAATAGATTTTACTTTATTTCATAGGGGGGTTATGTAGCATATTATCCTATCCACATACGTTTATTTATTTAGTTTTAGTTAAGTTCTATTGTTAAGATCTGTGTCCTTATTTATTAATTAATCGGTTTGAATAGTGAGCTTGTTTGCGTATGATTAGCGAAATACGTCAGTTTTAAAAAGAAGGCGGCAGTTGTCAGAGTGACAGAAACGAAGGTCGGCGTAAAATGGACCAAAATGGAAGTTCCTTTTGGTGAAGCAATTAAGGCAGTTGTATTGGAGTTGCTGTGTGTGCTTACAAGGAATCAACCGTTATTTTGAGGTGGGCTTACTAATAAAATCTTGTCAAAATCATATAATTTTGTTGTCCATTCTGAAAACATCATTTCACCGATAACCTGAGGACCCGCAGATTGAGCTAGCAGGTATATGTACCTGCTAGCTCAATCACTTTATTTTTTTTGTGTGGCTGTGTAACTAATCTGACGTCAAAATTTAAGAATTTAAATTAGCAAATCCAATATGGCTATGACAATTGCAATATTTTTGCAGATTAAATATTCCTACTTCGGAGCCGGCGTCGCGCGTCGTCGGTTTCTTTTTTTTAATTTTAAATTACTTTCTGATTAATAATACTTTGTAATGATCCCCTTACCTCAGGGTCGCTTTGTGCTGGGTTCGATTCTCTGATTTTCATTTAACAAAACATTTTTCAAATATTTTATACAGGGTGTCTCTAAAAGGTGCGAAAAAAATGCTACCATAAATTCCTGAGGCTAAAATATGACGATCTAACTCAACTTACCTCAGTCCAAAAGTGGATGATTTCAATTTGGTTTTAGTTTTTCATAAAAAAATTTTTAATAATTGTTGTATTGCCACAATATTCGTCTAGGGGGGATTTTGTGGGGTAGCAAATTAAAATCTGTTCTCATTTTCATTGTACAATTTAGAGGACGCCACCTGCGGTACTTTGCATACGTTTAAAACGAAATAACTTTTTTGAGCCACACTGTATTTAACTTTTAAATAGACATTCTTACTCTCCAACGTCTTTTACCTAAAAAAGGTAATACCTGGTAAGAGTTGATTTGAGCAGCCGTTTTTGAGATATCTGGATTTAAATAATTCATTTCGTGTATGGCCAGGTCTAAATTATTGTAACACAATTGAACACAATTTGAAGCGATGGCGTTGTAATGAGATAACAGTCATTAAAAACTGACGTTTTAAATTGAGAGTAGTACTGGAATATCGTGAAAGTGAATTAGCAAGTGTCGGTGAATTGTCGAAAATTTGCAAATTTATTTCCGTCATGGCCGTACAGTATACCAACAAAGAAATGGCCGATATGTTATTGATATTGCCAAGTAAATTGTTTAAAATCTTGCAGAGTATACAGTGAACGATTTCCGAATCGCCGCTTACCAAACCGTAAAACCTTCGCCGCAGTTGAAAGACGTATTCGTGAAACGGGTGTGTTTGCGCCTGTTTCTGCTAATTATGGTCGCGCACGTACGGTAAGAACTCCGGAGGTTGAGGAAGAGATTCTAAATCGGATTGAAGAAAATCCAAAACTCAGCAGCAGATGATTGGGGTTAGAGCTAGAGGTAAGCAAAGATACTGTTAATAGGGTGACCAGAGGACAACTACTGCACCCATTTCGTATTCAACGGGTACAAGATCTTTTACCCCATGATTTTGAATCACGTCTAGGTTTCTGCCGGTTTATCCAGGAACACAGAATTCGAGATAGGAACTTTACACGAAGAATTTTATTCACAGATGAAGCCTGTTTCACGAGGAGTGGCATAACTAATTTTCACAATGAACATGTTTGTGCTGTTGACAATACTCATACGACTAAAGTAATCCATTACCAGCATGAGTTAAGGATCAACGTGTGGGCAGGAATCATAGACACTTTCATAATTGGTCATGTCATTTTACCACCTCGACTAAATGGCGAAAATTATTTGGCACATCTGCAAAACGAATTACCAGACTTATTAGATCCCCTGCTATTGGAATTTCGAAGAAGAATGTGGTTTATGCATGACGGTGCTACTCCACATTTTACGTTAAACGTACGTAATTATTTAAACGAACAGTATCTAAATAGATGGTTAGGTAGAGGCAATGATGCACCTGCACATTGGCCAGCTCGATTCCCTGACATGACCCCGATGGATTACTTTTTATGGGGAACTTTGAAATCCCTTGTGTATTCTAGACCAGTAGATACAGAAGATGAATTAAGGAGACGTATTCAAACTGGAATTAATGCTTTGAGAAATGATGACGAAATGCTCCAGAGTTCAATTTAATTTTTTACGACGTATTAATCTTTGTACACACGAAAATGGAGGTCATTTTGAACATTTGTTAAAAGCATTGAATTTTAATTAACTTTTTGTCGTTGATAAATCTCTTATTGACTGTTTTTACAAGAGAATAAAATTAATAGTACATCTACTTGTTTTTGTAATTTTTGAAATCAAAAATTTAAATCCAGATATCTCAAAAACGGCTGCTTAAATCAACTCTTACCAGGTATACCTTTTTTAGGTAAAAGACGTTGCAGAATAAGAATGTCTATTTAATAATAATAAACGTCTTTTATTGAGAACAAAATAAATTATCCACAATATAGGGCGAAGTTTAGATAACAATCTATTCTTACACTTAACCCGTGATTTAAAAGCTAAATACAGTGTAGCTCAAAAAAGTTATTTCGTTTTAAATGTATGCAAAGTACCGCAGGTGGCGCCTTCTAAATTGTACAAAGAAAATCAGGGCAGATTTTAATTTGTCACCCCACAACCCCCCCCCCCTAGCCGAATATTATGGCAATACAACATTTATTAAAAAAATTATTTATGAAAAACTAAAACCAAATTGAACTTTTGACACCCTGTATCTCCAAAATAATCTACTTTTGGACTGAGGGAAGTTAGTTTAGATCGTCATATTTTAGCCTCAGGAATTTGTGGTAGTATTTTTCCGCACCTTTTAGAGACACCCTGTATATTTGCTAACAAGGTTTACCACCAAATACAATATAATATTATTGTTCATCGACATCATCATTTACATCGGTTTTTTTTATATTTTAATGACATCTCTTCCAAAATAATAACCCCTTCTGTCAAACTCATTTTAGCTTACTCAACTCCGTAATGAATCTCTCGGCCGTTACCTTAGATATTCATTAATTATAGGTGAGGCACATTACAACTTACCTATTTATTATGCATTTTTGTCGAGTTTTTAATTTTTAATTTCTTTTTAACGAACTCACTATATAGTACAGGAAAATTTTATTTTAACTCGAAAAAAATTTGTGCAAACCTAAACTTTGAATATAGGTTCAAAATGGACTAAAGTTCACGGAACAAAAAAATTTATGAGTTTTACGGATCCGCGGAAACCTATGGGGGGGGGGGTGGGGGGGGTTGAAAAGGGGAATTTTTAATTAAAAAATCTATTTTTCTCTATTTTTTCGGGAAATATGGCATTTACAAAAAAAAGATTTCAAATAAAAGCTGTTTCTGACAAAATTAACTTTGATTTGGTGTTTTTAAATTTAATTTTATAGCAATAATTAACCGAAATACTAGAGGATTATGTCAAATGAATTAGATCTCGTTCATTTTTGGCAGCTTAACAGTAAATGCATAAAAAAAGAAGTTTCTGTATTATGCGAGGGCTCGCTAATTTATAGGGGGTGGATGCCACCTCTTTTCAGGTGGTGGCACCTAAAAAAAACAAAAACATTGGACATGAGAGAGAATGAAATTCTAAGAAGAAAAAGTTCTATTCAACTTTTCATACAAATTGATAGACTTAAGTTATAACTACTAGAAAATTTGGGATTTTAGCTTGAAAAAGTGGCATTTCAAATAATTTTCGTCAAATAACTCGAAAGGTATTGCATTGAGCAAAAACATGTTAGAGACAAATAAGAAAGCTACTAAATTAAGGATATTTAGCTTACCCTATTAGCTCCCACGAATATTTTTTCTTTATTTTTATGAGTTTTTTGTTTTAGTTGGCCACTCATACGTAAACTTATACTAGAAAAATTATTACAAAAATTTTTATTTTGCAAGTTTTTGAAAAAAAATGGTGTACTCGAATGGGTACAATGGGATAATGTATAAGAAAATAGTGTGAAATTTTAAAAGTCATAAAAGTTCTTATTTGTTTTAGAAATGAATTACAGATGAATATTATTTAATTCTTTGAATGAAATGCTAAGAAACAATCACGCTCAATACATAAAGTGACGTCACACTTCATCTTGCTCGAAGGTGACATTGACGGCACCTTAGTTATTTTTCGATTTTTTTCGGAAAATGACCCTCACCGTCTTCCGCGATACTTCTTGGACGAGAAGCAGGTCGCCTTTTCGAAAAAGTCGTCTTTCCAAAAGATTTTAGGTAATGGCGAGCAACATCTCTAATAAAACCAAGTAAATCCATTTTATCATTATGAGCTAGTAGGTGCAATCTCCATGCATTTACGATTCCAATGTTTAACGAATGAATACCATCACCATTTCTTTCCACGAATATGCTTGGTCGAGCGAAAATTAGTATTTAGCAAGTTCATCAGTGGACGACGGACGTAGCTTATACATTTTATCAGACTTATCAAGTTTACTATTGCCAGCAATTTTGATTCCCTGGAATTTATTTATAGACATATTGGAAGCTACGAAAGGTACAGAAACATATTCGTCAACGTACCAATACATGGGTTCACGGGGTAATTTATGGTAGCCAGAAAGTAATAAAATTCTTAAAAATATTTTTACTTCTGCCTCCCCACCACAAAACCGTGGTTATTTTTTTATAATGCATAAAGATTTGATTGCTCAACGATCAATTTTATAATCTTATCGTCAAATAATCTTTCAAACATTCGAACTGGATTATCATTCCTCACATCTTCTATCATTGTTCTTAGTCTTTCTTCGTAGTCCTTAGTTTTATCCTGCATACTAATATCTTCATAATTCTTTGTCCACTTGGGCTCCTCCTTTTTATTATTACTATTTGAACCTCAGGAAAGTTGAAAATACCTATCTGTTTGGATATCTACCTCAGGCGGAATTATAACTATTTTTGGGTCGTGCTTTGCAGAAGAAACTTCTTCCATTGCTTCTCCCATTGTTTTGAAACGTTTACCGTAAAAACTTTTGGAAGCGATTGGCTGGAAATCAGAATCAATGTCGGAGGAAGTTCTGAAAAGATATTCCGAATTTACTTATACATATCTTCCCATTGTACTCAAATGGGTACACTGCCATTTTTCTCATATATTTTTTTTAAATAATGCAAAATGGTATGTCCCGATATTATAAACAACTAAAATACATACCTTAAAACCTAATTTACCACCTCAATGGAATATTTTAATTTTCAGGTTATAAAAACTAATTCTTGAAAGCACAGGTTTTAGCACAACTTGTTTACTCAATCTCTTAAGCTGTCATTTACTACAAATGCCCCATCCATAAAAAAACTTGAAACTACGTGCTTCCTACATATTTCAGAGTCCTTCCAAGACATAAGTTTGTAGAAATATTTCAATACATGTCGCTGGGAGGCAATGGGTTAAATGTTAAATATCTCAGAAACTATGGCACTTAGTTCAGAAACGCTAATAACCAAAATGAAAAATTATTAATTAGGCTTTCAAATAACTTTTTCCTATTTTAATAGCATAAAAAACAAAGAAGTTTTAACAGAAACAATGTACTTTTTCACTTTCTTTTTTTCAATAAAAACGTCGCAATTTTGTTAATGTAAGTAGTCACTAATTAAAAAAATATATTCCCATATGCTGTTTTTCATTAATATATAGTGTGACCTGGACGCTCAAATTTTTTCATCGGCTTACAGCGCTTGCTTTAGAAAAAAAATTGCATTTTAAACTGTAAAGGGATTTTAGAAAAAAATGTAACATTCTTGTTTCTCTGCAAATATCTCAATAAATATTAGTTTAAGAAAAAATATGATGGACATCAAAAAGCTTATAAACTGAGAATAAATTTATTTTGTTTATATATTTGTGTAGGGTTAACTGTTTCGGAGATATTTAATTTTATAGAAGGCATCCGACGGTTTTTAGGATGAAGTTAGTTAAAATGTTGAATATCTTAGAAACTGTGACAATTCCATCAAAAGTTCTAAGAAACAAAATTAAAGGTAATTAACCAATCTTTAAAATGATTTTTTTGTTTGTTTCTACATCACAAAGAATAAAGAAGTTATGGCCGATTCAATGTGCGTTTTCACATTTTTGTTAACAAAATGTCGGCATTTTGTTATTGTAATTGCTCAGTAGTTAATTTTTTCTTCAAAAATGCTGTTTTCCGCTAATATATAGCATCACCCAGATGTTCAATTTATTTTGTCCCTTTAAAATACTTGTTTTAGAAAAGAATTCCATCCGCCATCCACTCATCGAAAAATGACCGTATTTCGGTTAATTAGTGCTATAAAATTAATCTAAAAACACCAAATTAAAGATAATTTCGCCAGAAACAACTTTTATTTGAACATTTTTTTTGTAAATGCCATACTTCCCGAGAAAATAGAGAAATTGATTTTCTTTTATTAAAAATACCCATTTTTACCCCCTGTAGGTACCCGCGGATTCGTAAAACTTTTTTGTATCGTGAACGTTGGCCTATTTTAAACTTATAACCAAAGTTTAACGTCTGTACAAATTTTTTTCGAGTTACGGTCATTTTTTTCAATCTTTTCCTGTACTAATAATCTACTACTATATTACAACTTGGAAATTTTACTTAGGAATCTAGTAAAGAAAGGAACTTAATTAATTTTCTACTTTAATTGATTTCCTCTAACAAATGCTTTGCTAGAATCCGGCATTTCAAGGAAGTTCTACACGTAATGTAAAGATGAAATTCTTCTATAAATAAATAACTATTGTACTCGTAGTAAATTCGGTGCCTGCTGTTTCTGGAAATTAAGAAATACGTAAAATCAATATCTTGCCTTATTATTATGTGAGATAATAAATTTTCGTTAATTATAGCTCCTACGATTCAACTGAATTGAGTCTTCATTCTAACTACTAGTATCTCAAAAATTAAGGCGAGAAAAAGTCAAAGAACTGTTCGTGTATTATATGTATTGTACACCACTCTCTAAAATTTGAATGACTTACGTTGAACTGTTTTGAAGATCTGATAAGTTATATTAAAAATGTCCCACATTCACAAAAATAAAATTAAAAAAATCTAAATATATTAAAATTTTGCAAAATTTTACATAAAAATAATAAGTGATTTTCAGAAAATTACCTCTTATAATATAATATGACGAGAGTCTAGTTATAATTAGGTACATTTTGTGGTATAAATTAAATAATATTCATAACGTTCAAATTTCAGCGATTTGAAAAATTTTCTCTCAATAAATTTAATTTCTTTGACTTATTCTCAGATACCCACATCATTACGCCATCTTAATCTTCCATCTAATACTTTAATAAGTATTCTAAATCAATTTGACGACCCACTGATCATTTACACAGATGCATTTAAAATTAATTCACATACTGGTGGGGCTTATTTCATCCCATCCCAACTTAGAGAAAATTTTTAATCTAAACACCAATTGTACCATCTTCACCGCAGGTGCCATAGCAATATATGAGGCACTACAGTATGTTAAACAATATAATCATCCAACCTCAATCATTCTATCTGATTCCCTATCTGTTCTCAATGCAATAAATAATACAAACACATTTAGTTATAAAATCAATCCATATATCCTCAAGATAAAAAACATCATTCACCAAATCCACTTAACCGGGAAAATAGTTATATTCGTTTGGAATAAAGCATAATGAATACGTTGATAAACTGGCTAAAGAAGGCGCCTCCTCAAGATCCACACTACAATACAAAATTAGTTTAACAGACGTGTATAGTGTACTTAAATTTAACCTGAAAGACCTATGGAATTATCAGTGGAATGGATACTGTTTTACTAACCCTACTAGGTATACGATGGTACACCCCAATATATCTAATAAACTTTGGCATGGAGATTTTCAAGTATCGAGAAAGTATGTAACATCTCTCATACGTTTAAAATTTGGCCACGCATATTACCCCACACATTTACATAAAATTGGTATTTATATCTCACCAAATTGTGATCAATGTAACACGACAGCTGACCTCGATCATATATTTTTCGGATGTTCAAAATATCGAAATTAATCTACTACATTGGTCAACAATATTACAAAAAATTGTGATCTAATGGCTCCGTTTAATATGCTCAATTTATTGACTATAGGATCTACGAAGGTTTATACGCATATTATAGGTTTCTTAGAAGAGACTGGAATTAAGTTGTAGGTTATTTTTGTTACCGTATGTTTTTCCTTATGTTGTTTACCTTTCCAACCGTGGTCCTCCTGTAGTGTCTATTTTAAAATGTCCTGACAGACCCCAGGACGAGAAGTGTGTGACCCTATTATATCCTTTTTCGTCATCTTCTATATATTTCCTTTCTATATATATCCTTTCTCTCGTGTTAGGTTAGAAATAGATATAGGATATTTTCTCATACTTATCAAGTATGTGGTATTAGCAATAAATTAATTTAAGATTTTAATTTACTTTTAAAAAATTGCGGCTGGCAGTATTGTCCTTGACCGAACGCCATAAAAAAAATTGCAGTGAGTGGTTTACAATAGACACATACCTTTCTAAATGTTCTCTGCTCTTCCATATTTGAGATATTCACAGTTAAAATGAAGGCAAAATAAGTTTAAATCATAGTAAGGGAGATCAATACATTTGAAACGTATATTATTACCTTTTTCTTTGTTGGCGTAAATACCAAAAGCCATACAGTGGGGTGGAGTGAAGCAATTTTTTTTTTTGATTTCAAAAAGCTTGGATGTGCAATACGTAAACACATCATAAATTATTTTTCTAATTTAATTTATTTTTTAAGCTACCGCAAGGGTCATAATTTTTTTGATTTTCATGAATGAGGCCCAAGATGACGCCATTTTTGAAAATTTTGAAAAACAGGTCGATTCTGGGATGTTCTATAACAATATCACCAAAGAGCTAATAGAAAGAAGCTTGGGCAAGGCTGTGCGTCTAACAGACAAGTTCAGCCAATGGCATGATGCCATATATGTGCCATACAGAAAAAACAGGCCAACTAGAATTCATGGATCACAAAACGTTTGCTAAGACGTTGTAAATAAGAAAAAGATAAAAAAAATTCTATACCAATGAATAATTCATTTATTTTTGAAATTTGAAGTTTCTAGACTCAGCAGTTTGAGCTGTGCTGTCAGTCAGGGTATTCTTTTATATACTTTTATATATAGATAGATAGATAAGATTTAAGTAATGGGGCTCATGACTCAGAGCGGTGGGTAGAACCAATCACAAGTGTTCGTTATCATTATTCAATAGTTTTTATGGAGCAATCGAAAAAAATGATTTAAAATTTAAAAACATCGCGTGTCAATTCAATCTGTCTTAATAAGTAGGTCATCGATTTTGCCGAAAGTCAAAAAATGTCTCTATCCGTACGCTTCTACAGGCTCGAATTTTCGATTTCACTGGTACGATTCACAATGCAATTTTTTCCCTTTCCATAATGACATAGTATGGCTCTTTAGCTAATATATTAAAAAAGATCTGAACTTTTAAAAATTTCGTGTTTGGCCTTCTTTGCAAATTGCGTAAACGGGCGTCTCAACACGGTTTTCGTCGAATAAATCGAAAAGTATCACTCCTAACTAAAAAATAAAATCTCCAAGGAAAAGGTTTTTTTTCCTTCTCTTGGCTTTGGATGAAACCATCAGCCAGTAGCTCTTGATTTATAACACATTCGTGGCACATGCAAACAAAACTCTTCCAGCGTAATCTGATATTCAACCCTGTTATTGCTTACTATTAACCTAACCAAAGCTACATACATATATGAAAGTGTAAAGTATGCATGCAATACGAGGAAAACTTCATAAACTAAAGAATAATTTGGTGTTTTTAAAATCTCCGTAACTTTTTGTTTTTTCGGAGATATGGAGGTTTAAAAATGGCGTCAAACGTTTTTAAGTCAAAGTGCCTCTTTAAAAGTTAAATATCTCAAAAAACTATGGCACTTGCGCCAAAAATGTTAAGAAACCAAATTAAAGATTATCGATTAAGCTAAAAGGGCTTTTTTATTTTGTGTTCTGCTTAAAAAATAAAGGAATTATGACCGATACTATGCACGTCTTCACACTTTTTGCCTAAAAAGATCCCGCCAATTGTCAAAATTATTATTTTTGGCAAATTTACCTTAAAGTGCAACTTCCTGTTGTGTAGTCGTGGAAAAAGTATAGTATTCTACTCGTGTGTAATATCTGTTACTCATTCGGATGAATTACGACACTCACCTTCGCCTCGTGCCGTAAACGTCATTCTCTTGACTAATAACATTAACATTACACGTTCGTTGAATAATATAATATTAATAAATTCAATTAGTTTAAGCAGAGGTTTATGATACTAAGATTAGTCAAATTTAGTAGAATAAAAATTTGCGAACTTATTGAAAAAACAAATCACATATTCATCTTGATTACCCGACATCCATAGGGACTATGCACTTTGTATTATGTCTAATATGTTCCACGTGTGTAACTCCACAGTAAAGTAAGTCAATATTTAACATCTAACTTTAAAATTCGTCTTCGGGAAATTTCAGTTTAAACCATTTCCAGTTAAATATTTAATGTTAATTAGATTGGAAATAGGCCATGCATAATTAAAACGTACTCTATCCAGGGATCAATTATAATTGTTTTTCCATCGCACTGATTAGAATTGATGTTGTACTTGACACAACTGTTAATAATTAATTTATCTAATGAAACATAGTCCAACGCTGTAACCTTTTGAATAATATTATTTTACAACAAAAATCGACTAAGCTAATAACTACGTGTGGAAGTTGCAGGCGGGCGTTGCCGCCTACTATACATAATTCAATTAGCGTGTCTCTAAGGTTATACAGAGTTTCGAGGGATGAACTTTACTATAGTTGTAAACTTTTTCATTTTTGATTCCTTGATAAAACGCTTCATAAAAGCTTCTACTTATTCCGAAAATTACTTAGGCATACTCGGGGCTACGATTTACTATACAGGGTGATCATAAATTAAGAAAACAAAAATTTTACCAAGAGAATAGTATTTTTTATAAAGAATATAATCAAATCTTATAAAGTTGTAAATAAAGCCAAGTGAAGTCCTATTACAAAATTTCGTCCTAATAGACAATAATTAATTTAATTATTCACAGTCAACTTAAAAAATTTATTTAACAATGACATTATTTCAGGTAATAAAAATTCGCAGAAAGTAAACTATTGATTACGTGGATGATACTTTATCCCTTTAAGGTGCATAAGGGTTTTTTAATAATGATCGAAATTCAGCGACGGGAACTTATTAAGTTGGATACAGAGAAGCTCAAAAAAAATAATAAAAGAATTCCTTTATGCACTATTTTCGAAAAAATGCATGGTTAATAAAATGACTTCGGTAACTTCCCATACATAGCTAATTGGTGGTCAATTTATTAACCATCTAAAAAAAAATAAAGAAACAAAGCTTTTATACAAAAAATAAATAAGAACCACACGGTCTTTACTTGAAAAGGCACAGACATATTATTTGTTACTTGAAAAAACAAGTTTTACAAAAATGTTTAGGAAAAAACCGAACAAGTCAGTTTTTACTTCAAAAATAAAATCATAACAGTTTTTTGTAAAGAAAATTAAAACGAAGGTTTTTTCTTTTTATTTGCTTTATGATTCATGGCATGGAGCAAAACATTCGATACAAAGTGCAACTTGACGTATATTTAGAGGCGGAAGCGGAATCATCAGTAAATGAACAAGTTTTACTCCGATGGTACCGATACGCCTCTGTTCAATATAATTTTTTCTTGTCTGCCACTGACTATATCGAATTTTTGAAAATTTATAAAATTCCTCACAATAAGTGTCCCTATAATAGAAATAACAAAAAAGTTGTTTTTGTGACATCACTAACAATTGCAAACCAGTGAACAAATCTGTAAAAAATTGAAACTATAAATCCGTGTTTTTCCTCAAATAATATATAACTTTTAAGCGGTAAATATTTCCAAATATAAAAACTTGGGAATAGAAAGATAATACTGGTGTGCTTATAAATTGCTACTCGAAATATAAAAACTATTACTGTAGTTAAAAGAATATATAAATTGAATAAAACTTCAATTCGATTTCAAAAATAAATAAATCGTAAATCAAACTTCTGAATTATTATATCCAATCATTTTATTATATAATAATGGTCAATATTTTGTTGCAAATATATTTAGAGGCGGAAGCAGAATCATCAGTAAATGAACAAGTTTTACTCCGATGGTACCGATACGCCTCTGTTCAATATACTTCCAACAACTTATTTATAAACAAACACTGCACCTATCTACAAACTTTAGTATTACCAACAACTTATTTATAAACAAACACTGCACCTATCTACAAACTTTAGTATTACCTAAAGGCTCACAAGTCAGTATAGTGATCACTTTCTTGCAAATTCCCGCGCACTAACCGAAATAATCATTCGAGTGTGCTGGGAAACTATTGCCCATACACTCTTTTACCACGTGCTTTACTTGGCATGCGCAAAATAATTTCAAAATGTTCGCGCGTTTTTAAATCGGACCTGGTTAATATAGTGACTGAGAAACCTAAAGGGTTATATTAGGTCTATGCTTGGCATTACTTTCAACTTTCTTCTTAGGATTTGATTATGTTCATTAAAATAAAGGTACTTTAGTCTTTGTAAAATTTTACATTTATTTCATTTCCGACTACCCTGTATAGCAAATCGTAATTTTGGATTAATGGATAAGTACGTCTAAGCAGAAGTTTTTATAAAAAATGATTTCTTATCAAAAAAAAAAACAAAAATAAAAAGTTAACAAGTATAGTTAAATCCATCCGTGGACGCACTGTATAAACATATATTTTATTTTCGAATTGGTTGAAGATGGAAAAATTATATGTTCAAAACATCTTTCAGCATGTTGTCATATTAAACGTCGTTGAATCTTCATCCAAACCTTTTCAGATCATGTACGGTACTAATATCGGCCTAGTGCCGAATTTGATAATAATTGGTTGACATACAGATAAGCTAGAAATAGCGAACGAATTTAACCAGTACTATTCCAGTATCGGCAGCAAAATGGCAGAAAAAATTAAATACTCTCCTCCGTATATTCCACAAAATGTTGAACAGTCATTTTTTCTCAATTTTACCAACGAAAATGAAGTAAAGATTTGTATAAGTGAATTAAAACCAAATAAATCTCCAGGTATTGACGGTATAAAATCAGAATTCATTAAAGAAAACCAAGATTACTTTTTAACACCATTAGCCTACATATATAACAAAGTCTTTGAAACTGGTATTTATCCTTCAAAATTTAAAGAGGCCATAATAACTCCTATACATAAAACTGGAGATAAAACGTTGCTTGAAAATTATAGGCCCATATCACTTATAACTAATTTTAATAAAATATTAGAGAAAGTGATAAAGAAAAAAATGACCAGTTATATACAAAAGTATAATTTAATATCATATATGCAGTTTGGGTTTCAAGAAAAAAAATCAACGAATGACGCTATTGGAAAACTTACCACGCTTATGTATAATGCGTTAGATCAGTCGAAGCACTCGTTATGTGTATTTTTGGATCTTGCTAAGGCGTTCGATACTGTTTCACATTCGCAACTAATAAATATACTGGAAAGAACTGGATTCAGAGGTGTCATGTTAGAAATGTTGAAGAGTTATCTGAAAAACAGGAAACAATATGTCAAAATCAAGTCATTAGTGAACACCAAATTGTAGAATATGGGGTACCGCAGGGGACTGTACTAGGGCCTATATTATTTACCATTTATTTGAATGGCATACTTACATTAAACTCGGCAGGCACCATTATTTCATTCGCTGATGACACAGCAATTTTCTACTCATCTGAATCTTGGGAATTGCTAAAAGAAATAGTAGAATCAGACTTACAAAATATTAAAAATAGATTCGACAGTAAAAAACTCACTATTAACTACAAAAAAACGTATTACTTACCCTTAACATCACAAAACAGAAATAGGCCATTATATAAAAAAATTCAAATAAAGGACCAAGAAGGAAAAATAGAAATTAAATCCACAGAAAAAATAAAATATTTAGGTATCGTAATAGACGGAAACTTGAAATGGAATCATCAAGTGCAATCAGTAGTGAATAAATTAAGAGGGCTCATATATAAATTTAAACAACTTAAAGAAATTTTAAAACTTGACCACTTAATAGTTCTTTATAAAGCACTCGTTGAGTCAATAATAAGACATGGCATAGTTGGCTGGGGTGGGGTAGGTGTGTCATATATAAAACCTTTGGAAAATATTCAAAAAAGGATAATTAAAATCATTTTTAAAAGATGTACATTACATCCCACTGATGCATTATATAATGAAAGCAAATTATTTGATGTTAGGCAAATGTTTTGTTATTGCATACTAATTCATCAAATTAATAAGAGACGTGAAAGCAACGCTATCTCACATTCACACAACACTAGAAATACGGAGAAAAGCAATCTAGAAATTAAGAAAATTACAAAAAGCATTGGAAAAAAATGTTTTAACTACCTCGCGCCAAAATTATATAATATGTTACCTGAATCGATAAGAAAAATAAAAAAAGATAAAAAAATTAAATTCGAGGTAAAGAGATGGATATATTCTGAAGGTAGGGATCTATACTTAAAGTTAGGTAATTAGATAAATGTAGGTATATAAGTTAAATATAGATGATATTCTAAATTAATCACTTTGTATTAGCTATTGGTTAGGGATTGCAATTTACCGGAAGTTTTAATAACCGGTAAATCGGTAAATAAAAATTTAAATAACCGGTTAACCGGTATTTACCGGTAAATTTTAGAATGAATGATTAGGGTGTCGAAAATGGCAATTATCTTTTTCCATGTACAAAATTATCTAAATTTGACAAAAAAAAATTTGTCCACGATTATTAAATAATGTACTCATTATGTAATGTGTTTCCTCAAGGATAATGCTATCCATTATTCCCTGCAGTGAATAATGATTTCAGTATTCACTAATGAATAATAAGGACAGTCAGTTGTTTATAAGAAGTCACGGGAGGTATTTTTTCAATTCGAGTGCAATATTGCAACTTTTTAGTAGAATTTATGGCTACTTTCTGAAACCTTAAATATAATTATTCGTTAACTGTCATAGCTACAATTGTGTGAACAATTTTACTGTTATTTTCAAATTTATGAATAGATAACTTTATTTAGCGTTTCAGAAACAGACCCTCTTTTATCATACAATTTAGTTTTTTTTGATTGAGTAGGCCATTATGTGTCAAAGAACGGCTTGTCAAATTAAATTTAAACGTCAACTTATTTAAAATAATTTTACATATTACTCAAAAAGAATAAAATAAACAATTCATTAATTAATTTCTTCAGTAAACAATTTAACAAAAATATCTAATAGTCGTGGACAAAGTATAGTATTCTACTCGCATATAATGGCTACTCTGGTGATTTACGACATTCGTCTACGGCTCGTGTCTTAAACTTCACCCTCGTGAATAATAGCCATCATTATATGCTTGTTGAATAATATACTATTATATACGTATATTTAATATAATGAACAAACCAAAGGTTTTTTATCAAAAGGAAAAAATATGAATGAAATAAATTTAAACAAATAATTATTCTGTAAATAACAAAATTATCGACTTAAAAAACAAAAATTATAAACATAAACTCAAATAGGGCATTTACTGAATACCTAATCTAAAAATACAATATTTTTTAAAAACGGCCTGTTAAAAGGGGTTAGTTTTTCAAAGCTATATCTGTTAGTCGTCTGATATTTGTGCATAGAATACCACCAGCTGATGATGTCCTTCGTCCTTCCTCAATCGATATTGGTGGGCCGATAAGTTAATAAAAATTGGTTATAACATACTTGTACTAAATGTATTCCACGGATATTTGCGGCAGTGAAATATTCAATTTCCTATCGCACGATATTGTCAATGTCTCTCTTACTTGTATTTCTTAGAGCTTGGTGTCTGGGTTTTACTTTTTATAATATTATTTATTTATTGTTAAAAGTGCTCAGTGTTGGGACAGTCACTCTGTATTTAGTGAATACTAGTCACTGATATAAATAGAAACGTTGAATACGTGACATATCGTAAGTTCAGAATTTACCGAAATAACCGGTAAAAAATTAAAATAACCGGTAATTATCGTCATGTGTTTTTTGTCCTAATAACCGGTTAACCGGTATTGCAATCCCTACTCTTGGTATTAACTCTAAATTAATTATGTTGTATTAAATGAAATTACTAGTTAAGGTAGCTATGACACACAACCTATCTAATGATGTTATAAATGAAATGCATTTCATCACATTCAAGGGTATATCAATACTCTTAAGTGATTTTTGTTTTATTTATATTCAAAGGATACAGATGTATTAGCTAAAATCTTTTATTAACATTACGCCATTTTCATACACAATTTAATTTTACTGTATACTCAAATGTAAGACTTTGTTATACATATAGATGTACAAACACACAGACATTTTTTAAAAACCACATTCTCGTGTTTCTGAAACCTTAAAAAGTAAGATATGGTCTTACACCAATTTTCGATTTTGGATCAATTGCAGCAACATTACCATTTTTATGAGTGGAGAGGTTGAAAATACACATATCTAAGCTAACTTCATATCATAAAATAAACTTTAAAAATTACACTCGCGTATTTTATATATATTTTTTAACGCCTTATTTATATTAACGTCCTGCCGAAGTTTAGCTAGAGCTATTCCACCTCTTAACCATGACAACAACACAACAACCATTCCCTGCGACATTTCCATTTGCCGCAGCTGAGACTCGAACTCAAGAGAGGAGAGCGAGTAGTCGTGTTGTCTGTCACACAATCGCGGTCTAGTCCACTGCTACCATCTCAGCAACAAGTGAAAAACCCCACTACACATCCATACCCTAGCCAGGATTTGAACTCGGGTCCCCGTGATCGCCAGCCTAACATCGTAAGCTACTTAGTCGGTTTTAAAATGTGAATTAGAATTTGAGACACTTTTGTAATTTATGTTTCTTCAATTGAAATATGTTATTCTTTTCAATGTTCTTGGTGTAGTTCTTTACGTTTTTATCCTCTTGAAAATGTTCCCCTAAACTCGTCTTGTACTCTTCACATTTTTGTGTCTCTTCTAATTTATTTGTATAAAATATGCATTAAAATACGTCGACCTATGTTATATAATTTCTTTCCCAAATATTTAAAATTCCTCGAGGACTTATTACAAAGCTACTCTTTTAATCAGGTTTATTTCATTTTTAAATTGTTTGCCCGTTGTCTTGTCTTCATAATGGAAGTTTTAATTTTCGCTGATAAGAACTAAATCACAATGTCTTAATGCTCACGTTCATTTTGTGTTAAAGGAAACTCATTTCTTTTACATTGCCTACAATTACATAAAAGAAGTACATTGAAATATAAAAAAATGTATGTGTATATGGCTGCATGTGGGTAGATCTTTTCAGGTAAGTACTATAACTCATGCTGAATTTTAAATTTAAATTAGGTATATGCATACAGTAGAATATGTTACAGTGTAAAATGGATTGAAATTGGCATGCGTGATTGTATTAACTGTGTCTGATAAAGGATAATTTTAACTTTACAGCGATTCCTAAAAAATCAAAATTAGCAGCTTAGCAGATAAAAAGCTTTGGTTTATCGTATGGTTGCATAGTAATAGTTTATTATCTGATGAAACGCAAGAAATTTAATCTTTTATCTGTTCAATTTACACAAGTTGTATTATTTTGGGCAACATAACTCGAGGAAAAATATATAGATATCATTTTAATTTGACATTTAAAATCAATAATTACCAAATTACTCTACTTCAATTTAACTTCTTACATGTCATAGTATCGTATTTATATTCAGTTTACAATCAATAAATAAATATGCGTTACTTCACAAAATACGCGACTAAGCACGCGAAAGTGACGCAATGGCCGGGTGTTGCGGCAGAACGACCTCCAAAGCATGTATTTTATTTTGTTTTAAAGGATCTTCTAAAAGCTCAATTGTATTATATTTTTAATAAATCTGTTGATTTGCTTTATATTTTTGGAGGTGGATTTTATACGAAGGTTAGGTACGGAAAATAATTTAAAACAACTCTACATAAGGTATCAGAAGGATAAAAGCTGTTTTATGTTTATAGAAATTCAGCGGGGGGGGGTAAAGGGGATGATGTTTTATTATACTAATAAAACATAACAAGGGTGGGTGGGTACTACTAGATACAGCGTCTTTTAGCGCAATAAAACTGTATGTGGTGTTTTTCAGCGTTAAATCTGATATTATAGACTAAGAGCTGGCGGCCGCGGAGGTACTACGATATTACCTCGGGCTGAAATTTTGAGAAGTGGTTGGGGGGACCATCAGGAAGTGCCATCTGCAAGGATTTTGCTCAAAATCCCTGCAAAGGACACGTCAGACGACTCAAAAATGAAAAAATTTTTGCTGAAAAAATGATCATACCTTCGGCTGAAAATTTGCACATTACCTGTTTGAATGTCACAGATAACGTATATAAATCGTCAGACGCCTAGGTCGCTGCCAAAGGGGCATCAGACGCCCTCAAAGTTGTCATTTTTTTTTCCTTACCTCCGTCTGACGTTTTAACATATTGCAACAGAGACCATTCTAAGCACAAATTAAAATCGTCAGACGAAAATGCCTCGAAGTCCCCCTACAACGTTCACAAAGTTCCAGCCCGCATGAGAGGTATACTTTTTTTTCGAAAATTTATTTTCGTTACCTTCGTCTGACGTTTTTACATATTATCCTAGAGACAATTTTAAATACATATGTGCTTGTTCCACTGATAACGCGATCGTGAAATGTAGTGTCTAGGAATCTACGTATCACTATCGCGTTAAGAGCAGGACAACCATCCTGCTGGTACCAAATCTCTTCGAGGTCAATGCCCAAAGTTCTAACGGTCGGAATAATTTGTTCACGTAACAAATTCAAATATTTTTGTGCTATAAGGTTGCCGTCGATAAAAAAGGGGCCAACTATTGAATTATCTAATATTTCAGCCCACACATTGACTTTCTGTGGGTACTGAGTTCGGTGGGGCATAGGTACTTAAATATTTATTTTCCCGGGACCGATATCTAGTAACGGATGAATTGTGACGACCATGCAGCGAAAATGAACTTTCGTCAGTAAATAAAATATTTTTAATGAAAGTTTCATTTTCGTTCGCCTTTTCCATCATGGTCTCATAGAATTCCATACGTCGTATAAAGTCATTGGGAAAAATTTCTTGTGTGACGGCAACTTTATAACAATGATATTTGTTGCGTTTTAAAATTGCCCGAGGGGCGAGCGTAGAGGTGACTTCAATGTGAATGTCAGTCGATATTCCGTTGAAGCAACGTCTAGCGTGGTTAGTACTTGGATGGGTGATCCATCTTGGGAAATACAGTCCCACCTTCTAGCGGCTTGTATATCAGTGTATACGCGGAAGTTACGTAATTTCAGATGAGGATTACGTAGTGGATATACCATCCTTCGGAGGGGATGTAAAGCAGGCGGTCCCTTGTCTATTAAATGTTAGTCAAGAAAAAGATCCATATTCTTCTTAAGGGAAGAGGTTCTGCAAAATTTCCAGGTTGGAGGTAACTCATCTCCTGGCGTCGGTGATAGGCTCTGGTAGTGGAAATAGGCCGACGTTAAATAAATAGATAAAAAAAAATTGCCCGAACTGTGCGGTCAGGTACATTGAGCTCGGCAGCTGGAACAGGGGGCATGTGCTTCCGCAAAACTACACACATTTATTTCCCTCTGTTCCCGTTCGTCGCTCATCTGTCTGTCATCGTTGTCACCACCTTCATTATTACATTTTCTGCAAGATTTTACACATCCAGACGATTCAAACTTATGAACAATGTTCAAAACTGTTTGTTCCGTCGGAACGGGTCGATCCTCAAATGTAAAAATAAATCGTGCGACAACTTCTGCAGCCGTATTATTTCCAAAATACCATTTAATAATTTGCACTCGTTCTTCCGTTGTATAAATCGTCATTTTAAAAGAGTTACCTACGATAATACTGTTTAACGCACACGCAATGGCTCAAATAAAATAAAATTCTGAAAGCTACTTGTCTTCTAATCTCTTCCCTTTCCAGATCACAGTCATTTTAGGTGGGGATGTCTAGGCGAATACACTGCAGTGATGGGATAAAGTGGGGTAAACAAGAAAATGCGAAATCAGATGAAATCCAATTATTGATTAATACGGCTTTATTTGCAATTGGTTTCTTGTAAAAATAACTTGATTAACAGTAGTTTATAGAAACATCATGATTTGTTAAATTTATTTAGATTTATGCTGCGTATTTTAACATGGCGTAAAATAATTTACGTTACTCCAATCTCCCCCAATGTCAAATCTCGGCATGCTTTGCCGGCAACAGGTCAGAAATCCCTCCCACAGTCTACACGTGTGCGCTTCGGAACATTCTTTTCTCTTTATGTATATGTGCTAGAAACTTTTCCCTTGAATTGACTTTCTTTTATAACGTATAGTGACTCAACCAGTCTTTCATTAAATTTAAAAGATGTTGAAACAATATTCAGTAATTTAGGCTGGAATTTCGCGATATTTCAGGGGGATTTTGTAGCGGTATTTTCGTCTGACGATTTACATATGTATTTAAAATTGTCTCTAGGACAATATGTAAAAACGTCAGACGGAGGTAACGATAATAAATTTTCGAAAAAAAAATGACAACTTTGGCAGCGACCTAGGCGTTTGACGATTTACATACGTTATCTGTGATCTTCAAGTAGGTAATGTGCAAATTTTTAGCCGGAGGTATGATCATTGTTTGAGCAAAAATTTTTTCATTTTTGAGTCATCTGACGTGTCCTTTGCAGGAGCTTTGAGCAAAATCCTTGCAGATGGCACTTCCTGATGGTCCCCCCAACCACTTCTCAAAATTCCAACCGGAGGTAATATCGTAGTACCTCCGCGGCCTCCAGCTCTCCGTCTATTAGTGTTATATCGGTGCACGTTAATGAGTGTAACAATCTTTTCAGGAGTGTTAGTGAACAAAGCAAAACTAATTATATGCCCCTTTTCACCGACTTCAATAAATTTAAGAAATTAGGAAATTCTCAATTCTACCCTCCGATTAAAGAACTTATACCTAGATACAAAGGTGCAGCAATAAAATTCATCTGGGGGGGGGGGGGGGCAATAAAACCGGCCTCTCTAGAGGATGATTTGAATTGTTGTAAACGGATGTGTATAGATTCCTCTACTAGATAGTAATGGCATTAATTGCAAAATATTTATTTCAAGGGAAAACTGCTTTGAACTGATAGAGATTATGCGTCTTTATTTTTGGTTCATGAAGGACGGATTGGGAGGGGGCAGCCCCCATGGCTCTCCCCTGGCTGCGCCCCTGTCCAGATACATAACAGTTACGTCTTCACTGTATACTTTGTTTGTTCCTTACATAGTCATATTATAAATCCATTAAAAAGGATAGATAAACATAACATCCCATAAGGGACAGTGGCGGGTATGTGTAGAAAGGTAAATATTTTCATTAAAATGAATTATTGCAATTCCTGCACTACCGGCTCTTTATACAGTGTGATGTAGGCATACAATATTACAGTAAGATAATGCTTGATATATTTCAAAATTAATTGGCCTAAACTTTGAAATATATCTGTTGTTACAAATCTGTAAAATATCTCAACATTCATAAAAATTACATTTCTCTTTTCTTTATGACAGTTTACATATAATAAGAGGATAAAATTATACATATTTACATGGCTAAATTAATATTATTTTTTATCTGAATGATGGTCATTTTGATTTATCATGTTTCTGCACTATTGAATGGCATATTTAATAAACACACCACAAATTAGACAAGTTAAATTCAACGTCAAGATTGTCTTGAAAGAATCTTAAAATTTAATTGCTATTCACCTTATTACAACTGTAAATTAAACCTCACCATGTTACACTATGTTTATGCCTACTTATGAAACAATCAATTTTCTTCTTTTTAAAACTGTTATCTGCAAACGGCACAGCACTTCACCATGTTGCACTAAATATATTGTCACTAAATTGTCTAACTATGACTTTTTCACCACTTTTTGATCGGAAAATACAAAAAACATTTATTAACATTAATGGCCGACACGTCAAACTGAGATTACGATAATCGAACTGAACCGATCGTGTCCGAAACGGTGGCGAACAGAATTAGTGAGTAAAAACGGTAGAAAAATGTTTAAAATTTTTTTTAAAGGTATAACCACATTAAACCTATTCAGGATCATTGGTTGGGTCCTTGTGCATGAGAAATGACTAATTACGACATATTTTGGGTGGTCAGACATTTTTTATCCTGAGAAGTGTCAATAATTTGTCAAAATGTTATATTTATGTTTTTTTACACATACCACGCGATAACTTCGAAACTAATTAACTTATAAACATTAGGTTTTTTTTAATCGATTGAGGACATATAGGCGGTCATAAGTGTACTAATTTAGGTCCCCTGGTTAGCTTGTTTTTTCTTGGAGAATGGAGTAAACTCGAAATTTTACTTTTATTGCTGCATGATTTTCGGCAAGCGAGAAACTTTTTTATTTCAAGGAATTTTGCCATTGTGTAATCGTATGAATTAAAGAAAAAATATTGAAAAAGTTTTTACAACAAAAACCAACTTTCTGTGACAAACAGTTTTCGATTTATGGCCATTTAAAATTGATAACAGAGGGGCGCGCGGCGCTGCGCGATGTGCTTGTCGGAGACACCATCAAATTATCGCACCATACCGCGCTCTCGATGTGTTTTGAAGGCCCGCTTGGGTGATCTCCTGACCATTATAAAATATCCAAAGACAATTTTGTATTAAAAGAAATAATGTAATGTTGTAGTATAATATATATTTATCTAATTTCATATGATTCGATAAATATTTTCTATTAGGAACACAAATTTGCATTGTATTTACATTTATATTTTTAAAATAAAGTTAAAACACGAATTACAAAAAAAAAGAACAAAAATTTAAAAGATTTAGAATTCTTCAGACTCCGAATCTGACGAACTGAGGTCTTCGGTTTGTGGTCTGTTGCCACATATTGCATATTTACATTCGTCGCAACATTTTAGACTAAGAGCTAGTGAACATTTCGCGTCATTACTCGAAGTAGGCTAAAAATTTGCCAAAAGGTTGCCATAGGGTAATGAGTTGCCATTTCGAACGTTTCGACTTGGCGATGGGCAGCAGGGGGTGTAAGAACACGCCAAAGTCGTAAAATAGTACTCGAAATTTTCATTATTGCAAGTTGGTTGAAACTTCGTATTTTGCTTCAATTAAGGTGTATGAATAATCGTACAAATTGTCAGTCAAAAATTTCAGGCAGCAGGGAGAGTAAGAATACCTTAAAGTCGTAAAATAGTCGAAATTTTCATTATTGCAAGTTGGTTGAAACTTCGTATTTTGCTTGAATTAAGGTATATGAGTAACCATACAAATTGTCAGACAAAAATTTCAAGCTGCAGGAGGTGTAAGAACACCTCAAACATGTATTTTTTTAGGTGAAACTTGTATTATTTGCTCCTTTCTGACAATTGAATGTATTATTCTAGAGACCTTTTTGACCGTGTAATTTAATTGTCAGACAAAAATTCGGGGCAGCACACCCTGTAAATACGTTGCAAACTTTCCTCTCTGTCGACCGCCAGTGACCTCAAGCGCGCCATATATTTCAAAAAGAGATTTCATTTCTATGACGCAATGATTTTGTTTTTTTTTATATTTTGGAAGTGATTTTAAACAAATTAAAAAAAAAGATAAAACGTATTGATATCACGCTTAATTTTGAAGACACACTCCATTCTCCGATTAAACAATTAATCCACGATATCTTTTTAACTATTTCATTTATTCAAAAAAAGCATATGAGCATTTACGTTGGCAATTTAATTTTCTATAAGATATTCAACGACATTTTTTGTTATCTCACTTGATTCTCGACATGTAAGCTGAAGTATAAAGAAAGCGATTTAATTTTTTCGGACTTTGAAATTTATAATTAAAATATATTAAAAAATATTAATATATATTAACTAAGTGAAATACAATAGTCATTGGAAATTTTTGTTTAAAAATAAATAAATTTGTATGTAAAAAATTGTGAGCATTTTTTCAATAAAATATATAGTTTAGAAGATTTTGCGCATTGATTGATCATATTTTGAATTACTCCAAACGATGACATTAAGGGAGATATGCGAATAAGCAAGAGTGTAGTATACATTCAATAGCCCCGTTTCATTAAGTGTACTTTTCAATTGTAATGTAGCAAAATAGGCCTTGTTAAGCTGTGAGCACATATGATCGATATGTTTGCTCCACAGCAGTTTGCTGTTTATGTGTATACCAAACAATTTTGCATTTTCTGATAGAATGTCTCTTGTCTCTTTGAACCTAAGTAGTGATTTCTTGAAATTTTTGATCAACAAGTGAGTGCAGCTGCTATGTTGAATCCGCTGATACGGTCACTGTAATATCGCCAGCGAAAATTGTCAAATGATCGGTTGTTTGGTGATTCGGGAGGTTGTTTGTATATAACATATAAGATGTAGCGGCCCTAAAAGTGAGCCTTGAATTACTCTAAACTTAATGTCATGAGTATCTGAGTGCGCATCGTTAAGTTATACTTTTAGGGGCCTACTTTGTAGTTACTGCTTGTAGCTACTAATCCATGATAATAAATCCCCTTTCATAATACTATATATTTTCTGTTCTAGAAAAGAACCATCTACAGTGTCAAATGCTTTTGTTAAAGAGGTAATTAAAAAATATTGACAAAATAATTATACCGCCCAAAAAGGTCGTTAAAAATTGTGAAATAAAATTCCATAGTCAGTGTCGCGCGTCGCCCAGTTACCTGAACCTTGTTACCTAATATCTATATTGAGGTGGTGTAAAAATGAACAAATATCGAATTAAATCATATTTTTGACCATCAATATCGATATTAGGTAAAAAGATTCAATTAACCAGGCGATGTACAGTGGCCTCAAAATGACTTTTTTTTTTTAATCAGTCTGCAGGTCTTAACACCTAAGAAATCAGAACTTTTTTTTGAATCTTTGTTTTTTAATTGCCTTTCAATCTGTCAAGCTAGATTTTCGATTTCTGTCACTGATTTTTCAAAATTTTTGATAAAAATTCAAACTTTTTTGGAGAATTTTGAAAAATCAGTGACAACAATCGAAAATCTGGCTTGACAGATCGATAGGCAATTAAAAAACGAAGATTAAAAAAAATTCCGATTACTTCAGTATTAAGACCCGCAGACTGATGACAAGATGACTTTTTTCCAAATCAGTCTGCGGGTCTTAATACTTAAGCAGTCGGAAATTTTTTTTTAATATTCTCTTTTTAAGTGTCTATCGATCTGTCAAGCCAGATTTTGTTTTTTTTCCCTGATTTTTCAAAACTTTTGATGAAAATTCCAACTTCAAAATTTTGAAAAATCAGGGACAAAAATAAAAAATCTGGCCCGACAGATCGATAAGCAATTAAAAAATGAAGACTTCAAAATAATCCGATTGCTTGAGTTTTAAGAGCTGCAGACTGATTTAAAAAGAAAGTCACTTTTTGGCCACTGTGCGACGGACAAATTATTTGAGACTTTTTTGAAGGCGGCTCAATTTTGCATTTTCTAATAGAATGTCTCTTGTCTCTTTGAGCCTAAGTAGTGATATCTTGAAATTTTTGATCAACAAGTGAGTGCAGCTGCTATGTTGAATCCGCTGATACGGTCACTGTAATATCGCCAGCGAAAATTGTCAAATGATCGGTTGTTTGGTGATTCGGGAGGTTGTTTGTATATAACATATAAGATGTAGCGGCCCTAAAAGTGAGCCTTGAATTACTCCACACTTGATGTCATGAGTATCTGAGTGCGCATCGTTAAGTTATACTTTTAGGGGCCTACTTTGTAGTTACTGCTTTGTAGCTACTAATCCATAATAGTAAATCCCCTTTCATAATACTATATATTTTCTGTTCTAGAAAAGAACCATTTACAGTGTCAAATGCTTTTGTTAAAGAGGAAATTAAAAAATATTGACAAAATAATTATACCGCCCAAAAAGGTCGTTAAAAATTGTGAAATAAAATTCCATAGTCAGTGTCGCGCATCGCCCAGTTACCTGAAACTTGTTACCTAATATCTATATTGAGGTGGTGTAAAAATGAACAAGTATCGAATTAAATCGTATTTTTGACCATCAATATCGATATTAGGTAAAAAGATTCAATTAACCAGGCGACGTACAGTGGCCTCAAAGTGACTTTTTTTTTCAAATCAGTCTGCAGGTCTTCACACTTAAGAAATCGAAACTTTTTTAAATCTGTGTTTTTTAATTGCCTTTCAATCTTTAAAGCTAGATTTTCGACTTTTCAAAATTTTTCATAAAAATTCAAACTTTTTTGGAGAGTTTTGAAAAATTAGTGACAAAAATCGAAAATCTGACTTAACAGATCGATAGGCAATTAAAAAATGAAGATTAAAAAAAAAGAACTTTCCGATTACTTCAGTATTAAGATCCGCAGACTGATGACAAAATGAATTTTTTCCAAATCAGTCTGCGGAATATTGAGCTGGGGAGGAGTAATGTACAGCCATTTAAGAAAATTAGATGTAGTGCAAAAATACTTTTTAAAAATAATATTTAACAAAGAACGCACTTACTCTACTAATGCACTGTTTTCTGAAACAAGAATTTTTGACGCTCGGCAACTCTTCTTTCAAAAAGTTATTATTTATCAATTTGAGAACAAATATAACCTGAAATACCCAGAACACGCCTAGAATACTCGGAGTAGAACTAATGAAACTGCTAGGACACAAACTTCACAAAAAACAATTGGGCAAAGGTGCTATACTTACCTAGCGCCGAGATTATATAACAGCCTCCCTATGAATATAAAAAGCATATCATCTCTAAACAAATTCAAAAGAGAGTCAAAAATTTTTATTCAGACCACGGATCGTACTGAAATACATAAAAGAGTCGACATAAAAAACAGTTAAGAATTAAGTTAAGTTAGACATAAAGTTAGTTAGTTAGTTAGTTAAAGTTAGACAAAAGTTAAGTTAAGCATAAAAAACAGTTACTAAAATAAATATAAAATAAATAATAAATAAATTGTCAACATGTGATTTAAGTAATGTACGCCCACATACAAGGTTTCTTTTGTGGGTTCTTCATGTTTGTTTACATGCTGATTAATTATATATTATAATTGATCTTATTTATTGTAGTTATATACAAAATATTTTATTATGTATTATACTTACCATTGCATTATCTAATTATAATAATTGTCAAAAATTGTCAATTTATGTACTTGTTTATTATTTGCTATTTTTATGTAAATAAACATTATTATTATTATTATTATTATTATTATTATTAATACTTAAGAAAGTTTTTTTTTTAATATTGTCTTTTTAAGTGTCTATCGATCTGTCAAGCCAGATTTTGTATTTTTTCCCTGATTTTTCAAAACTATTGATGAAAATTCAAACTTCAAAATTTGGAAAAATCAGGGACAAAAATCTAAAATCTGGCTCGACAGATCGATAAGCAATTAAAAAATGAGGATTTCAGAAGAATTCGATTGCTTGAGTTTTAAGAGCTGAAGACTGATTTAAAAAGAAAGTCACTTTTTGGCCACTGTGCGACGGACAAATTATTTGAGACTTTTTTGAAGCCGGAATTTTTTTTCTAAAATTGTTCTTGTCTATAGTTCTAAAAAAATTCATCAAAATAAACATAAACATAAATACACTACATATACAGGGTGTCCCGAAACTCCCGCCTTTCCCTTTAGGTGCTAATTCTCCATGCAAAAATAGTAAGAAAAGTTCCTATAAACATGTGTCCGGAAATGCTTCCTAAGGGAGCTACGGCCCTCTAAGGATGGCACAAAAATAGGTGTACTAATTATCTCGGAAATGATTTGGGACAACTTTATGAAACTTGGTTAACTTTTTTCGATTAATAAAAGTTATTGTTTTACGCCTACTTTAAAAAATAAATAATGCGCATTTAGCAAACGAATACGCAATATTTCGTTTAGACCGCTTTTACTCGAAAACGGCTTGCCATATGGCTAATTGTAAAGAGGCTTTTTTTTATGCAGAATTAACCAGGGAATCATAATCAGGGATTAAAGTACTAAAAATGTCAAATGGAAAATTAATATGTAGAAACAAAGAACACCGACCTCTCGTTTCTCCGCCCCTGGATAAAATTAATTTTGGCTAATACTGTAAAACAATAACCTTTAATAATCAAAAAAACGTAACCAAGTTTCATAAAGTTGTCCCAAATCATTTCCGAGATAATTAGTAAAAACACCTATTTTTGCGCCATTCTTAGAGGGCCGTAGCTCCCTTAGGAAGCATTTCCGGACACATGTTTATAGGAACTTTTCTTACTATTTTTGCATGGAGAATTAGCACCTAAAGGGGAAGGCGGGAGTTTCGGGACACACTGTATAGTAGACAAAATAATTCAATAAAATAGATCTTACAGCATTGCACTGAGCCTTGAACTATTCGTACTAATATGAAGAATAATTTTAAACTTCAATTGTGAAAAGAATCTTCAATCATTTCTTATTCTTAAATTTTATTACTTTTCACACCCTGACCCGTCTAGGCGTTTCGATAAAAGCAGATTATCATTTTTGTCTCATCCATCTTTGTATTTTCCTCTTGGTGATGAAAAATTACCTGACAAATTGGTCGATAATACTTACCTACACTTTATCTCACACCGTCATTTGCTTTTATTGATTTCAGTTATTAGCACGTGTCAGAACGACGCCTTACTTTATGCATTTAAATGTATATCATTGTATAATATATTACAAATATAATCAAGTAAACTTTAACTTGGCGGGTCCAAAGGTCGCTTCTATAAACTAAGAAGATCAGACATACGCGACTAGTTTTTCTTTGCGTAATTGCAATAACTCTGTGAGCATCGCATACCAAATCATACGTTGTCTTACCTACTCATAAACACGCCAAGTTAATGCTTACTCGACTGTATACATATTTAAATCTGGCTTTACTTAATAATGTACTTTCTGTAAAAAATTTAGTCTAACGGTAAAAGCTCAAAAATGCAAGTCGCATTTTTCGCGTTTTCTGTTCATGCACTCAAAGAAAATGATAGGTAAATTCAACCAAAAAGAGTATATGAAATCGCGCATATCTAGTTTCATAGTTAAATCAATCAGAAAAGAATAGTCATACAACGTTATTTGTTTTCGTAAACAAATAGTAGCTTAATAATCATATCTTCTTGTAACAAATTAAATAGTACAATGACATTTTTTTATGTTCACTAACCATTTTCAATTTGGTCTACAATTAAATAGTACAACGACTTTGTTTTTTGTTCACCAACTAATTTTTAGGTTGATCTACACTTTATTGTATGATGATGATTTTTTTGGTTAGCCAAAATCTCAGTATTGAGACATCAGATCACCCAAACCAAAGATTAGAGATCGTTTATAAGATCCATCCAAATATATCGATGATCCCTGAGAGAATTTGAACATTGCAATCATGTTATTAATTTTCTATAAATTCATAAGAGTATAAGATAATGCATGATTGATTATTGTCAGTGATTTGTATGTGGCGTCATCTAGGAATAATTTCTGTAATGACTACTTGGTAAGCAAGCAAATTTTATGGTAATTCTTTTAGAACTTCTAGAAGACGACAATAATATTGGTTTGTTTACCAAGTACAATAATACAGCGAACTAATACTGGGTTAGAATTACAATTCGATAATAGTTAAAAATAAAATATACTATTATCTAGTTTAATTTGACAGAATTCAACAACATAATAGTCAGACGAACAAAATAATAGTCTTATTCATCTATTTCTTAAGTTAATGTTTGTTTTGTTGTACGACAACTTTTTATTAATTAAAATAACAATCACGTCTTGTTTAAAAATACCATCAATATAGTTTGGTTTAACAAAATTGACGACATTGTTAGTTAACCATTTTTTTTTGTTCAATTTACCCATACTATTTCTTTAAGTGTGCCTTTATGTACACAATCATCAACAATTTTCGTGTTATAGTATTCAATCATCGATCTTCATATACAATAACAAGCTAAAAACGTACTCTTCGCCTGTTCACTGAACTTTTTATATAATTGTTACACATTCTATAGGATACTCTACGCAGTTAGTTTTAGACATTTTTTATATAGTACGAACTTAGTAGGTAAAAGACTCAGTGCAAAATAAAGTAAAAATAAAATAAAAACTATACCATACCCATTTGGGTTTCGAACCCGGGACCCTTGGAGTCCGAGTCAAAAGCGTAAGAACTACACCACCACTTAACACGTAAAAAAACGTAAAGGGCATAGCAGGATAAGCATGTGTTAGGTGCCCCCGCACCAATCGGCTCGAAATTTTTAGCACAAGTTGATAGTAGTGTTAGATGAAATTTCCCAAAATATTATTTTTGGAAAACCATTTTTACGGGAGTTATGGGGGTAAAAAGAAAAATGGAAAAAAAAATTTCTCGAGAACGGATAAACCGATTTTCATGAAAAAAATATATGTTATATATTTTGATGGCACAAACGTACGAAAAAATTATTGAGACCATTTGTCGAAAAAAAGTGGTGAAAAAATTTTTTCAAAATCAAAAATAAAAATTTTTAGGGGATGTTCTAGAGGCACACCCACCATTTTCTTTCAAATAAATACTTATATGCCCCTTTAAAACATATCCAATTTTCAAAGCGATCGGAAGGGTACAACATATTCAAAATTGATAATCAGTGGCATGCTGTGGGCGGCGCGTAGTCTATGTAATGAAGCATTATAAGACGACTTTTTTGTAAATATTTCGTGCAAAGACGAGATTACCTTCCCCCCTCGTTTTCGAGGGTGCTGAAAATGATGCAAGTGGTGGGAGAGGTTTTTGACCGCCGCCGCAACCCCCTGAAACGGCCATCTATTTTCATATATAAACGGGTCTGGGGAGTGATTTATCGGCGGGTTATACTTGAAATAATATGAAAGGGGGTTATAGAGTAAGTGGACTCCAGACATGGACTCCACTGCATGGGGTTGATTAAACTCTCCCGAATTATTTTTTTTCAAATGATTCGGTTCAAACGCGTATCCTACATTTTCGGGGTCGCTGATCACTGGAAAAATATTCATTTTTAGCTCCAACTCCCTCAAACGGGCAGAAATCACTCACTCACCGTTTGAGAGATGAGGAGGGGTTGGAGCTAAAAATGAATATTTTTCCCATGATCAGCGACCTCAAAAACGATATGCGTTTGAACCGAATCATTTGTTAAAAACCGATTTTCCACTCCTCGGAAGGATTTAATTAACCCCCTAGGCCTGCTGTCTGGACTCAACTTACTCTATAACCATTTTCCATTATATTTCAAGTATAACCCGTTGATAAATCACTCCTCAGGCCCGTTTAGGTATGAAAACATGAAGGGATCCATAAGAGGGGTGGCCGTTTTAGGAGGTTGCGGCGGTCAAAAACTTCTCCCACCGCTTGCATCGTGTTCAGCACACTCGAAAACGGAAGGAAGGGTAATCTCGTCTTTGCAAGAAATATTTACACTATTTCGCCTTCATTACATTGACTAGCGGTCCATTACTACATCTTACTACCACGGTCACTGGAGGCCATTACAACCCTACCGTCTAAATTAGTATCAAACTTCAAGAAGTGTGGTGCAAAAATTCTCTAACGTCAACTGTGGGATCAAACAAAATCTAGTTTGAAAATCCGAAGATTTTGCAATGATGACGTCTGTAGTCAGCCTACGAAAGAACTAGTTTTCAAAGTCCACCACGAGGAGGTTACAGTGGCTTTCACTAGTGAGGGTGCCTGTTTATTGTAGAGTCCCCTTGCCTCTCACTAGTCGGGGCGCTTGTTTATTATGAGTCCCCTTGCCTCTCACAATTCGGGTTGACTTTTTTGCGTGAGTCCTCTTGCCTTTCACGAATCAGGTTACTCTATATTAATGAGACTTCTCTTAGTCTTCATTCTTCGGAAACATTCCATAATTTTTTTATTTTGAAAACATTTTTCAAAAAAGTTGCAGGGTGTTGAGGCGGTCAAAAACTTCCCCCACTACTTTCATCGTGTTCAGCACCCTCGAAAACGAGGGGGGGGGTAATCTCGTCTTTGCACGAAATATTTACAAAAAAACTCGTCTTTTAATGTTTCATTACATAGACAACGCGCTCCACGCAGTATGCCAATGATTATCAATTTTGAATATGTTGTACCCTTCCGATCACTTTAAAAATTGGATATGTTTTAAAGGGGCATACAAGCATTTATTTGAAAGAAAATGGTTGGTGTGCCTCTAGAACATCCCCTATAAAAAATTTCTTTTTTATTTTGAAAACATTTTTTCACCACTTTTTTTCGACAAATGGACTCAATAATTTTTCTCTACATTTGTGCCATCAAAAGCCATAACATATATTTTTTTCATAAAAATCGTTCCGTTCTCGAGAAAAAATGTTTTTTCCATTTTTCTTTTTACCCCCATAACTCTCGTAAAAATGGTTTTCCAAAAATAATATTTTGGAAAATTTCATCTAACACTACTATCAACTTGTGCTTAAAATTTCGACCCGATTGGTGCGGGGGCACCTAACACATGCTTATCCTGCTATGCCCTTTTTACATTATAAGAAACGAGCTAAAATTATATTTCCAAGGTTGTATATTACATTATGAAATGTATATTTGTAAAATATATAAATATTTAAATATTAAAATGAAATATCATTTCACCAGATTTCTATTCAATTACAAAAACATAAAAAACAAAAAAATTTTTTTTCAAATTTAAATCATTAATAACATTTTTATTTACTGATCGATTTTGTTCAAAAATAGAGTTCTTCCTCTAGCTAACACTAACTTGGTGTTCAAATTTCAGTACAATCGGATATTTATTTCCTGAGTTATCGTGCTTACAAGAAACGTGACGGACGGACAGACGGACATTTTGAAAGTTGTTCAGAATTCGTTCACTAACACAATAATATGAAAATTTTTTGTCTGCAAATGCAATATACTCTTCGTTTTCGTATTTGCGAATAGTATAATAATAATAGTGTTATTAAATAAATATAATGCAAAGTACAGTTTCTCTTCCCATACAAGTAAATATAGTTATTATATGCAATACACAAGTTCAAAACGTACAAATTCAATTAAAATGAACTGCTCTTCCACTTTGGAATCATTAACATTAAACTTAGAATGCTAACTATAAGTTGAGACAAAAACAGTATATAATAAAAAAAATATATCATTTTTAAAAGTATGAATTACGAAATAATTGGTTTACTTAGAATTATATATTAGAACAGAATTAAACAGACACCTATTAGTGAGGCTCTTCTTGTTTTTTATGTAAGAGATTGAGAATAAAAGTACGAAAGTTTACTGACAATGACTTGTTTACATACTTTTAATTAATTTAAAGATAGACGACTATATTGAATAAAACGGATCTGTAGAACAACGATTATGCTTAGAAATAGGTAACGCATCCTTACGCCTAATATTTTTATTTATGATTATTTCCCTCATAAATTATAGACCAATGATATTTCGTGAATTTTTAAATTTCAGCCAATGACAACAGTTTTACACTGACTATTTCATTCCTATAAATTTCGTCCAATCAAAATCGATCATTTTAATTTTCGCATTTACAAAATTTAACATTTAATTTAACTATAATTTAATATTTGCCAGGGTTGCTCAACCAATAAAAAGCCAGAATGAAGCAACCGACCTGTTTTTCAGCGGTAAATTTTTCTTTGTTTTTTGAAAACAAAGTAACAGATTCAACAAGTCGGCGTCATTACAATAGTTTTTGCAAAAGTCAGTTGCAAAGAATGTGCGAGAATAACGGCCCCAAATGTTCAAGATTTGGTGATTTATTTATTTTTTTAAATTTACTTCCTATATCTAATAAGTTTGTTTTTCTTTGCCTAAATTTTTATTCATGAAATAGTCATGACGAATGCCATTCTTGATATAATTTCGTCTGGCAAAAGTTAATGATTATTATACTCGAGATTGTTGCTTTGGCAATTTCGCTCTTGACATTGACAAAAATAACTCGCCTGACGGCTCGGTATTTTTATCTGTCAATGTCAATCACGAAATTGCCAAGCAATAAACTCTCCTAATAACACAGCCCCACAAAAAAAAGTTCAAAGCAGCGAACCAGACCCATGTATTCGTATGTATTTTCGGTCGCTGAATCCGAATGCGGGGTCAAAAAAAATCGTAAAAATCATTAGCTAGAGCCAAAAAACACCCCTGAAATGGGGTAAAAAGAATATTAAGCTACGAGAATAGTTGTTAGATCTTAATCAATCGAATTATATAAATAAGGTTAAACAGCAGCGTACATACAACAGATATGAAACACACTCCCAGGGAGAGGCGAAAACTAGCCCCCATATATAAAAAAATAAATCCGAAACAGCAATGACTGCTAAAAAAGCTCAAAATGTCTAAGTTTCGTTAAAGTGATAAGAAATTGCATCAGGTCCGATGTAATCTTCATAAACTGCCCCTATAGAGTTGAGAACAACCACACCCAAGTTTAAAGGACACGAGAAAAACAAGAAAACACGTAAAATGCCACGGGATTTCTATTTTCATGGATGCTATGATTGGCTGAAATTGCGTAGCACTCTAAAATAGAACTAGAAACTTACGTACCGTCAACATTCTACAGTGTCAACCCTCAGAGGGTGTGAAAACTACCTCCTATGTAAGGTTTGACTGTAAAAAGTTACAGTGACTTCTATAAAAATTTGAAACACCTGCGTTGTGTGGTAGAGAGAAGAAACTAGACTATGTTCGACGCTGAGCTTGAAAACCATCCCCACGGGGTTGAGAGACTATGGAAATGAAACGAATAAGCAACAGTATAGCTTTTTCGTTACATCTTGCATTACGGTAGTTTACATCCTTTCTGGGGGTGTTACTTAATTACATTTATAGGACATGAGATTCAAACACTAAGTGTGCAACACGATTTTTGCCAATCATAGCATCCATAAAAATGTAAATCCGGTTAGTTTCTCTCTATTTTTCCAGCATCCTACAGATATAGGTTTTCAAGCGCATCGTCGAACATAGTCTAGTTTCTTCTCTCTTCCACATAACGCAGGTGTTTCGAATTTTTATAGAAGTCACTGAAATTTTTTATAGTTAAATATTACAAAGGGGTAGCTTTCGCACCCTCTGAGGGTTGACAGTGTAGGATGTTGATGATACGTAAGTTTCTTGTTCTATTTTAGAGTACTACGCAATTTCAGCCAATCATAGCATCCCTGAAAATAGAAATCCTGTTGGATTTTACGCTTTTTCTTGTTTTTCTCGTGTCCTTTGAACTTGCCCTCAACCCTATAGGGGCAGTTTATGAAGATTACATCGGACCTGATGTACTTTCTTAACACTTTAACAAAACCTAGACATTTCGAGCTTTTTCAGCAGTCATTGCTGTTTTGGATCGATATATTTATATATGGGGGCTAGTTTTCGCCCTTCCCTGGGGGTGTGTTTCATATCTACGCTGCTGTTTAACCTTAATTTGTATAATTCGATTGGTTAAGAAGTAACAACTATTCTCGTAGCCTAATCTTCCTTTTATCTCATTTCAGGGGTGTTTTTTGGCTCTAGCTAATTTTTTTTGACCCCGAATTCGGATTCAGCGACCGAAAATACAGAGGTATACACGGGTCTGGTTTGCTGCTTTTTTTTTGTGGGGTTGTGTAATCACTAAATTTTGCCGATAAAATTATATCACTTATGATATTATATATGAGTGAACGCAAGCTAGCTTTTTTTAAAATTACCAGGGAATAAATTACCTCCGGCTTTTATATGCACATAACTGATTTAACACTCTCAATTGGACTAAAAATAAAATAAAATATTACAAATTCAAGAATTATTAATTTTGTTTATAATTACTAGTACCAACGATGTATTTATGCAATTTTACAAAAATATTTTTGATATCAAACTATCACAAACTGTCAGATTTACAATCACGATCGCGTAACAAAAGTCAAATAAGCATCTAGCGCGTCCGTTTACCACAAAAGTCGTTTATAGAACGCGTTGCCATCAATTAATTAATGAGGAAGTACGTTTTCCAAATCAAAAATGAATCATTTTGGGAAGATAGAATTTGTTAAAATTAACAAAGAAAAAGTACGTAAGGAATTTGTTCATTTGGGAAATATCCCCAGAACTCTAAATCTTATCACACACGCGGATAGCTATATTCTTGTAAAATTTTGTTTTTAAGCAAATGTTCTCGACTTAATAATTTACACAGAGAGTAAGAGTTTAAGGTAAATTATTGGGTCTCGAACATTCCCTAAGCAAAACTTTACAAAAAAGCTACCTGCAATCCGATCAAATTCAGAGTTCTCGGGATATAAACCTGATTTATCTGTTCTGTGTTTTATTTTATTATCAAGATCCCGGAATATGATTCGTTGAAATTTTATGATATATGTTTGCAAGCAGTGGCGATTCTAAGCCAGGGCGAGTGGGGCGACCACCCCGGGCACCATAATATAAGGGACGTCGCAGGTGCCCAAAATTTAAACAATGAAACAACTTGAAGAAAAATGCAAAAATTTTGTGAAAATCAAAACTATTTGTTCATAAAATAGCCGCCTAGTGACGATTTACATTTATTATCTCTGAGCACTACAGTATGAGGATTGTTCATGTAGCGATACAGATATTTTGAAATGCCTGAAAAACACAATGATCTTAAATCTTGAATTACTGTTGGTTTTTTTTTTTTTTTTCGTTTAAAGCAGAGTTTTTATTTAGTTTACTTTACATTTTCTTATTTGAGATTTCTTTTTTTAGAATATTGCAGAAAGGTTTTGCCTATAAACAAAATCACAGTAACTGTACTGGGAGAGTACAAAAATATCACCCAAAATTATTTTCCATTTTTTGTTTAAATATTTGCGCGTAAACTAAATACACTAGGCAGGTTTTTTTAGCGATGGTACCAATCTATCCAATTTGTGAAGTTTATTACAAAATAGAGATCTTGATTTTTTTGTCGGCAGAGTTATAGTTTCTTAATACCTTTTTTGCGGTTCAAATTTGAGATTTTGTATTTTGCCCTCGGTTTTATCTAATACCCAGTTACTTTTGTTGACTTTTAATTTTCGAGTGAAGATTCGGATAGTTAAGTATAATATTTTGTAAAATAAAATTTCACAATCTTCGCCATTGTCTCGATGAAATCACCCGGAAAAATATTCTTTTGAAGTTGAAATGTTCACTCATTGTTGATGTGACAGAAATAGATTTTGACAAAAATGTTAAAAATTTGTTTCCTATGGTAAAACAGCATAAATAATGCGTTAGTATTAATTTTAGCAAGCGAAATATTTTTTAGAGAAAATTGTGTGTTCTCAAGAGAGATCATTAACATAATTCTCCCTTATTATTAATTTAAATAAACACGTAAATCAGGCCGATTGCCAATTTGTAAGGCGTAGGAAGGTAATTTCTTTTCTGCCAAAATGGATAAATTTAAACACACAATATATTTAATTCAGGGTGAATCGTAGCTTCAGTATTTAAAAATTATAAAAGTTTAACATGGCGCAAGGTGAATAAATATTTACACTACCTATAATTTGCTTCGATTCATGAATTATACAAATACTATGCAAATAAAATGAATATTTTCTGTTTATAAAATTTCTTGTCGTAACGAAAGTAAAACCAAATCTTAAATATCTATATTTTCTTACCTCTCATTCTTATATTATCAGTCTTTGTTAATGGAAATATCCTGAAGGTGAAGTGAATTAGTTTCTGCAAATATCAAAACACTAAAAATATGTCTGCTCTTCTTATCAAGATTTGTAGAGTATAAGGTTGGTTCATAACTCAAGAACATCACCAAAAAATGTCATGAGCAGCTGGTGTGAAATCGCGCCAGACGCAGGGCCTGATTCAAAATATTGTAAGAATGTGTGTAATAATACCACTTGAGTCACCGTTTTGCGTGGTGGTAATAAGAATAAGTTGTAGTATGTAACACTACAGATCTTAGTATAATTCAGACCATATTTCGGGCCAATACGGGTCCGTCCTTCTAGAGTGAGATAACTGCGCCGCTACTGCGCGTTAGAAGAACAAGGATAGTCTGACTTTTCATCGCCGCACTCACGTCTCGCCTAAAAGCAGAATATGAGGGAACCTTATACTCTATATATATCTGGCTTCTTATAAACGATGTTACTGTAGAAGAACGCACTAGCGGGCGTCAAAATGACGCGACACCAATTTATTTCTCAGGGGGTGCCAGTCGCGTATTACCCCGTTCTTCTACCTCCCAGGCGGGTTCGAGATAAGATGCACTTTGATAGCCGGATAATGGACCAAGGCTGCACTACCACAGATCGATAATGGCGCTCTCTCTGGACCTAAATTCCCTCGTTAGGGGTTTAGGTACCTCTTAATTTCCTGAATTTTTGCATAAAAAAATCCCAACCGAAGAATTTCTCTGCGGAGGGATTAATTTTTGTACGCTTTATCCACGTTTTTATCGGTTAATAATGGACTCTATCCCTCAAGGATTTCTCAAAAAATGCATAAAAAAATCCCTATCGAACCTCCATAAGGCAACTCAGAAGGTCGAGTGTTAATGTGAGTTAACTCGACACATCCGGTTTTCGATACGAAAGTTCCAGGGATTATAGACCGTCAACAGGCCTCAAGATCAATTAAGAAATAATAGTTCAAAGAATCCGTTTATTTAACAGAAATGGTTATACAAAATCCCCAAGATAAGAATCGTGCCTTCCCCAATCAAGGTAATGGCTTTCAGACCATACAAGCGAGAGCGTTTACTAACGATCGATTAGGTAGAAAAGATTCATGCATACCTTCTCAGAATCAAAATGCGAGCTTTTTAGAGAAGTCTGTGACTATTTGTAATTCATAATTACGGCTGACTGATTTTAACTTAAAAAAGTTTTACTAAATGAATTTAGTTTCGCTAGAGACTACTTAGCTTTAAATTTCTTGTATCGTGGCGGTTCACGTACTCAAACACATTCGTGAGGACTTATAACTGCATAAGTTTAACAGCGTTCGATCAGTCCACGATTTACTTGCTCCTATGCAGTTGTTCAATATTATCGATATGGCACCAACCCACTCAACGCGCTCGACCAAATTGCGAGCCGCTGAGTCAATCCAAACTCTTTCTATGCGAGAAACCGGCCTTGTGCATGTGCATTGATTTTTATCAATTTTTGCTTATCGGCACTACACCGGCTTTGTCAAAATCTTCTATTTTGCCTTTTGGATGCAGTGCATCGCTAAAATTTTATGCTCATACTTTAGAATTGGGCTTTCAATGACCGTACATCAAAGGTCAATGTCTTTGGTGGAGGAATAAAAAATAAAAAATATTTCAAAGTATATTTTCGTGGTACTTTTTGATCTGACTTTGTGGTACTTTTGAAAAATCCAATTTCGGCGTACTTTTGAAAAATCAATTTTCAAGCCAAATTTCAATGTAGTTTTGAAAAATTAATCTGCGGGTGAAATTTTGGCGTACTTTTGAAAAATCAATTTTCAAGCCAAATTTCAACGCAGTTTTGAAAAATTAATCTGCGGGTGAAATTTTGGCGTACTTTTGATAAATCGATTCTCAAGCCAAATTTCGACACAGTTTTGAAAAATTAGTCTGCAAATGAAATTTTGGCGTACTTTCGATAAATCGATTCTTGAGCCAAATTTCGACGCCCTTTCAAAAATATTATTTTTCAAAGTCCAATTTGTGGTACCTTTGAAAAAGTGTATTATTCATAAATCTTTGTCATATACTTTTGCTCTCATATCCTGAACCAAAAACATTTTTCCTAAGTGAAAACTCGGTGTTTCTTCGAATTTTCACCTGGTCATTTCCAACGCCTTATAGAACCCAAAACGGTCCTTATGGACCGATCTGTGCCTCTGCAGACTCTTAAAAATGTCTTTAAATGAAATTTTTTTGCCTAAGTCGAATTTTGATTCTGTCTTCAACTTAGGACGATTTTGGAGAGTTCTACAACATTGCAACTCTCACATTGATGTAATTACGGGGTTTCAACAGGGTATTACTGCCCTTTACAAGGTAAAAATGATATGATGTATTTAAATAAAGAATATAATCTATCACTATCTTAATCTTGAAAACCTTCAGTCCATTATAATATCTATGATAATGGTAGATATCAGTATCAGTGCACCTTTTGTCGAGGTCTAATCATACTGAAGAACATCTGGAAGTTTTGGAGACATGTTACCTGTTTTTTTCCAAATAAGAAGTATATACAGGCACACATCTTGGCATGTTCATAAAATGCGTCTTCAGTAAGTGGTAAAACTCTATATCGCTATTGCAGTTTAAAAATAAATGTGCATTTAAAGAATATGGAGCCAGTGTTTATAAATTCAATGACGTTGCAATCGTCCACGTCATTTATATATTTTGCCAGAGGATTGAGTGTTTCTCAATTTTCAATTGCCGTCTTAAATTCTGTCTTTTTTTCCTTCCCAAATGTGTAACTTGTGTTATTCCACCCAATAAGTATATAGGTGGACATAAAAAGGGTCGCTGTAAGGAGGAGAGGTATGAGTGCCTGTTGCTGCTTCTTCAATTATTTTATTGCAGAACAAAATACGAATCGAACTTTTGAAGCCACAACTTTACTTTCGTTTTGCTGTACAAAAATAATAACAACAAAACATATCTGTTGCTGCTCTTCCAAAACATAAAATTTTAGTATGGAGAATATAACTATATCGGCTTCCTCACGGTTATGAATCATTGCATTTTCAAGATATAATCTGATTCTAATTATAGTAATTTCTAATTATTAATTGTTATGCATTTTGCTAAGCTGATATAAATGCATTCATATCTATCATATTTAAAGACAATTTCATTTATACAAGTTAGATACCTGCATACATAATAATTTAAGATGAAAATTAAACCTAAGGCATTTTAAACTACTATACTAATAACTACATATTTTAAACAAAAAAATCACAGAAATATTGTACCTACTAAAACAGTACCAAATAACTAAATATAATGCAAATGAGTGCCTGCAACCGCCGTCAGTTTAGATTCATAGCGCGCTCGATCACAGGACGCCCAAATTTAAAAATATCATATCTTCCGTTTCACTCAAAATATCAGTATGAATCAATCACTAAAAATAATTTTGGTCTTTTCTTGTAATTTCGTACGATCTAATTTTTGTCAATTTCTCAAAAAAAAAAAAAAAATCTCGCATGCTACATTTTTCAATGCGCCGACTGCGTAGAGGTTCACGTGATAGTCTTTCCTAAAATTTTTATAAATATTGGAAGTGTTTTGGTTACACTGTTATATTAAGTGCATTGTAAGCTAAAATTAAAAAAAAAGAATAGATTTTTAGCTTATTTCAGCAGACAATTTTACATCGAGTACGATAATTTTCAGCCATATGTCTGACAGGTACTTAGGACTGAAAGATAAACGTCTCCAGAATCTGGACTACTATGGCACATCTAACAATATCAGGCCATCTGATGTGATTGTATGTTATGCGTAAGGCTTTAACAAAACTAACTATCTCAGTTACTTAGTAACAGCAGCCCAACGTTTCTTCTCCTCTTACGTCCAAGAAACTTCACAAAAATTCTACCAATTCAAACTGGGCAGTAGTCTGCTAACACGCAATATAACAATCAGAGAGCATAATGCCATACTTTTCAATATAAAACATCCATTACCATACCAGGCGTTGCCTATCTTCCGGCAACTTCCTTAGCCACACTTCCTCCTACAACTTAACTCTACCCCTTACTCTTTATCTTTCCTCAAATTTACAACTTTCCAATCCCTATTCCCCCTCTTTATGTTAGTACAATTTTGTTCTTTTATCCTTTTTGTTCTTTTTTTTTTTCGTTTTTTCTAAATCATCTCTGGGCTGAAAATTACTGATAAACTCTAAACCACTCTACCTTCCTTGCCGGCGATCAGACCGCAAGGTCGTCATTAATTCAAACGGGTTTTCCGTTTAATTTTGCTTTCCCGTATCATCAATTATAAATTTTGTGACAGTAGTGCCAGTGCTAGTTTTAAGTTTTATCAAGTAGTTTTAGGCTCATGTGAGCACATTTTTATTTTCGTGGTAATGTGAATAATACTGTAAAATAATATTATGAATGTGCTAATTGTAATGATATTTTGCCAGTTCAGTATGTTAATCTAAAATAAGGACAAATGTTTTGCTGAAAGTTAACCAGACGTAAAATGGAAAAATTACGGATTTTTTTTCACTTTTTGATTTGAATTTAGATGAAAGGGCATTGTACAATGAAGAATTTTTTTTCCTATCCTTCAGGGGTGAAAACTACCCCTATATCGCCTTTAAATTGAACTAACGCTTAGAAAATAAGTAGAGATGTATACTTTTTAGTTTGCTTGTAATTTCTGATAAACTTTCATCAAAAGAAATGCTAAAAAAATTTTTCACCCCTTTAGGTGAAAACTACTCCCAAGCTTGCAGGGATTTGATAGAGAAGGTAGAAATTTTCTTGATAAATGAACACTTCATATTGTGTGCAATATTTTTAATACGAAAATATAAATATGATAATCTAAATATAAATGGACGCAAAATCTTTTTTTTTTTTTACTTTTTGAATCTCAATTTGGATGAATGGGATGTAGCATACCATTTGAGATAATATGCACTTTTAATTAAAACACACTAATTCCTTTCAATTTCTTAAGCTTACTGTACAATATTTTACCATCTTTATAGATTAATCACCCGGACTATGATTGTATTCATCTAATGCTTTATTACAGGTTAATTCTAAGCATTGTGTCATTATATTTATCTGTTAAATATGTATTTATTTTATGTTATAGCCTCTTGCTACCATACCACACTCGAAACTCTCGACGTTAATTATATCTAAACGCATTCGTATTAATGAATAAATTCAAGTAGTGATTAATAAGGTTTCCATCATATTATACTCATTGTAGAATGTTAGGTTGCCAATGTCAATTTGTAAATTTTTCGACTACCGCGCAGATCTCTTAGAGGGAATAATAGTTTTCATTTTAGAGTCCATACACTTAATCAATCATTGATTGTTCTGCAACGGTAAATAACAGTTAACTTCGTTTGATAATCAAATTGGCAGATGCCAAGTGTTAATTTTAAAATTATCATTATTCATCTAGTGCAATCCATACATTTTAAAGGTAATTTATTTTCTTAAATAATTTGAATTCAAAATTTATGGCAGCCTTCAGCTATATTTTTCAATTTGTTGAATTTATTTAATTTTTTTTTAATCATAACCTTATTTTTTACTACCACGTGCTAACGTATTGTTTCTCCTTTTTTTAACTTTGCCAGAAGTTCTACCGTTCTCAAATAAAGTCCTTAAATTCTCAAAGAGTATTCTCACAAAGTCCTTAAAGTCTCAAAAAGTTACTAAACTTTACAATAAGTTTCTAAAGACTTAAGAAGTATCCTATTTAAAGTACTAAAGTTCCCTATAAAATTACTTAGAGTTGCTTGAAGTTTGTGATCAATCACGTATCATACAGTAAGAGATTGGTAATCTAGTAATCAACCACAACTATTAATTATTGCTCAAGCAATAGGAGACTGGTCATCTCTAAATCAACCATTGTAATACTACATAATTACGTCATTACGTAATAACTACTCAAGTTTAACTGTGGAGACTGGTCATCTCATAATCAACCGGCATTATATCAGTAGCTGATAATCGAAGAATCTTGTCAACTTATCTTCGTGGAAAATATAATACAACTTCAGGCAAATATTTAGGCGTAGCAGTATCGAGACATCTTACCATCGGGTCGCAGCAAAGAGTGCGGAGCGTGGTATCCTAGCAGATACTACGAGTCCTCACCTCCTCTCTACAACACCCACCATCAGGTGGTGAGAAAGTGTATATTTTTCTCATAATTTTTATAGTGCTCCGAATATTTGACCATAGCATGGTTGTAAACTTTTGTGCAGTATCATTAAGATAATTTCGTCATATTCTCATGTCATTTATTGATAATTGCATTGAACTTTTATGCTAAATTTTCATCACTTAAAAGATTTAATAAAAAAGTAGATTTTTATCTTAACTTCAATTTTTTATTATATTTATTTTTGCTGTCCGATTATATTCCAGGCTGTTCCACAGCAGCTGGTTTCACTATAACAGAGAAAGTTAGGTAATATCACTTACACTGTGGATGGTGCCACAATTAACATCTTTTTTTATTAACTTTCTTTATATAGTGAGATAATCTGTTTTAGTCAAGTTCTGCAAAACTGTTGAGTCTTCCTCTGGTTCAGCTAAAATAGGACCCACGGTTCCCCGCCCCGCACCAGATCGGCTAGCCGCGAGCCGCCGCACTTACTTTGGCATGAATTACTTTTATTTATATCAAACTAAGATATAAATATTAATAATTTCGGTTAAACTAAGGGTGAGTGTAACAGGGAATTGCAAAATTAGGAAAAATTATTTTCTCATGTGAATCGAAGTGAATAAATCAGGATGCGTGAGAAGATGCATGCGTGAAAAATTAGGCCTCCGTTGCAGTATTTTCTGTAAAGAGTGTAAAGGGAGAGATTGCAGTGAGAACACTTTGTTGATGAAGGTGACGATTTTGATGAAAATTGAGAAATCGAGCCGGACGTTTCTTTTCAAGAAGGAGAAGCGGATGAATTGAATCTTAGCTATAATTGGTATGAATCGGGAATCAATGCATCAATCGAAGTATATGAAGATGAGATTATTGATTCTAGCGATAATGAAGAGGGGCTCATTTTATCCCATAAGAGACCAAGACTGGACAAAACTTAGTACATAATGTTTATATTTTGATAAAAAAATTAGTTATTTATATTTGTTTATTAAAAATATTGCAAACAATTTGAAGTGTTCATTTATCAAGAATATCTCTACCTTCTCTTTCAATTCTCTGCAAGCTTGGTAGTTTTCACCTCTAAAGGGGTAAAAAAATTTTGTGCCGTTTTTTTCGAAGTTTATCAGAAATTACAAGCAAACTAAAAAGTACACATCTCTACTTATTTTCTAAGCGTTATTTCAATTTAAAGGCGATATGGGGGTAGTTTTCACCCCTGAAGGATTGGAAAAAAATTTTCTTCATTGTACAGTCCCCATTCATCTAAACTCAAATCAAAAAATGAAAAAAAAAATCCAACATTTTTCCATTTTACGTCAATTTAGGGTAGTTTTACCCCCTCTGGTTAACCCTCAGCATAAAATTTGTCCTTATTTTAGATGAACATACTGAACTGGAAAAATATCATTACAATTAGTAAATTCATAACACTATTTTACAGTGTTATTCACATTACCGCGAGAAACCTCCGAAAACCGGTGGTTTTTGGCATTTTCAGAGCCACAGGACTCCGATTTTCGTGATCAGCGACTCAAAAAATATGAAATACAAATGGTCCCAATGAGGGGGGCATTCCGAGCATCAAAAATTATTATTAGCCTAGGCTACAGTTCTTTCTATTTTGAATATATTTTTTCAAGCACCATACTTTTCAAGCACTCTACTGAAAATGTATTATTTCTGAGTCGAAAATACCTTCGTTTATTTGAATATGTTTAATAATTGTAAACTTGTAGATAAAATGTACAAAAATTGAATGTAAACTATTCTAAATATTGAACATTTTCCATAGTTTTCTTGGAAATAAGTTTGTCCGCATTCTATTCAATATTTTTGCGTCTGCAAAATTTTGTCAAAAGTTACGAACAGTCTCTTCGTGTGCATCTCTTTTCTTAAAAGCTTTCATATTTAAGGATCTATTTTTTTTTTCTCAAAAACAATAGCGTTCTTCTTCTAGCTAACAGCTACTTACTGTTCAAATTTCTGTGTAATTGGTTTTTTCTGTCTTGAGCTATCATTCGTTCAAGAAACTTGACAAACGGCCAAGGAGACGGGCGGACATACAGACAGACATTTTGAAAGTTGTTCAGAATTCGATGATTAAACAGTGATGATTTTTATTCCTCTACAAGCGATAGCTTTCACGTTAATAATAATGCATTTTCAAACATTCATGCGTTCATAATTTGAGGAGAGAGCAGTTCTGCGACAAACAAAAATGTGTCCTTAAATTAACAGGATTTGCAGGAAAAATTTGGAAAACAATTTGTTCGTTGTCTGAAAAACGCAGCTTTAATAAATGGCGTCAGAAAATTCATGCATTCTCATGCATTAGAGAAATTCAAATTATGTAGGTAACCAATTTTATATGGGAAAATCGTGCCCATCTTCTAAAGAACTATTATATAGATAAAGTAGTAAAAGAAATCATTCTTTATTAAGCAGCGGCCCTAAAAATCTACACCCATAACCGAATCATATGATATGTCACTTAGAGAGAAGACATTGCACACCAATATCGAGCTAAAGAGCTTCACGGTTTCCAAGTATGCAAATATAGCATATACACTCAGGAGTTGCGGTTTCTGCAACTCTTGCAGGTAATGGTCCATAATACGACACTATAAATGTGTCAGATAGAGAGTAGAAGCTGAGTTTTCATGAGTATATTGACTATATATACACATTTTATTTAATTCTTCATGTGTTGATGATTTTAAAATTCCTATATAATATTCAGAATGTGTATTTATATTGTATCAAAATATATAAGTCTAGAAAATTCACAACTTAAATTACAGTTAAACTGTTACTGTTTTGTTCTCACAAATCTTTTTTGCCCAGAATTATAAGTCTCTAATACATATTGTAACCAAAATAAAACAAAAATGTACAATTATTTCATTCGAGCGATTTCAAGAACGAAGTTATATTCCTCTTCAAGAAAATTAGTTGAATTTTCAGCTGGCATGAACCCGATGCTTAAAATTTTACTGATTCGGGAAGAGGAGTATAAAACTCGAAGCCGGTCAATAATGATGTATTTATTTTGTTTGTTTTTCGACCTACCCACTGATGCAGTCAGCTCAGCTCAAAACTTTTTGATCATAAGTTAGAAAATATTTAAGACTACTACTACAGCTAAGTTTTGGTTATATTCTATTATTTTATCAATTTCAAATATAAAATAATTACATTGTATCATTTGGCCATTTCAAATTTTCAATAACTTGTGGTTCTATTTTAACGAAGAATTAATTAGTAACTATGTTAGGACCTACTAAAAACTCTCCGTTTAGTATGATAATATATCAGTGCTATTTTAAGACTTGTCTGCCTTAACGTTTATAATTGGGTTAAAGTTTATTTTTAAAACCCAATAAAAAGAAGAGTATTATGCAGTGTGCGTCTCCCATTATAACTCTAGTTATAGTAGTTTTATTTAGAGGATGGAGTAGTTTGTCGAACATACCTAACTTCTCTAAAAAACCGCTGCCTAAGGAATCACTACTTCCACATCCAGATTTTCTATTCAGATCACTCACAACGAAAAAATTTTGTATGTGGAAATAATTGTTTATGGAACTTTAATAATAATATAATATTTGAAATCCTCTACCCCAAAAACCCATATCGGTAGTGGGGTGGGGGTGGTGATAGGGGATGGTAGTGGGGGTGGATGAAGTAAAAAATATTTTGAAGTTTCTGGTTCTTGTACACACACTAAATCACAATTTTTTTTCATCCCCTTTAATAATGAGGTGGGGGCGGTGATGGGGGTGGCTAATGCCAACATTTTTTTTGAGACCTCAGCTTCTCATGTATATACTAAATACCAATTTTATGGACTCTTACCTGCTTAATTTACCTATTTACCCCAAATTTACCCCAATTTACCCCCCAACCCTTCGACGGAACAAGACGAAAATATTATCCAGTTCTATATCTCGTTAAAGTACATACGGGTACCAAATTTCAAGTCAATATCTCAAATTAATAACTCGCACAATAACTCGTTCGTGTATCTGTTGGAGTTCTTGTAAAGCCTTGTATCGCAAGCTATACTTAGTTGTTTTCTTGAGGTAGTTACTGGATGCTTCGCTAGAAAATTCTACTGTACAATTTTTCCTTACATTAATTATCTTTTTTGTCTTTGAGTAAAGTGTATTTACTGTGTTTAAAGCAATTATTATATTTATTTCATATACAATCAAACTTATATTTTGATATATTATATATTTCTACACAAATATAAACATTTGCATTTTCCTTATTTTAACGCCTATGCTCAAACACTTATTTACAATTAAGATCTTTCTTTTATAATGATAATTTTTTACAGCGAACCCGCTCTAAAGGGGCTAATTTTTCAATTCCTTTGCTCGCTGATTATTTTCACGTTTATATTGAAACAAAAACCTGGTAAATTTTTTATTTATTCTTCTGGTAGCAGAGATGACATAACTCTTGTATTTATTTTATTACTTATTGCCTGTCCCTTTTAAAAACAATATTTGTTGTTGTTTTTTTTTGACAATCCAATTTCTATTGACAGAAATGTCAAATAGGTTCTATTAAAAATAAAATATATTTAACTGAAATATAATTTGATAAGCATGCTCCAATAGAAACTGTTCGCGTAACAAAACCAAAAGCCTTATGACTAATGGACGGACGTAATTAAAATTTTAATGAAAGATAGAGACGAGGCCAAAAATAAATTTAAAATTAGCAATCACATGAAGACCTGAAAACTGCAAGTAGCTACATAACTTCACTTTAGGGGCATTCGTAGAAGGAAAAGGGCATATTTAAAGTTCGTTTATAGCAATAAAATTACCTATAAGACGTGAAGAATACTTTTTTAAGTTATCTCACCTGATATTGATGACATTAACAATTATTTTTTGGCTGCTGTTACTAATTTAAGTAAGAAGTGTTTGGAAATGGTCGAAAATTATAATCCCGGTAGCATTAGGACCGAACTTCATTTTGATTTAAATTTAATTAATCTCGAGGAAATTATTCAGGTATGGCAGTATATCACTAAATATGTTGAAATATTGTTTGTCAACTCTTATATTACCCATCACGCATATAGTAAGTTTATATTTAAAATAGGATTACTTTCCTTAATCTTGGAAAACGGTGGTAATATGAGCTAACCTAAATGTTCACAGCTAAACATTTTTTAAATTCGCATCGAATAGGTATTTTACCACTATTTTTGTAAAAAGTCGTATACCGTGCGTGTAGCCGAACGCTAGGCATAGGGAGTAAAATTACAACATCGCGCGTGCCAGCTGGCTGAAATGAAATTGGGATGCTCCGCTCGACGGAGGAATTTACGGCAGCTATGTTGTCATATCTATCGCGCTACGTGAATGTACATGCCTAATGGGAAATTACACGCACGGTATAATAGTATATTATAAGGCTATTATTATTATTGAGGATGAAAATGACAACTGGAGCGAGCGCAGCGAGCGAGTGTTGTAACCATCCCAGGTAATAATAGCCATTATAGTGAGTTGTATACTATACTTTATATACGACGAACACGTACATAAAATATAGTGATACAGACATCATATATTGTTGAGAAGTTGCGAAAATTAAGAATAGCTCCGTACCTGCTCATGATAGTAAAGAGCTACCTCGAGAATAGGTGGACAGGGCTGGAGGTTGAGGGCACTACCCAGTGGAGAAAAATGACTTGTGGTGTTCCGCAGGGATCGGTCCTGGGCCCAACCTTGTGGAATATTCGACGATGCGTTACGCTTACCCCAACCGGAGAACGTTAAGGTGATCGGATATGCCGACGATCTGGCAGTAACAGTCACGGCCAGAACGGTGAGGGAAATCGAGGAGGCGGCGAACACGGCCATTGCAAAAATAGAGAGATGGGTAAGGGGCAAGAAGCTCGAACTTGCCCCTAGAAAAACCGAGCTGGTAATCATAACCAGAAAGAGGAATCTCCCTATTATGAGAATAAGGGTAGGGGAGCTGGAAATTGGCCCGAGCCAGGCGGTAAAGTACTGGGGCATATGGCTCGATTCGAAATTGACATACGGGGTGCATGTGACGAAATTGGAGGAAAAAGCTGGGCGGGTGGCAACAGCCATAGGCAGGCTAATGGATAACACCAGTGGACCGAAGGCCAGCAAGAGGAGAGTGCTGTGTAGCGTGGTGCACTCCATTCTCCTGTACGCGGCCCCGGTATGGGTAAGTGGGATGGCAGTGGAAAGAACGCGAAGAAGACTGGCCACGGTACAGCGATGTGCAGCACTGAGAGTCTGCAGTGCCTACAGAACGGTCTCCTACGAGGTAGTGCTGATAGTGGCAGGGATCCCACCCATTGACCTTCTGGCAAAAGAAAGGTGGAAGATATACGAGGGAAGTGGCAGGAAGGAGGCCAATGATAGACTCTATCAGAGGTGGCAGGAGAGATGGAATATATCGAGTAAGGGAAGATGGACGAGGAGACTCATTCCAGATATTAAAAGATGGGTGGAGAGAGGACACGGGGAGGTTGGGTTCTACCTTACTCAGGCCCTAACAGGACACGGATGTTTTGCAGAGTACGTCTACGACATCGGGAAAATTGAAGACCGAGAATGCATGTACTGCGTGGAGATAGACGACGCGGTGTAGCTGGTGTAGCAGGTGGAGAGAAGAAAGGCTACGAGTCATAAACAGGCTAGGCGGCCCAGTTACACCCGATGACATGGTGTTGAGGATGCTGGAATCAGAAGAAAACTGGCAACTCTTGGAGGACATGATAACATCAGTTATGAAAATCAAGGAAGTAGGCGAAAGAAACTTGAACCTCTAATCGTTTCAAGGAAGTAGTAATAAGATGACATCTCTGCGGAGGCAGATTATTTCGAACACCTAACACTAAGATTGACCTGATATTCTGACGGTAAGCGAGAGCGGTTCCAGGATATGAGGAAACACTGAAGACAGGGAGGGGGCTCCGGAGGGGTTTTAGCTGGTTAGAGTCCAGCACTACCCAGCGTGATAGATCCAAGGCGCTGGGTGTCCATGATGGATTTCCCCTTCTCCCCCCCCCCCCGCAAGAAAGACATATATAAACGCATAAAAAAATGTCAATTTTTAAATTATTTATTTTCTTTAAGTATAAGCCGTAGCATTGTTCACTTCCTTTGAAATAGTTTCGGCTGTTATCATTTTATTTTTAACAGAATGGTCGATGTATCCTTCAGCTATGAGTGAGGACTTTCAGGCTCCCTGACGTTTTAACCCCGTAATATCGTCACCTCCATCCACGTATAGTGTAGCCGAAAGCAATGACCGGTAAAAAGTTCAGGATTTGGCAAATTCAAAAGTTGCCATTTGTTTTCCAAGTACAGTAAACTTATTTTTTCCAATTCGTTGAATGGTGCATTTACCTTCTGGTAATTTAAAAACTATGAGCTTATTGTCATGTGCGACGGCCGACGATCGATGTACTTTTTTACAATCCCATAAAATTGACCAGTAATGACAAAACTTCTTACCATTTTGGTTTTCGTTTTAGGTAGAGTTATTAATAATGTTGTACTTAGATCTCTTCATAGACGTTTAAATCTGGCAATCTTACCTCATGAAAAAGATGAACTCTATCAGGTGCTTCCTATATAAATTTATTAATTTCTTCTGGTGTCAAAGTTTTAGCCTTTTTCGCTTCATATCAGATTTTCTTTTCAGAAAAGAACGTAGTTTTCCATACTTTTCCAAATCTATGTCGTGTTTTATTTTCAAAACTGCTTTTAGCATGGAATAAATGACCATAATGAAGAAGACTTGTATCTGTCAGCTAAGTCAGCAAAAGAGGCTAATAATACATTTTCAGAAAGCGGCTTAGTTTTTTTCTGAATGCGCGAGTCCATGAAACTTTGGTACGCTTTATCATAAATACTTTTTAATTTCTGTGGCGGTAAATTAGATGCTGTTGCTTCTGCTCTTTCAGTTATTTCTGGTGGAGTACAGGGGATAGTATCTTCTGAATTACTTTCCACTCTTTCAACCACAAAACTAACACAATCAAACACAATTCCTCAAAACCCGTTTTACTTTGATTTTCTACGGCGTCTGTTTATTTTTTTTTTTTCATAGTTACCGGTCTCTATGGCATTTTTAATGTTCACAGATAGACTAATTCATGCATAATTTTCTGATTGGTATACGAGGGGGTGTAACGACCAGAATTCCTTCATCATAATTCCCTGTGGGATTAACTGATGGCATTATATACCAAAAGTCACCCATTTTGTTCATATTATTTGTTAGTCGTATATAAACAAATTTATAGTTATGTAAGTAGCAATTCGATATTGCCACAACACCAGTCAGAAACAGGGACTGGGGGTGCAGTACTACTTTTTTCAAATCGATCGATAACGTTTCGTGAAAAATTGTTTTTTTGCATTAACTGTAATATACATAAAAGTAATTCCTTGACTTTTTCACGAAAAAAGGAGTTAGGCGGAGATTTTTTTGAGGTAGGTGAAATAGATAAGAATCGTGGAGCCGGAGGATGAGAGTAGTGGGTCAATTATAGGAGGGGGGAAGGAAAATCATTCTTACAACTTTTTTCTCTGTCGTCCGTTTGAAAAACCAAAATGGAATTTGTTCACTGTTATCTCTAGTATTTGATCGATTATTCTTTTGTGGGAGGGGAAAAACTTTTTCGCTGGCTGTCTTACCTTGTTAATTCTCTAGTCTTTGCACCTTTCATACGAGACATCCCTGACATTAACCATCACAGAAAATGTGCCATACAATCCTCAACAAATAAACATACGCAACCCCCACCAACATCCTCTCCCAAATCCCCCCGAAGAATCCAGCGAGAGGAAATTTCACACTATCACTTTCCTTTTTACAACATCCAATATAATTTTTTTCATATAGAATTTTATCATATTCACATCCTGAGTTTTTATTACTCTGGACAGAACAGGTTTTCCTCTATTTTTCCTGCATTTTTAACTTTCAACTATCATATCACATAGTACATCCTTTTTTCTCCTTTCAAATATCTGAATACGACTCCAGTAAACAAAGAAACTCGCAAAATCGTTCTGGAGTGCGATTAACTCATATAATAATTCTAGCGGCTCTCGATAATTTCTTTGGCCTAACATCGGCAGGTTGAGACGCTTCACGTCCAGTTATGTCTGTGGCGTCTTAATTAAAATAATATGATTGTTGAACTGAAGTAATGGACTAAATGAAATATAGCCCATGATATGCAAATATTAATATTCAGTAAATAGTGGATTGTGTGAGTCAGAAAAAGACCCAAAAAACCCAACTGTTGTCTGATGCAACCAAAGTAGTTCCCCCCTCCCCCGTTTCCGAGGATGCTGAATACCGTGGTGGCGGCAGAATTTCTCGTTGGGCTGACACAAGCCCGCAAACGGTCAAAAATCACCCCCAAACGGGGTCAAACGCGTATTGATCATATTTCACGAAATCTAACTTATTGATCCCCCGTTTTCGAGCATGCCAATTAAGGGGAGCACCCTGGGACGTATGCCTGACACACGCCCATCATTTTGGTGAGAGAACGCTCTAATCATACCACTGAACAAAAAGGTTTCCCTCCCATTTTCGAGCATGCCGAACACGGAGAGGACCACGAATCGAGTGCTTGACACCCGTTCACCCCCTCAATGACAAAAAATACACCTTCGCATGTTCATAATGAGTGTAACTGTTCACAGAAAGTAAAGAAAATAAATTTAAAATAAAAAAATAAATAAATAAGTTTATTGTTTTATTATTTTTTATAGTCATACTATTTTATAATGTAAAAAAGCCAGCGTAATAATATATGCAGTAATTGTTTGCGTCAATAAAAATATTTTATATAATATATTATAATTAAATAAATAAGATGTTTCAATTATTATATAAACCTGTTTTTCCTAAAAAATATGAACAAAAAATATACAGTAAATGAAGATGACTACTTTGTTGACGAGATTGAGGTGACATCTTAATGTTTTTTCCCTATGTAGCATCCTCAAAAACGGGAGGGCAGTAGTTTTGCCCGGGCGTATGCTGAGAACGCCCTCTCATCCCTTTGGAAGGTTGTTATTGACCATTTATGGGGGTATCACCCCGAGGGGGAATTTCACCGTCACCACCGTCATCCTCGAAAATGAAGGATCACCAAGTAAGAGTCCCTCAAACTATTATAATACGCTTTAACTCCCGTTTGGGGATTGTTTTTGGCTGTTTGCGAAAAATTCTGCCACCACCACGGTGTTCAGCATCCTCAAAAACGGGGATCACCAAGTAAGAGTCCTTTAAACTATTATAATACGCGTTAACCTCCGTTTGGGGATAGTTTTTGGCCGTTTGCGAGGGTGGGTCACTCCAACGAGAAATTCTGCCACTACCACGGTATTCAGCATCTTCGAAAACGGGGGAAGAACTAATCTGGTTGCAACGGACAATAGTCGGATTTTCGTCCGACTCACACAATCCACTAAAAGCACTTTAATGGTTAATGGTAACGGACATCAAGAACATATTTCCATAACAACTTACAACTACAATTACAGTACAAATATATGGTTTATAATGTCCGTAATATTGCATAGAGTTTATCTAGGTGTGGATATCTCAATGTACATTTAAGTATTTTTTAAACAAATTTAGTCATCTTAATTCCATACATATTTTTAATCAACAATTAGGTATCATATGTTTATATTCTGAAACTTGTGTGTGACATTTATGCGCGCATCTCAATATATATATTTATATATTTTAAACATAGTTATGGTTCTTTGTTCCATACATATTTTTGTTACTAATTAGTTATCATATATCTACACTCTGCAATTTTAACAATTTGTTAGAAAATTTGTTGAATTTTACACTTTTTTTGTGAAAGATTTAATTTCTTCGTGTGCCATCCTTTAATTGGCGTAAGCTATTGGATGCTGTATCCTAAGTAAATAAATAAATGAATAAACTTTGCTTTTTGAGTTTTCCCTCATAGAAATATGTAATAATTTAATGATGATCAGCTATGTTCTTTCATTTATTTTTAGTTAGATTAGTTTTTAACTAAACTTTCACCTAATAAAGTTCATTTATTATTATTATCATTATTATTTCACTTCACACAATGCAGCAAAAAAGTCCTCGCTCTGCGGCCATGTGATATTATTGTTATCCCGAGAAATTTCCGAACAAAACTGAGCGCGGTATACATACCATCCAATCTTTGGCACTTTTTATTAAATTTGCTACCAAGAAAACTCTCTCCTTTCCCAAAGCAAACAAAATAACGCGAGTAATGTCAACAATATCTCCAAATAGCGCAAATGAGGGCAGAAAATTAAACTTTTTCAGCGGCAACAAAATTCCTTTGATAATTAAATAATTTAATTAGCCGCAATAAGTTAAACTCTAACCACAAATTAATTAATGTCCCAGAAAACAGAATTAATCATATTACAATTTCGTCGCCATAGTGACAGTCAGTAATAAATTATTTATAGTAGCATTTCAGTTTGAAGGGATCAAAAGGAATAAGCCAAGCCCCAATTATTCTCTTTACCAAAGCTTTGAGTGATATCTGAATAGCAGGTATGTTTTTCATATTACATATTTATAGCACTTTTTTACACTGTAATGTGGATTTTCTCATTTTATACTTATTTGTCTGGCTTTTATAACTGGACAAAACATTTTAAGTGCCAGGAGAAATCTGTTTTGCTCAGAAACGTTTTGCTTCGACATGAGCAATTATTGTTTTTATTATGCTTTTTTAGAATTTTTTAGTGTAGGCCCTGTCAGACATTTTCCAATTTCAGTCAATAAGCACAATCGAAGTCATGATGTAATGTAAATGACCCGACTTAGAATTCTACTGCCAGTGAAATATCAACGTGGATGTTGTTATGAGTGTTAGCTATCGTATAGATATTGTCTAGATAGAACTGAATTAGTCCTTTCCCGCCACCCCTAGGAGATAAAAAGGGATGGTAGAGGGGAAACTGACACGATATAATTATTTTTGTCCAAAATTGGCTTCAGCGTGTCAAAATACTTCAGAAAAGTTAGATGAGAACCTTACTTTTTTTTTGTAGACCTGTGCAAGTGTGCAATTGTTATTATGATATCATAAAATATTATTGTTTAGCACAGATTCTATTAAAATATTGACTTGCGACAATCTAAATAATAATTACTGCATTCTTGTTTTACATGTTATTCCACAGTTCTTATGATTTTCGACAAAATTAAAAAGAAAATGTAAAAGTCAACTTACATAGCAAATAATTTAAGCCGATGAAATTACAACCATGGGTGATCGCCATATAAATAAGTTTACACCTACATTACAATTATTTATGTGTCCATAACACGTAGGTACATGTCACCGCAAAAAATATATGTTGAATTTGAACACTGAAAAGAAGTTTTTAAGTTGATAACTGGTTAGATGGGATACTTACGTTTTATAAACAACTAGCCGTCCAGTGATATCAGAAACTCTCCCTCCCCATAAACACCACCACGCCTCCTCTCGAGCTTTCTACGGCCAGTCTGTGAAAAGAATTAACCTTCCCAAAGGCGAAAAGAATTATACGAATCGGTTGAGTAGTTCTCGCATTGCCTCAAATACACAAGCAAACAAGCTTTCTCCCTTTATATGTTAGTATGCTGTTAGTTGCAACAAGCGTAAGGATAAAAAAATTTCTTTATATGAACATACATCAAAGGCATTGAAGATTACAATGTTTTGTTCCAAGGTTTGGCGAGGGTACTTTTCGATTGCACTGACCTTTAGCTGTTTAAATTATTCGCTGTTTTCAAGTAATAATGTAAATGCTGACAGGGGCTCCCAGTGTGTTGAATAATTTGTTAATTTTCACAGTACTCGACTTTGTATATAATGAAATTACAGATTTACGTATTTCTGTTTTCTCGTCGCTTAAACGTGGCATTTGATGAAAGATTTAATATGTTGAAAAATGTACAGTACATGTAGGTTGCCGGTGAAGGAACAGATTAATGAAAATGACGCTTTCCAGTCTTGTAGGGTGAAAGTTGCATATATACTCAAAGAAACATTCATCAACATTAAAACTCCAATGTTAAATGCTAAAAAAAACCGCTGCCCAAGGAATCACTACTTCCACATCCGGATTTTCTATAAAAGTCACACAACGAAAAAATTTTGTATCTGGAAATAATTGTTTATGGAACTTTAATAATATAATATTTGAAATCCTCTACCCCAAAAACCCATAAAACGATACCCCACATCGGTAGTGGGGTGGGGGTGGTGACAGGGGGTGGCAGTGGGGGGGGTGGATAAAGTAAAAAAATATTTTGAGGTTTCTGGTTCTTGTACACACACTAAATTACATTTTTTTTTCATCCTCTTTAATAATGGGGTGGGGGTGGTAATGGGGGTGGCTAATGCCAAAATTTTTTTTGAGACCTTAGCTTCTCTTGCCTATACTAAATATCAATTTTATGAACTCTTACCTGCTTGATTTACCTATTTACTCCAAATTTATCCCAATTTACCCCCCAACTCTTCGACGGAACAAGATGAAAATATAATCTAGTTCTAGATCTGTACTTTAACGAAAGTACATATGTGTACCAAATTTCAAGTCAATATCTCAAACGGTTCCAGAGTAAACGTGCCCACAAAAAAAGTTACAGACCGACAGACAGACCGACAGACAGAAATTTTTTTTTCGCTCAAACTTGAAATCTCGACGTTTCATGACATTCTAAGCCTATTTGAACAATAAAAATTTTTAAAAATTTTTTTGTCGTTACTATACTTCCACTGGATGTGGAAGTAATTAAAGTTAATAGAGCCAGACGTTAATGGTTAAAAAATAATAAGAATTATGTTAAATATTAAATGCAAAAAAAAGAGTTTCTGAAGAAGTTGGAAACTTCAATATGGCATTGACAATGAATCAGTTTACACCAACACCTAAATATTGTACACTACACATTAGGGCGATGCGATAATTTGAATTTTAGAAAATCGAAGTGCTTGTGAGTGGAAGAGTTTGATTGATAAAGACGATTTTTTTACTTTTCTGAAAAAAATTGATCAGAGTTCGTTTTCCATCCTCCCAAAGCCGAAATGGTACATCATTGTTCATGATCCTCTCAATTATTATTGTCCACATGCAGCATTTTTAGTTTGTGACTGTTAATATTAGCGCTTCCTTCAGTAAATGTGTCTCTGAACATGTCTCCAGTACTTCATTGTGCATATTTCTATCCACTTCGTAATTGCCTTCCTTCCTATTATGTTGGCATTTTATTCTTTTTTCCGCTGACCGGGTTCTCGTTTATTAACGAGTCTCGCACCATTATCAGGCTTTTCTTGAAATTTATGTTCGGTCCAGTTTTGTCCAGATGCGGTTTCATATTTTCTATAAAGATTAGAATATGCTGATTTTCTTCCGATATAATTAGGTCACCGGCGTATGCTAGTACGACCAGGGTTGTCAATGTTTCTAGTACGTCGGATGGCTGGCTCTAGCGTTCACTAACCCAATACTGAGCTATCCAAATACAACCTATTTCATTTTATTCAGCAGCTATTTTTACATAGGAAATCACTTTTGACGACACTCTCCATTGGTCGAGACTGAAGTTACAAGAAAAAAACTAAAAAAAATGAAAATAACAAAATTCAAATTCAACCACCAATAACTTTCAAACGAAAAAGATAGAATTATATATATTTTTTAGTTTTATAGTACAAACGATTCTCTTTAATTTGATGTATAATTTATTACAAAAATAATAACTTTAACATTAGAGAATTGACGGTAATTTAGATGGTACACAAATTGTCAATTTTTTCGAAAGCTCTAACTCGTTGTAACTCGCTTATGTATTGAGCTATTCGAATGTTTTTTTCACCAAAAACTGCCAAATTTCATAGACTTTATTTTATCTCAATTAATGCTGGATCTAGCTCTCTAAATAAAAGCGGTACAGCCTTTTAAACGCAACGAAGCGCACCACGGCGGCGGAGTGTGAGGTTTCCCCTCTCGTTCCCGGTACATCCCGCGTTCGCCATAAATCGCGCAATGCTTCCATCAGTGGCCGTAACAAAAGCTTTAGAATCATTTTCCTTTATTGTAAGATGATAAAATTAACAAATCAAATTGAATAATATGATATTAGTTGTAATAATCCATTATATATGGTGTCGTACAACGCGGGTGGTGCGTTAATAAATGGAAAATAATAGGTATCAGACAGAGATTAACTGATTTTCAGATATGTCATTGTTAAACTTATGCCAGCTAGTAAAGTTTTTACTTTGTCTCGTATATTTTAATATTTTCCATAAAATGTCAGAGGTAACCACACAATCAAAACAATTATTTGCCATGCTTTCACTCGTAGAGGCTCTGAACGATTAGTTGGATTTTTGTACATAACTATATTTTTGTTTTCATGTAAACTGGAAGGGTTAAAATCGGTTAAAATTGGATAGACCATCTAAATATGCTTGTGTAAATAGGCTGTTCTCTTTTTTAAATAATACTATTTCAAGTGGGATTTTTTCCATCTAGCATGTCTTCGTTTTAATCAAAATTATCGATTCTATGAATGTAAATGTTTTCTTCAGAACTTACTGGAGGAACTCCAGGTGGTATAAAAATGTCGTCACTAGTTTTTACTAATACGTGACTAGCTAAAGACGTTAAAAATGTCCGTATTTCATCGTAGGAATAACCATAGCCAAAAGAATAAAGCATATCATTAAGTTTTTTTTCTTCTGACGACACAATACACATGTAGTAATATTATGTAAAGGATTAAAAAATGGCCTAAGGTGATTTTTTTTTCATACCAATTATTAATATAAATTGCATTACTATAGGAATAACGTTTAAATCAAATTTGTCTGTCCTGGCATATTTAGTATCCACGACATAAATATTTATAACAAATCTGAAACTTCTTGTTTACATTTATGTTCATTCAGATTAGTAGTCGTGTTTTTTTTACTCCCGACCCTCAAAAGAGGGATGTTATAAGTTTGACGCGTATGTTTGTATGTTTGTTTGTTTGTCTGTCTGTCTGTGGCTTCATATCTCTTCAACGGGTGATCCGATTTTGATGTAGTTTTTTTTATTTGAAAGAGTATTTTGTCGAGATGGTTGTAGGCCATATTAGATTTCGATGTTCGGTCGCCATCTTGAACTTCTCTAGAAATTGTCCGATTGAAGTAAAATTGAAAATGTGCAGACAATTATGGTAGCCGAACATGATTTATGCCTCCTTTTGATTCGGTCATATGAAACTGGTACGATTAGATATATTGATCGGGGGTTTTTAAAAATTTTCAATTTTACTTGTTATAGCTTTAACCCTTTCGCGGCGGAAACCGGATATCTACGAACGACAAGAGGTGCACTTAATTACTGAAAACATACGTATCCGCCCATTATACATTGTTGGTTTAACCCTTTTCTTACTCCTCCCACCGTTAGTTCAATTTTTTTTAATTGCTAGTGTACATATTTATATTTTATGTGTGGTAAATAAAAGTCCTATTTCTATTATGAGCATTTTTTATTGATATTTCCCCTAAATTCATAAAAATGTTGAGTTTGTTAAGCCGTACGTATTTGAAAAAGCTACAGTCTCGGCTGCAGACGGACAAATCTGCAAGCGCAGTCCGCTGCCGTCCCGAAAGGGTTTTAAAATATCCAGCTGCAGCTTCACTTAAGATACCGGCAGCTTTATCAAGAATTGTCAATTCATTCTCATGAACCAAGTTTTCTTCGCCTGATACAGTTATGACTGACAACAAAAATCCTTTTAGCTTTATTATCACTTGAATGAACTGTTGTATTTTCTTTGTGTTCGCAAAACACTTTGTTTGCTTAGATGTTTTTCTAATATCTTTCTTATAGTTCCGCTGCTATAATAATCTAATTTTTCTTCCGTCATTTCTTCAAATATATCATTAAGGCGAGTTTTTAGAAATGTTAAAGTTAAGAATTATTTTTTAGCAAAACAGCAAGGTAAACCTCCCTAAATAAGATGTTTAACACTACTTTAACTTCATTTTTTTCTTTCAGTTGTTTAGTTTGTATACATTTAATTTTTTTTGCTAATATATTTTGCATAACAAATTTATAATAATTTTCATCAGCCCAAATAAATCTGAATAAATGTGTAACCTGCCTTGTACTTCTGTATCACAATGCGACACTGCAGCTTTCTAGTTTCCGCATCCGTTCCTGTACAAATTGCTACTTAAAAATGTTCTTAATTTATTCTTAATTTTTCTGGATTTTCCACAAATAAGACAATGACATTTTATTTTAAACTAATTTTTTTCTTCTTTATTATAACTACATGAAGGCTCACTTGCATTTTTTATCGCGTTACAAATATCACAGACAATACATATTGCCTCTGCTATTATTATTATTATTACAAAAAGATGTCCTACAAGAATAATGAAATCGGTATCGATGGGTGTGCAAATAAGTGCCACCACTTTTATAAAAATTTTAATGAAACAGCATATTTTCTTTCATTTGCACAATTTATAATAGACTTGATGCCAGTAACAGTTGGTTTTTTATCATTAGATTTTTTTCGCTGTTTTCAGCAGTTTCGCAAAACAAACATGTAGTTTTTCTCCACTGATAAAAATGAATCTACCCTATACATAAACTGTAATAGCCTAAATGTAAATAAAATAGTATATACACTTACTAATACTTATCCAGACAATAATGAGGAGAGCAGCCGATACGTTTCTTGATGGGCCGAGAGAGTAGCGGGGGCGAGAGAGGAAGCCTCCCGTCTTCGTCGCCGTAGTGTGCTTCGTTGTGTTTAAAGGGCTGTAGCGCTTTTAGTTAAAAAATTAGATCTAGCATTAATCGAGACAAAATGAAGCCTATTAAATTTGGCAGTTTTTGTTGAAAGAAAAAATTGAATAGCTCATTATATAAGCGAGTTATGACGAGTTAAGAATTAGAAAAATGCTGCTGATTTGTGTATCCTTTTGAATTTTGCCAGTTTTCTTATGTTAATTTTTTTATTATTGCAATAAATTATACTTCAAATTAAAAAGCAAAGTTTTATTTTTATCTGCTTTAGTTTTAAAGTTATATTTGATTGAAAATTAAATTTCTAAATTTCTTTTTTTTAGTTTTTTTCTTATATCTTCGGTCTCGACCAATGGAAAGTGTCGTCAATTTTGATTTCCTATGTAAAATAACATGCTTTAATAAGTAGTGAAGGTCTCATCTGGTTATACTTTAGTATTGGGTAGGTCAAGAAAGAGAAGGCTTTTCGCGCTCTGCCCGACGGGCTATTCTGTTCCCTTTAAAATTTAGCGTTTCCTTTTTTTGCATGTGTGCTTGGTTTCACTTGCTCTAGAATCATGGTGAATAGCCCGGGAATAGATATTTTGTTACTTACTTCACCTATTTTCTTAATGTAGTATTTTATGGTCGTGTGGACTCCTGTTGTCCTATTTATTTTAATGTTTTTGACCCATTCTCTTATCTTCCTGCCTACCAGGACATATATATTTGTGAAGTTGCTCCGTTGCTCTATAGGCCATGACAGGTTTGGCTTTTGCTCCAAGTGCTCCTAATTTTGTTGTGCATGTGTTTTTTTAGAAGATACTATATCCCTGAAAGAAACTTGTATCACGCGTACCTTCGTTGAAGTGCTGTGAGAATTCAGTCTTGGTGCGATATACCAATGATAACCTCATTGATTATTTCGAGTTTAATTTTAGTCATTTGAACATTTTAATAATTATGAACACTAATTTACTGGAAGGTATACATAGAAACATTATGGCCATACATTAATAATGTATTGCCCTGCCATAAATTTATCGTGAGAGCCGTCGACTATTCAAGGGTTTAAGGAGTATAAACACTTCTTTGTTTATGTTTCTATGAACGTCATCTGAACCAGTTTTGCATTATTTATGACATTTGTAACGTAGAAAAACATGCAATATCGCAAAATATGCTCTTGTTATCAATAAAAATCTCCGATTAAAGAACTTATATCTAGATACATAATTGTACTGATTTGTATGTTGCTGAGATAGTTACAATCACTTCTTCCCATAAGTTCTTGATTGGCTAGTCGATCTATTCGCGGCCGATTCGGGCATGATCGGTAAGTTCGATTATCATAATCTCACTTTTGACAGTGTCCGCCATAAATATTAAGTGTTTTTCGATCAAAATGTGGTGAAGAAGTCTTTTTATTTTAAGTTGTGATTTGCTTAATACCTAAATAATATTCTCTATTCATATTTACAGTTTAGTGACAATATATTTAGTGCAAAATGGTTAAGTGCTGTGCCGTTCGCAGAAAGCAGTTTAGAAAAGAAGAAAATCGATCGTTCCACAGTCGTAACATGATGAAGTTCAGTTTACAGTTATAAAGTGAATAGCAATTAAATTTTAATATCCTTTCAATACATATTTATCTTACTGTATTATCTTACTGTAATATCGTATGCCTACATCACGTTGTATAAAGAGCCGGTAATGCAGAAATTGCAATAATTCATTTTAGTGAAAATATTTACCATTCTGCACATTTTCTACACACAAAACGCCACTGTTGCCTATGGGATATAATGTTCATCCATTCTTTTTAATGGACTTATAATGTGACTATGTTAGGAGCAAATAAGGTATATAGTGAAAGGATAGCCTGTTATGTATCTAGATATAAATTCTGTAATCGGAGATAGAAATACAGATAATACGTTAAAAAGTAACAACAACCCTGATCTTTGATAGGTGATGGTTGCAGTTTATTACTTCTTTTCTTTTCCTTTGTCTTTCTGATTTGGTTCATTACTTTACACTAAAAACACTATCGAGTTCTGGATTATGTACGTAATTAATCACTAACTAATAACACATCCACACAGAAAAAAGTTGATACCCTACCACTCTTTATGTATTTTGACCTCCTGAATTCAATGCCGCCACAAGAATTTAATTTTATCGTTGTTTTTTTTTTATCTTAAATTTTATCTTTGAAATGGCATTTTTATCCCAAGAAACGACCAGTAGATGTCAGATAAACTCAAAACTAATATAAATGATATTCAGATATATGTTTCTTTTTTGTTTTCTTTTTTCCCGATTTTGGCATTTGCTTACCAGTATCGGTCATACAAAAGAAACAGCTTTCTTTAGTGTTTGGATCAGACCGTCTACCTGGTCTCATAATCTTTAAATATTTACTGTCTTTAGTATTGTTCCAACGCTGAAGTATAATTCTGCAATAATTACAAATAATATTTGGTGTATACTTGACTTTATTAATATTCCCTGCACATTAAAGCATATTTTATATATACCTTTTAGATTTACTAGCAGTAAACGACCTTCAGGATTTAGTAAACTCAAAATGGCCATAGACGAAACAAAAACAATTTTTCATTCCAATGCATGGATGCTGAGCTGTCAGCCTAGCCACCCACTACTGACGAGCTGCGGTCGCATGATGACGACGCGTGGGGGCCCGCTTGCTCACCCTGACCAGCCGCCGATCCTGGGCTTCCGAAATCCTGCATCGGAATATCCTTACCTGTTTTTGCCATGAAGGCTTCATATGATTATCCAAGAACTTCACCAGAACAATTCTGTTGCCAGCCTTCACCACGTGGAGGTGTCCTGGTCGCAAAACAAGCAAAAATTCAAAGAAACAGGAAACATTTATCTTTTCATTTCAAAACCATTGTCATGTTTGATTAAAGCGCTGTGAAAACTCATCATTATATACCAAATTCGAAATTTCATAAAAATTTTGAAAATCTAGACGTACAAGAATTTAACATATGGTATATGTAGAAATTAAATATAATGAATTTTTGATATGTTGTAGTTCAACTGATTCTGAACAATAAGCTTCTTTGGCAAAATTTCAAATTATGGACAGATTCTGGCTCCAAAGACTGGGCCTACCCCCCGATACTGTACCATGATTTCTCAAGACTACTGCAGTTATTGCAATGGTAACTGCTGGAAATGAATAACCAGACTATTTACCATTATTTGGTTTTAGATTGATGTGCCTGAACTTCCGGTCTGGCCGGAAGTGACGTCAAATCAGGTTCTTTCGAATGCACAACACCCGTTTTACTTCAATTTAATAATCAAATATATAACTAGCTTCATAAAAATTCACTATCTTAGTAAATAAGTAAGTACGTGCATTAGCTGATCGGATATTGATGCTAGCTTAATATCGGGTACATCATAATCTTGGTACAAAAGAAAGTTGATTTTATTTTTCAAGATATAAAATTGCAGTTGTGTTTAGTCAATGAAAACTAATTTTGTTACTACATGTTTGACGGTAAAATCGAGGGGAAAACGAATCATCTTTGATCGAACTCTGCGACAGGGTGGTCGATGCTCTGATCCTGTGGTTTGGTAACATGGCGAGGTATGGTCTTGTGCGTTTATTTTCTTATTTTATCTAGTTAATCCCTCTATTCTTCAATTATTTTATATAGCTAATTTAATTGAGAATGTATTTTAAGCTTGTAAGTGGACATATATTTTTTTTTTGGAATAGTTTATTAAACCGTGTATTTTGTTTAAAGGTTAAATCTATTTTCGTAGCGATAATTAATTAACTTAGCGGTTAATTAATTATTATTATCGGCCCATTTGGCATTTTCTTTTTGTGTGATTATTTAATAATAACATAAACACACCACAGATAGTAGACAACCCCCAAATCCAAAGCCAAGGCTGTCCGGAAGGGGGTTACAAATTCGGAAAAACGCAGACATACATCCACACCCCCCGATGTTGTCAATACCGGGGCTGGGGGTCGAACCCAGAGCGCGGTAGCGAGTCGATCAGCGTATTCGCCACTCAATACGCCTTAACCGATTGAGCTACCGTGCCGGTAATGATTAAATAATTATTATCGGCCCACTTGGCACTATCTTAAAATCTTTAATTGTGTAACGTAAGGGTTAAACAATTATAGATTGACCGTGGAGGTGACTATATTCTCTTTTGTGGTTCCTAGACAATTTTCTTGCTGTTCGATGCGTTTTTCTAGGTGAACTACATCCTGGTGTGTGAAGCACTAGAGAATATATGTTGGTGCAGGAATCAAGGGTATTTTTTGGTTTAATGGTACCTAGGCTGGAACCAGGCTCGAAGCCGAATTTGTCCAGGAAATCTACCGCTGGGACACCTCTGGAAGACGTAAGGTCTTTTGATTAAATTTGTAGAGATATGAGCACTCAACGAACGTTTGTCCAGAGATTCCCAGAATTTGTGGGTTTCTGAACCAACAAACAATTTTCTTTCTTATTGTCTTTGGTGTAACTTGCATTGATGTATTAATTATATCGCTATTATTTTTTTTTCTTGTACCTAAATTAATCATTAATGTAAGTGTCGGTTTTTTATCTTACTCCAGTTAGTAGCTGTTAAATAAAAATTTATCTTTTAACTATTTTACCTTATGTGTATCTGTTCACACCAAGTGATTTATTTGTCACATAATGCACAAGTAACCATAGCTTCCATGTTATAAATTTTTTTGCCTGATTTCTGGTAGTGAAATCTGATTTTTTTAACAAACCACATGTAACTTTTATCTTTTTTGGACATTTTTGTCTTATTAAAATCGTCACGTAAATTTTATCTTTTTGCTATCTTTTACTTTAAAGTAACGTAGATTATCTTATCTTTTGGAAGTAAATTCTTTAGTAGATTACCTTTTTATTATTATCGAGTAACTTCTTGTCTTTAGCTTAAAAGGCTATATTATAAATTTTGTTGTTTTTTTGTTCACGAGATTATGCTAATCACATAATAGTGAATATTTAGTAAAGCCTAACGTTGTCTAATTTTTTAGGAATATTTTTCTTTATAGATTTTCGTGTAGATTTCACGTTACAATTTTTTTTAATACGAAAATATAATTTCATGTATCTAGTCATTTTGCAGAGAAAATTTTCTCGTAGTTTTGGTCATTACAAATTTTTTTCTTTAACTTAATATCTCAGTACCTTGATTTATAGTTTAGTAATTTACAATTTCTATGTAGAATATTGTGACTAAATTTTGTAGTTACCTATTTAGTTTTAGCAAAATTTTATATCGGAGTACCTTGTACTTATTATCTATTGTTTATCGTATTTCCAATTTTTCTATCTTGCCCGACTGGTTTTAACCACCATTTATTCTCCCATTTTACTTCCACGTCCAGTGGAAGTATAGTAACGACAAAAAATTTTTTTAAAATTTTTATTGTTCAAATAGGCTTAGAATGAGATTTTAAGTTTGAGCGAAAAATAAATTTCTGTCTGTCGGTCTGTCGGTCTGTTGGTCTTGTCTGTCTGTAACTTTTTTTGTGCGCACGTTTACTCTGGAACTGTTTGAGATATTGACTTGAAATTTGGTACACATAACGAGATCTAGAACTAGATTATATTTTTATCTTGTTCCGTCGAAGGGATAAATTGGGGTAAATTTGGGGAAAATAGGTAAATCAAGCAGGTAAGAGTCCATAAAATTGGTATTTAGTATATACAAGAGAAGCTGAGGTATCAAAAAAATTTTTGGCATTAGCCACCCCCATTACCACCCCCACCCCATTATTAAAGGGGATGAAAAAAAATTGTGATTTAGGGTGTGTACAAGAACCAGAAACCTCAAAATGTTTTTTTACTTCATCCACCCCCACTACGACCCCCTATCACCACCCCCACCCCGCTTCCGATGTGGGGTATCGCTTTATGGGTTTTTGGGGTAGAGGATTTCAAATATTATATTATTAAATTTCCATAAACAATTATTTCCACATACAAAATTTTTTCGTCGTGAGTGACTTAGATAAAAAATCTGGATGTGGAAGTAGTGATTCCTTGGGCAGCGGTTTTATGTAAACACTTGGACCAAGCGAAGAGGAGTGACCCAGTACACGTATTCCATCGTATGAAGAAATTTGGTGGTTTGGGAAGCATCACCGTTGAGAGCGGACAGAGCATACTTCAAGCCAAAAGGAGAATTCCGGAGAGATTCCAGCTAAACATATGTCCCTATTATATTATATTATTATTCATAGTCCCAGACGTCGGCGCTTCCAGCCCCTAATCCTGTGACATTCAGCTTACCAAGTTACGTAAAAATTTTGGAAATTGTACTGTCTCTGAATAATTGGTCAGAAGAAAATTTTGTAAAAAACCAGTCAAATTTGTAATTTTTTTATTCATTTAGTCAACTTAAAATTTTGTAACTATTTAACCTTTCACATTGATTTTTTTGAATTTTTATGATCTCTTATCTGTTTTATCTTTGTACAGAAATTCTAAATTTTAACATTGTTGTAATATATTGTTCAATTTTTATTGTGTTTTTATTCTTACTCGTTATTGTATTGAAGAATATATTATCTTTCTCTCTCTCTCTCTCTCTCTCTCTCTCTCTCTCTCTCTCTCTCTCTTTGTAACGATTGTTTATTTAAAAAATACGCTGGCGTCCTTCAAGCCCAGTACAACTTAAAAAACTAACTTCACAACAACAACTAAAAAAAAATTAACCCACAGACCTGCACTGAGCTAGCTAACTACACCTCTTTATTGAAGAATTTGAAATACATCAACAGATTACTACAAGAATTGAGTGTTTGTAATATATATCTTTCGAGAATCATATTTCAACGCATTTGGTATATTATTATAAAATATATATTAGTAAAATGCATAAACAAAAAAAATATGTATTATAGAGATAACATTTCGCAAGATTTCTATTTTAGTGCAAGCGGCAAAAATTAAGAAAATATATATTTTTTAATTAAATGATTAATAACTTTCTTATTTACTTATTGATTCTCTTCAAATACGGTTCTTCCTCTAGCTAACACTAACTTACTTTCCAAATTTCAATACAATCGGACTTTTCTTTCTTAAGTTATCGTGCTTTTAAGAAACGCGACGGACGGACGGACAGATGGACAGACGGACATGATATGAAAATTTTTATCTTCGAGCGATATTTCCGGTTTTAGAAATGTGCCGACCAAATGCAATATACTCTTCGTTTTTGCGAAGAGTAATAATAATGGTAAATAGTCTGGTTATTCATTTCCAGCAGTTATCATTTCAACTGGTAATATATATTCCATTAAGTGGAATAATCAAAAGGGAAATTGGCCTCGTGAGAAATAGATACGAAATAACCTCTTAGAAAATTATTTAAAAACTATGAAATCATCTAAATGGAACATAACTTACCCCAAGGAACAAATGGAGTGCGATTCAGTTTCTTAAAATAAGCATAGCTTAAGAATAATAAAGCAGTAATGGCCTAACTACTGATAACTTATATTAGTCTAGGTGGCCGCGTACATAAATGTAATTTATACATATCCTCGTATAACGTCTTGTACGGAATAATGGCGCCTAGTCTATCACTTTTTTCCTCTGCGAAAATTTTCGTAAACGCGGCGTTCCTCCTCGGCATAAAAAAGACGATTTCCACGCGTCGGACTGGAAAATCGGCAAATATATTTTGTCGGACAATTTGAGAATTGGATTCTACATGTATATTCTATTTATTTCTACAAACTGTCCGACAAAAATTTTGGAACGTTAACCACCCTAAACATAACGTAACATTACTTTAAAGCATTTATTGATAACCAGCTGATTTTTTTCAAGATTGCTTAATAAAAATATGTAGAATCCAATTTTCGAATTGTCGGACAAAATAAATTTGCTGATTTTTCAGTTCGACGCGTGGAAATCGTCTTTTTCATGCCAAGGAGGAACGCCGCGTTTACGAAAATTTTCGCATAGGAAAAAAGTGATAGACTAGGCGCAATCATGCCGTACAAGAAGTTTAACGAGGATATGTATAAATTGCATTTATGCACGCGGGCACCTAGACTATAAATGCGCCCTAGAATAAGAATAATCAGAATGTACATTAAATGTCAAATGCTGAAGCTTGCTTTAACGTAAGACTGACATCAGGTGACAGAAACTGCAATTTTGTATAACGTGCTGATTAGATTTTTATTTATTCAGTAGCACTGTGAAGACGTATGTATCTGAATTTAAAATTGAAATACGCATCATAAAGAATCAACATATTGGTAAAGATATTCTCTTTCCACACACCGATCGTTGTTTTTACACGCGGTATACTTTTGCAAAGCCTCAGAGAGTTAAGAATATTTATTTTATTTGTTCGAACATTTTCCCTAGGCAGGAAATTATATCGATTCAAGCAACACCTCAATGCGATAGAGAATTTCTAGACATTTCGTTGTGAATATTTTAGCATACCTGAAAAGAGACTTACGGCGGAGCGGTTCTTTTATATATTTAAGTTTCACTCAACCAGAAACTGCTAAAAACTTCCTTATACTCTATTTCATCGTTTTGAAATTGTATTGCAGATTCTTCGTTACCTATTCAAATTTTAATTCGGAACAATGATTTTTGTTAAACCCAAATCCGCTTTAACGAGGATTTTTATCTCAAATCAGAAATTATATAAAAGGTTTTCTTTTGTGACCTAAATACGTAGCCTTGTTACACGTTATTCTGTATAAGCGTTGGCGTTCTATTGAGCAACTAAAAAGTATAATGTTCTATCGTAAAGTATATACAAAATAAAATAAAACAGCTATTATGATTGAATTTGTTGATGATAATAATTAGAGAAATTTCAAACAGATTATACATTTTTATTTTTGTATCAGTATTTTCGCTCGTATAGTTTCTGTCACAAAAATAGTATTTTTCAACAGAACTGTGTCCCGAAATGGGCCATATCGCGAACAGCAATGATTCATATACCAGTGTTTAGGGTTGTTTAGAAAAAAAGAACTAGCTCAGTAGATCGTGTGCGTGAAGTTTTATAGGGTATTGAAAATGTATTTGAGCTTAATCGGCCTCGTCATCGGAGCCAGCAAACGTTATAGAAACTTCTTCTATATTCTCATACGGTACTTTGGTTCTTGCATAACCTAGGTATGGTAGCTATATGCACACAGTTCCAACCCTCTTTGTTTTGTTCACATGTCGAAGCAAACACAATGGCTTGAACATCAGCACAAAGCTCAATTGTGAATCGCCGGTCAGAAGCAACATGTTCTCCATAATATGACTTTGCTTGGTTTATTTGATACCGTTCGAGAACTATTAAATAAATGCCTCTTTCCGTCAAGGGAGGTTTTTGGTCATTCATGGAGTGGATTTGTTTCATCTTGCGGTTAAGATTCTTGCCTTTCACAATGTCTTTTAAACCATTCCTTCGATCTTTTTTCCATCATCATCTGAGCGATTTCACGAGCATCTGTGACATCTGAGACAAGCTCAGAGTTAAATATATTAAGTAGAGCTGCAGCATTTTTCAAATCCTACATTAAATGTGGCGGAGATGTCGTTTGCCAAACTCGATCACAATATCTAAAACGTGTTTTCAAATAGCCGTTAATATCTTCAACTGCATGTCTACTATTCGAGATATATTCGCACTGAAATCACTCAACTGACTCTCACCGGTTGGAATTATTTCTGGCATTTTGACTATCAAACCTTCAGACTCAAGATAAGGAACAACGTCACTAAATCCCATATCTACCAAAAAGATATCGCCACGTTCGAATTTTGGTTTTACTTGACGTAACTTATGCATACTATAGCCCTTCCGTTGAAAGCATTATTGCTGCTTTTGTGAGTATAGACATAAGTACAATCCCATACCGTAATAAGAGAAGATGAGTTGTCATCGCTCAATAATAAGTTGCGTCATAAAGGAGTACGTTGTTCGGCTTTTTTGTCCTGGGTGTTTAGAAGTAAAATCCTTTTCAAAAGCTGTCCTCACTTTACTCAGGAGATCAATCACAATATATCGAGATCCACTAACAAATATTTGTGCAAGGTGCTCATCAGTGTGACCTGTTTTCAACTTGCATATGTAGATTGCCATTGCCGTTTCTGGATGGCATTTTTCCGTAGCTTTTAAAGTTGAAAGATTATTTATCAAATGGTCGAATTAAGGTTTCTTTAAGCCGGTATAATATTCAACAATTACCTCTTCAAGGTCTCATAGTTAATTACTTGTGCTCTTTCGGAACTAACAAGTCCCCTCAGAAAATGCACCGTATCAGTAACTTGTTTAGCAGTAAAAGTATTTGCACTTTCATTTGGTGTTTCACTCCAGTGACATTTATTATGTTGGAAACATTTTCTTGCATCTTGAGGAATATGGAACCTAAAGTCTTGCAAAACTTGAGCTCTTGTCTTTTGTGAAATGCGAAAATGATCCTTTTTACACTCAAATATGCATTGATATTGTATGTCAGAAGCTTGGTTTTCTTCTGAAGAGAAGAAGAAGACAGGATGGTCGAAACGTCAGACACTCAACAAAGTCTACGCGGAAGAAGACCCGGAAATCAGCAACCAGATCACCAGCTCCGCGAAAGTATTAGCACCAAGACATTTGTTAATTAATTTATTTTTTAATATTATGAAGGTGCTTTGTTGTTTGTGATCCATCTTATAGACAGTAGATTAATAATTTAACTCAATATAATAATTTGTTATCATTATATGGTGTATACGTTGGTGATGTTGAATTACATTGCAATGCATTAGTCAATTATTTTCTAACTATTTATTAGAGTATATGGAGACGATAACAACGAAGAAAGTTTTGACTAGGGTTCGGAAAATATTATTTGTAGCCAATTAAAAAATATCTGGAATGTGGTTGACAATGATAATAATCTGATACAGTGTTGGTACAAAAAAATATACAAAGTGATCACTGAAAGGAATAAGATAAATTAATGAACAGAAGGTGTCAAATAGAGAGGGGAGATTTATTGCAAATAATTTTACAAATTCTATATTCCTCGCTTACCGAAGAGAAGTATTGTAATCGTGAAGAAATCACTATTCCAGATTACTTAAGATTTTCACATTTCAGATTTAGATTAGGAAAATTTATATATTTCAATTCAGTCATTCAGTCCATCTGTCGGTCGGTCTCTTGGCTCTATATCTAAAAAAACATTTGAGTGAGAAAAATAATATTCGGCAGGTAATAAGGCTTACTGCCATGGAAAAAATCTGGTATATATTGATCGAAAAATATAGAGGCTGAACAGTGAACACCCCAAAAAAATAATTAAGGAGAAAATTTTTAGCTCAAATAGCAGTCGTATTAAATTTGCACATTTCTAAGCACGTGTGCTGAAACAACCAATCACAACAAAATTACACTGAAAATTTTTTGAAAGTTCTAACAACCAATTAAATTTCGTTATTTTTTGTCATGTTTTGGCAATGCCAATTGTCAATATATAAACGCGCTAATCGAAGAAAAAATTCCAATAAATACCAGAAAAAGTCACAAATACACATGGGGAATATTTATGGAGTTTTGCCATGAACGAAAATACGAATTAAATGAACATAGAAGCGTAGAAGAACTGCATTGATACTAAAAGATTGGGCGGTCCATATGAGGAAGAAAAATGGAACAGAATTCAAAGAAGCAACAGTAAAAACTACGTGGACAGTTTCGTGCAAACTTTTACAAGAGAAGTACTACAATGACTATAAGATTATGATTGACCCATTTATGAGCTTAGTATTTAAACCTGCCCGAGATGCCCGCGATGCAACCAGGAAGAAACTGCAAGCAGATCCATGCAAACGTAAGACTAGTTCAGTTCCATTAAGTTTATTTGAAGTAAACCAAATAATATTGTATTGACCTGAAGGTCTTATGCGTAAATTCTACCATATTTCTGCTGTAGAATTAGCGTGGAGAGGAGGCGAGGCAGTTGCCTGTCTCTTGGATTTTTTCAAATCGAGAAAAATAACGACGACTCTCCAACAAATCGCATTGAATATAATCCGGTATTCAGTAAAACTTGCCAAGGCGGTTCAAAAAGCTGTACAAATAGTAAATGGTTGATTACCAATAGTGAAAGTCAAAACTGCCCTGTACGCCGTTTTCATAAACTGATATCAAAACGAGGCGAACATATTACCTCACCACGGCTGTTCTTAAAACCAAATCAACACTGGACAACGGAAACCGATAGATGGTACGACAATGTCCCTGTTGGAAGAAATACTATTAATGGATGGACTAATTCGTCTGCTGAGGCTATTGGCCTGAATGTAAAGAACAAAAAGATAACGAACCATTCTAACAGGTCAACTGCTGTTAGCGAATTGACAAAAAATGGTGTGCAAGAACAACAATTGCTGAAAATTACTGGTCATAACAATTCAAATTTTATAAAACCATACTTAAACATCGACCAAGAACACCACTATAAGATCATAAATACTATGCGTGGTAATAGATCTTCTATAGTAGAAAAAAATAACCAATCTAATGCTGCGTTAAATTTTAGTAACTATACCTTTACCAACTGTACTTTTAATAAATAAATAATTGTTTTGTTGTGTTGCGACTTTTTGATTTTATTTTTTCAGAAAATTTTCTGACCGAATATCCCTCTGACATTGACAAATGCCTCATAATTTTATGACAACCTCAAGCACGTTGCTTGGTAATAGCCCTCCGCCTTCGGCGTCCAAGCAACGTGCTTTTGATTGTCATAAAATTATCTCGTACATTATATCAATGTCATAGGGATATTATAGCTGAAAAGATCCCTTAGGGATCCCTTAGGGATCTTTTCACTTATGTCATCCAGTTTGACCACTCAATAATTTAAAATTTATTTTTTGACAATGTCGATTTGGAACTGCAAATAACGATTTAATGAATAAGTATAATAATATAGGAAAACACTCCAAATAATACATAATACATAATCTACATTTAATTTTACAAATTGCTCTTTTAATAATTGTATTTTTAATAAATAGTTTTGACCAAATAAATAAAATAAATTGCAAAAAAATTTCTATGCGGATATCCCTCGACCGTTGATAAATAGCTCATAATTTTATCACAACTTCCTCAAGCACGTTGCTTTTAGGTAATATCCCTCCGCCTACGGCGCGGCGCACAGTGGGAAAAATATGCCCTTTTTTGTACAAAAATCTGCCGACAGTAGAGATTTTAATCAAATTAAATTAAAAAAATGGAAAATACCCTTAAGACATTGTACTTTAGAGTAAGGTAAACCCGTCGAAGTGTGATTATGGGGAAAGTGTGACTACTCGTTTGAAATTCCCTAACAGTGAATCTATCTTACTGACATCTCGTGGCTGGTTGCCCAAGTTCTTTACAAATACAGCTCTATAAGTACGAACTCTGTAACATCATTGTGTAAAATGATATTTGACAGACTGTCAGCACCATTCTGATTTAGTCGCCGAGCGAGTGTACACGAAATTTTAGTAACTTTTTAAAAAGTGTTTATAAACAAGGTAAGCTAACGTTTTTGTAAGTTATTGCGTTATTTAAGGATTAGATTGTATTGCGTTATTACGGAAATCATGCCATGTCAACTATTAGTACAATTGAGACATAGGTCACACTTACCTCGTACATATTGTGTTGCGAGGTTAGTGTGACCACGTGCACGGGGCAAATGTGAACTTGTTATTTTCCGGCAAGAATACAAACTGAACTTTTTTTTATAGTCACGAGAATGGTTAGAACCTACCAAAGAAAAAGCAATAGAGCCACCCAATATAGCCAAGCTCACTTGACAGAAGTGTCGGAGATTCGGAGAGGGGCTTTGTCGATATACAGGGCACATAAAATGTATAACATACCTAAGACCACATTGTTTTACCACGTGACTGGTGTCCGTGGCCAAAAAAGCAAATCACAAGGTAGGCCAACAGCAATCCCACCAGAAGATGAGAGAAGATTAGCTGCGGGGTTGAGGACCATGGAGCAGTGGGGATTTGGGTTATCTCGACTAGAAGTTGTCGGTCTTGTCGGCGATTTTGTTAGTAAAAACACAATAACTACGCCGTTTAAAGATAACATCCCTGGAGATGAATAGTTTGCTGGTTTCAAGAAACGACACAATCTAAGTATTAAAAAGCCACAACGGGTAGAATATTCAAGAAAGAAAATGACAGATCCTTTTATTATCAATGAATATTTTGATATTCTTGAAAGAACATTGGCTGAATTAAAAATAGATGAAAAGCCAGAACTGTTGTGGAATATGGATGAAACATCCCTGACATGATCCGAAGAAAACCAAAGTTGTTGGGGGCAAAGGCAAACCAAGTTCACGAACTACTTCCGGACCAGGTAGGGAAAATACCACAGTTCTCTCCGCTGTTTCCGCATCAGGTGCAAAAGCTCCACCTCTTATTATATTTAAGGGAAAAAATGTGTGGGATTCATGGTTATCTGACGAGACTAGGTCTTTCCCAGGAACTGCCTACGCAGCCAGTTCCAATGGTTGGATGGGGGGGGGGATATATTTCTCAATTATTTTCAAAAAACATTTATTCCAGCACTTGGACCGGACAGGCCAGTTCTGTTGATATACGATGGGCATAGTACCCATATAAACATATCACTTATTGAGGCGGCACGTGCAAACAAGATCACGATTCTTAAACTGCCACCTCATACAAGCCACCTGCTTCAACCCCTTGATTTGTCGGTCTTCAAATCTGTAAAGGATACCTGGGATCAGAAACTTGTAACCTGGCAAAGACACAGTACAAGTAGAAAAATTCCAAAAAAACAGTTTTCGGAACTGATCGGTTCTACGTGGAAAAATATAAGCTCTGAAATACTCAAAAATGGATTTCTTAAGGCTGGCGTTCATCATTTCAACCGCAATGTCACTCCTGAGGACAAATACCATCCTGAGAGTCTGAGAAGATGGAAAGCATCCCAAAAACAGACTTCAATGACTCAAACAACAGTTGAAAAAAATAATGGAATCCCCCATATTAACGAAGAGAATACTGCTGTAAAGAATCAAGCTGTAAACCTCCCTGAGCCTCAAATAATTGAGACTGATGACAGAATGGAAATAAACAGTAATGCAGAAAACCAAGACCCAACATTTCTGAGGCAGGACCTAGTACATCGAAATTAAGTTTTGAAGATCTATTATTGAATACCATGAAACAGTCCTGTAAAGATGCTCCATCAGTTAAAAAGAGGAAGAGGGTAGCTCCTGGTGCTGAGGTGATTACTTCAAACCAAGTATTAAATAGACTTGTGAAAGAAAAAGAAGAGAAAGAAAGGAAAGAGTCGGAAAAAAAAGAGGCAAAGGGAAAGAAAATAATAAAGAAACGTAAAATGACAAAAAAAACCACGACAGAAAAATTTTAGCAGCTCAAGTTCAGAAGAAGAAATGGCAGAACCAGTATATATAGATTTGGAAGGTGACTTGGACGCAGAAATATTCAAAGAAGATGAAGAGGAGGAGACGAGCATTCGCCAAATTAATGTAGGATGTTGGGTAATTGTAGAATACAGCTCAAAAAAACCATCAAACATTTTATTGGACAAATTAAAAACAAAAATGGAAACGAATGGAAAGTTCTGTTCCTAAAACACAGAAATAATAGCTTCTCCTGACCAGAGATAGAAGACTCAGACAATATAGTAAACGAAGACATCATTAAAGTTATACCAGAATCTGCTAAAGACAGAAGAGGCAATATTATTTTTAATGTAGATTTTGGTAGGTTGTATCTTTAACTTTAAAAAGTTTATAACTTTCTTATTAATAAAGGCATTAAAACAAGCAAAAAAGTGAAATGGTGTATTTTTTCTTTATTTTTATGTGCTTCACACTTGCCCCCAAAATGAATAAATCTGCCAGCGCTATGTTCCGTGGTCACACTTACCCCAACTGCAGGGGGAAGTGTGAACCATGGACAATAAAAAAAAAAAAAGTTGGTACCTTTTTTGTCATATGGTATTAAATTATGACACTTTCACAATGCGAAGCCAAATCCCTGAGAAGCTTAGAAAAAAAATATCAGGTAAAAGCAATCACCTCAAACGAGTCAAAGACAATATGTATGTGAACTGGTGAAAAACTAGGTCACACTTCGACGGGTTTACCTTAGTGCTGCGACAAATTGGCTTTGGGTTAACCTAACCTAAAGGAGTAGTGGGGGTGAATGAAGTGAAAAAAATTGAGGCCTTTGGTTCTTGTACACATGCTAAATCACATTTTTTTTCACACCCTTTTATAATTGGGTGGGGTAGTAATGGGGGTGGATATAGCTAAATTTTTTTTTGAGAAATTAGCTTCTCTTGTATATACCAAATACCAATTTTATGGACTCTTACTTGCCTGATTTACCTAGTTACCCCCATTTACCCTAATTTATCCCCCAACTCTTCAACGGAATGAGATGAAAATATAAACTAGTTCCAGATCTCGTTAAAATACATACATGTAGCAAATTTCAAGTCAATATTCCAGAGTAATCGTCCGCACAAAAAAAGTTACAGACAGACCGACAGACAGACATTTTTTTTGCTAAAACTTGAAATCTCGACGTTTCATGATATTCTAAGCCTATTTGAAGAATACAAATTTTTAAAAATTGTTTGTCGTCTATACTTCCACTGGTTGTGGAAGTAATATCTGCGATTTCTAGATTAGGTTAGCCAATTTGTCGCAGCACTACTCTAAAGTACAATGTCTCAAGGGTATTTTCCATTTTTTTAATTTAATTTGATTGAAATCTCTACTCTCGGCAGATTTTTGTCCAAAAAAGGGCATATTTTTCCCACTGTGCGGCGTCGGGATATTACAAAGCAAGTGCTTTCGGAAACTGTGATAAAATTATTTCGTATTATCAACGTCCTTGGGATATCATAGCTGAAAATGTTACGGAAAACAATCATATTTGACAATTGCTAAGGAAGAAACCTATTTCAGTTTTAGTGAAACAGATATACGGGGTGGTCATTAAATTAATAAAATAATTAATTGGACTGAACACGTCATCATTTGATGGATGATGTATAGAGGAGACTCTCTTGACAGGGCCGCGAATTTTTCGAACATATAAGTGCCGGTAGTAAGTTTAAAGATATTACACTATTCTAAAGCTATGGAAAACAATACTTACTTTCTTATTATTGTAGATTTATTAATATCACCAAATATCTACTGAAATCTCACCAGTAAGAGAAATAGAACAAATGCAAATAAGATAACAGATTCGTAGAGATTCTATCCAATTGGTATGATAATATTTAAAATCAAATTTAATATTCTGGTTATCATGAATTAAGTTTGGTAAGTAAATTTTGGCAATTAAAATTATTACTCGAATTTAACCAAGTACCCAAGGGATAATATTTTGTAAGTTAAAATATTGCATAAAATAAATTGTAATAAATAATAATAATATTAAAATAATTGTAATAAAATTTTAATTAAAATTTAGACCCTTCTGACCAGACATAATTAGTCCGTGGAGCTATTTGAAAACACATTATAATTAATACACAGGTATAAAAGCTGATATTATGAAAAAAAAAATATGGTACAACTTTTTACAATTTAGAGAAAAAAAAATTCTTGATTTACATTTACATAAAGAATGTTCTAAGAGGTGGACTAGGTTAATACTAGTTAAATATCATAGAAGGTATACCTTGTGATACTTTCTTAGAGGAATTCAAAAGCGATGAATATCCACTTAGATGGTTCGAAAATGGCTGCTATAAAACGATTCAATTCTGTCGACGTCTATGGTTCTGGAAATATAAATGCTTGGAAACGAGCATTTATCTTCCGAAACTGCTTATCTTAAGCAAAACTCGAAACCACATTGATGAAAAACGTAGTTTGTGTAACCATTGAAAAAAAGCATTCAGAATGAAACAGGAGAATCTTGGGAATATAGGCATCTTTCATAAATTGTCACATGACACGTGACCAATTACTTTGAAGTTTATGTTTGTTATGTTTAAGACAGGCTTTCTAGGGATTTGTCATGGATTTGTTAAATCATATCTAGGGGCGAGCGTAGAAGCGTCTTAACTATGTACGTGTTTCGATACAGCATGGACCCCGGGCCTACTCGACAAATTCAACGCGCTTGACTTTCCAACGCACATAAACAAACTAATTCACTCTTTCCTGACAGGTAGATCATTGCAGGTTAGGGTGAATATTAAACTAAGGTGAGGTACGGTACCGGTTTCAGTGACTGGAACTCGATCGGCGAAGTTAAGCATGCCGGGCGAGTCCGTCACTTGGATGGGTGACAACCGTATCTCATCTCGCCGTCCTGATTAAGTGGTAGAGTAGAATTAGCTAAACTTTAAGGCATAAAAAAAACTATCAACGCGGCGGTACATTCGCGAGGGCATTCCTCAGGAGTCGTACAACATATACGTCTTCGATTTCCCGGGGTTTCCGAATAAGAAACTTATCAAGTACTCCGACGACACGGTCATGTATGCCACTCGCATAATGCGAAAGCGCCCAACATGCTGCTGAAGGCACACATGGCTAATGCCTACGACAAGTGGAAGATTCTGATCAACGCTAAAAAGTCTCAGGCGATTCTCTTCACGCGCAGATTTACCGAAAACAGGATATTAACGCACATTTCGATGGGGGTAGAGAAATTCCAATTAAACGGTGCGTGAAGTATCATGAGGTTATCTTGGATAAACGATGACGTTTAATACATACGTAGACGAGACGGTACGAAAGGTCTACTCCATGTCCAGGAGTCTGTACCCGCTCCGGGCCAGGGGTAGCGGACTTAATAGGACTAACAAAAACATGTTGTACACGATAGTAATCAGGCCGGTCATAACATACACGGCGCCGGTGTGGTGCAGGGTACCGGCCACGACAATGAAAAACTCAGAGTTTTAGAACACAAATGTATGCGCCTCATTTCTGATTCCGGCAGATACATCTTCCTCAGAGACTTATACGCACGACATAACCCCACTAGCGGACTACGTCCAAGATATTTCACAAAAATTGTATTCCCTTAAACTGGGCGATAGTCCACTAACTCACAACGTAACACAAATCAGACAGCATAATGCCCCATTTCTGATAAAACATCCCCTACCACATTAGACGTTGCCTATTTTCCGACACCCACTTTAGCTACACTTTCCTATCATACCTTACCATAACTTATTCCTACCCTACATTTTATCTTTTCTCAATTTTGCAACTTTCTAATCCTCTATTTCTTTTTATGTTTGCTTAATTTTGCTCCGATTTTTATTCTTTTTGTCCCTAAATTCCCTCTCGACCAATAATTCTCGAAAATTAAAACCGTCCCTGGCGACAGGGAGACCACCAGGGTGGTAGTGATCTCGAACGGGTTTTTTCGTTGAGCTATTTCCCGTGCCAAATATCAGCGTTACGACATAGACGGAGAGCTGGCGGCCGCGGAGGTACCTCCGGCTGGAATTTTGAGAAGTGGTTGGGGGACCATCAGGAAGTGCCTTCTGCAAGGATTTTGCTCAAAACCCTTGCAAAGGACACGTCAGACGACTCAAAAATGAAAAAAATCAATACTCTGGGCTGGAATTTTAGGTAATTCAATAGTTTTTTTTATCGACGGCAACCTTACAGCACAAAAATATTTGAATTTGTTACGTGAACAAATTATTCCGGCCATTCGAACTTTGGGAATTGACCTCGAAGAGATTTGGTACCAGCAGGATGGTTGTGCTGCTCATAACGCGATAGTGATACGTAGATTCCTAGACACTACATTTCACGATCGCGTTATAAGTGGAACAAGCACATATGTATTTAAAATTGGCTCTAGGATAATATGTAAAAACGTCAGACGGAGGTAAAGAAAATAAATTTTCGAAAAAAAAGTATACCTCTCAGGCGGGCTGGAACTTTGTGAACGTTGTAGGGGGACTTCGCAGCGGCATTTTCGTCTGACGATTTTAATTTGTGCTTAGAATGGTCTCTGTTGCAATATGTTAAAACGTCAGACGGAGGTAAGGAAAAAAATTTTTTGAAAAAAAAAATGACAACTTTGAGGGCGTCTGACACCCCTTTGGCAGCGACCTAGGCGTCTGACGATTTACATACGTTATCTGTGACCTTCAAACAGCTAATGTACAAATTTTCAGCCGGAGGTATGATCTCTGCAGGGGTTTTGAGCAAAATCCTTGCAGATGGCCCTTGCAGATGGCACTTCCTGATGGTCCCCCCAACCACTTCTCAAAATTCCAGCCGGAGGTAATATCGTAGTACCTCCGCGGCCGCCAGCTCTTAGTCTAACAGTGTTATAAAGTGCTTTTAATTGTTCTTAGACCTTTTTATAAACCATTTTTAATTGTTATTGTTAATTTTAAGTTCTCCTGCGGCGAACAAGCAAATTGATTCTTCATGCTGTTTCCGTTAAGCAGAACCGGACCTGCCCCATCCACCCCCTTCAATTTCTGCGGCGCGTAGCACCGTGGATGACTGGCTAGCTAGGATCCGGGGAAGCACTGTTTGTGTACCTGTTTAAAAAATCTATTTTCTTTCTTCTTCTTTCTATTTCGATACGTACCGTGTAGTACAGTTCATCGCAGTTAGTACTTGGTTCAATAATCTTCTCTGACGGTAGATTTCGACGAATTGCATGGCTATTGGCTCTGAAGCTCAATATAATAAGCAGAGAGCCCCATCAGATGTGTACCAGAAATGTCTAATCTATGATATAGTTGCTTCTTACACGGCATAACTAGAAGGCCACTGAAATTTTAGGAAATTTGTTAATCCGAAGCACCAACAGTGTATTATTGCTTGCCTAGATTTTGTGGTTACGCCTCTTGTGTTTATTTCCGAAAGCGCTGTATTTTTAAATTTTCAGATTAAATATATTCAGACTAAATTTATTTTTCTTCAAAAGTAAATTAAAATAAGATTTGCGACATTAAAGTGTTATTACTATAACATCACTCCGATTCTGTCTATAGCAAGGGGTTCAACAGTAATTTCACGCAGAATTATATGCATGACAAACATTATTGATTTTTAATTGATGATAATTTTTCCTATAACCTATATTATTGTTCAGTAATTTATTATTTTTCATTTTATGGATAAATAAACAAGTTCATGAAATAAAACATGAAATTGCAATTTGTTTCTATTTAAACTACCGTATGACTGACCAAGAATATTTAATAATATAAATGTATTTTAACAACGAAATTAATGACTATTTTGTTTGTTGTCATATTTTAATGTGAATTTAAGGCAAGTTGGAAGTAGATCAAATCCATAGTAATGAGGAATATACCAATTTTAATTTCCCTCCACTTTAATTACACCTTTTCAATATTCTCAATATAAAGGTTGGTTGGCTATTACTTTGCGCCGCAGCATTTGAAGTTATCAGGAAGGGTCTAATTATGCTCCTTGCATTTTTCTTTGATAGCATAAAGTGACGAAGATCAAAGAAACATGCGACAAAAGAGAGTAATTTGTGCAAGTGTTGGCTGTAGATTGAGGGGACAACGGCGCAGTTGCAGTTGTTTATTATAAGCTGTATTCACTTCAAATACAGGGAAATGCTTTGGAGTGTCCTGAGTACATAGCGAATGCATTGTTATCGTGATGGTGCTCAAACAGGATGGTAAATTGAAAGTAAGACTTGTTCAAATTAGTGTCAAATTCTTCAAACGAAGTTACATTTGTAGTTTACATGGCTAACAGTACTTATTTGCATAATCTGCGATGCGTAAATATTGCCTGTATTTAAATTGCTCTAATGGAGTTCAATTACTATACTTAATCTAAAATTTATCATACAAATACATACTCGACACATCTTGACGGGCATGTCGTGACTCATTATTATCTAGTTGGCCTCCCTTTATTGTATAGCACGTCGGACAGTAACATCAGCCCATCGTTTTTGACGGCGGCGCACGGTGTGGCATTTACAAGTTTTTTAAGCCAAAATTCGACTCCTCGTTGTAATTCAACCAAAATCAATCTATTTGGGCTCAAAATTTTCTTAATACTGAGCACTTTAATAAAGAACTGCGAAAATTGCAATCCAGCTTATTTTTTATATATGGTAGCTGTCAAAATCCTGTAAAAAATGTGAAAACCCTACAAAGGCAGAAATTTTGAATTTTTTGAACCATTATATTCAAATGATATATAAAGTTTTAACATATGACATATGTATTGGAGCAGAACCCCATTAAGTTACATTATTAGGTCTCTCAGAAAGAAAGTTAAATAAAACTTGTTAAGATTCGTTAAATGTTAAAGGTTTTAATTTTTTAAGTTTCCTCTAATAGCCCCCTATAATATTTCTTTATTTATTGTTGGCTATTTTCAATCTTGAAATTCAGATTCTGCAAGTCAAAAATCATGATAAAATATGATATTGATGGATTTCCAAGAAGTCATATATAGATTCTTGCCTTTTTTACAGGCTTTTGACAGCTGTCATGTGTCAAAAATAAGCTGAATTGCAATTTTCGTAGTTCTTCATTAAAGTGCTAACTAAGTATTATGAAAATTTTGAGCCCAAATATGATTTTGGTTGAATTATAAGGGATAAGTCGAATTTTGACCTAAAAAAATGCCACATTGCGGCGTCCTCTTCGTCACCTGATATTTTCTTATCCCAAATCGATTGATCGTTTTATATAATCCTGTCTAAAGTCCTTCTAAATAATTTTAATGACTGATGGTGTAATAACAAATTCCCTGATCAAATAAAAACTTTTGCTGTTTGTCCCATCGTAAAGCCCAACAAAGATAGCAAACAATCCAACATCATATCGTTCTACATCCCTGATGTCCACTTAGAATGGTATTTTGGGCATAACTCGCTTATTCCCAGAAATCAATTTAGTTTTCGCAAGATCAAAGGAACTATTGATGCAGTTACTACCTTAGTCACAGATATACAACTCTGTTTAACGGGAAATTCTTATCTTGCAGCCTTATTTGTCGACATCAAAGGGGCATACGACTGGGTTGACCTGTCTCTGCTTCAAAACAAGCTTATTCATTATGGCTTAACTTCTAGTTCGTCAATAAATATTGCTGAGCTCTATAATAATAGATTCAATACGCTGATGATCTGGTTATTTATTTCACTTAGAAAACATACAAAGACTGTGTTACTGTTCTAAAACAATCACCTACTGCCTCAAACTCCGCCTCATTGATCACAACGTTAAATTATCAGAGAACAAGTCCGCTGTAATGATATTTAGCCACCACAGAATTGACCCTGGTAACCGAATTTTAAATTTAGGCAATTATTCATTCCCTCTTGTTGGCGATTATAAATGCCTTAGCATTATTTTAGACAAAAAAATTACTCTGGAATAAACATATAAATTACATTAAAACAAAATATGATTAAGGTATAATTGTTTTAAAATGTGTCACCAAAGTCAAGTGGGGCTCTGATCCCAAAACCGCCTTTTATGTTCTACAAATCCTATATCTTGTCAATATTAGACTATGGTCCAATAAAGATATCATTTTTCAAAAAAATTTCTCCCGGAAAGCTGATTTTTTCAGGGTCGATGGAGGGGTGTCTCCCGAGTATCCGACCAAAAAGTCACAGTCCACCCTTGTAGGCTGTTCTTATTTTTTTTTGCAAAAACCAGCTATTTAGCCTTTTGTTTGTATATTTCCTGAACCATAATAAATAAATATGGTGAATGTTTTCCCATATAATGGGTGCTGGACCGTCAAAAATCAAAGTTACCAAAAAATTTTATTAGGCAAAGTTGTAGAGAATATTATTATGTACAAGCTGGAAAAAATTTTAAAAAAAATAAGAAACCACCATACAAGGGGTAAGGTGGACTGTGACTTTTTGGTTGGATACTCGGGAGACACCACTCCATCGACCCTGAACAAATCAGCTTGTCGGGACTTATTTGTGAGCACCCCCTATAGAGAAGTTCAACTTTTAGTTCAGCTTCTGCCTCTAACCTAAAAACAATAGACAGAATTCAACATAAGGCTTTACGTATATGGATCGGTGCAATGCAAACTTCATCAAACGAAGCTGTCTTGGCTGAATCACAAGAACCACCTCTCCTTATACCAAGGCAATATCAGGCAAATTTTTTTGTCAAAATTTAAAAATATAATAAAGCGTTGTACAATAAAGTTTGTTCTTTAGCAATAGAAGCTCTGACGAGTACATTGTGGGCACATCGTAAAAGCCCACCTTTGGTCGAATCATTTCTGGAATATCAACCTTATACAAATCTAGTCTTCCCTCCATTTTCCACTACGAATATGGTTTTGGACATATAAAATCAAATATTTTATTCCCACAATATTCAAATAACAAAGCCTTAAATTCGGAGATCCTTTAAAAAAGCCTATTAATATTCCATCTTACAAGATTTTCACGGATCGCTCCAAAACTAGGGAGGGAACAGGGTGTGTCTTTTACGTCTCCGGTATGAGCTTATCAGCTAAAAGATTTTAAAAATACACTATATATAGTGCTGAAGAATCGCAATATACCAGTCTCTAGCCCGGACCACAGACTTTTACATAATGAAACCTAACCCTCTTCTTAAAAATATCACCATATTAAGCGACTCTGTTCTGCTATCTATAAGAAATTTTGGACAAGAGCATTATAAGAACGATATAATTTTTAAAATAAAACACCAAGAGTCAATAGTTATTGCGGTGGGTTTTAAATTTAATTATGTTTGGGTTAAGGGACACTCAAATATCATAGTTGATAATCTCGCAAAACGATCCGTTAAAGAGCGAGGTGTTATTCAGCCTTTCTATCCAGTGACAGAGTTCCTCCATATCTATAAACTAAACAAAAAATTTATGGTAAATTATTTGGGAAGCGTACGTGGCCAGATCAAAAATCATCACACAGAAATTCGCCCCGTACTACCAACTTTTCTTCCCCTTATAAGCAGCCACAAAATATCTAAGTATTTTTCTACTACCATTACTAGATTGAAATTAAATCACGACCATTTTCCACGACATCTGGGGTGCTATTCTCAAAAACACTCGTGAAACAGCGTGCACGCGTTAACGCGAAAACAGTATTGCGAAGGATTTCTGTTATTTTAATTCTCGACATAGCATTACGAACATTCGTCATGCGATGTGAGAAGTGCGAATGGTCGATATGACAACATTGTTCAAAGGAGTTATTCACATATTTGTTTTTTCTAACGACGCAAATCACAACATTCGAGTAAAAACAATGAATATAATAGTGCCCACAAAAGTTCTCCCTGAAAAAAATCAGTGGGGAGAAAAATCGTCGAGAGACAACCAAAATTGCAATAACACGACAATAAGGAGTGGACGAGTAAACAGCGAGTGCACGAGAATGGCAAAATGTCGGAATTCGTTCAACTCGCGTAGTCTACGAATAACCTTGAACATTGCGATTGCCTGAGAATAGGGCCCCTGAATCGGATCGAAGTCCTTGATAGTCCTTTTTGTAGTTGTGATAGTGAATCCATTGGAGATGTGAACAGTATTCTGAAGCTACAACAGAACTTATCAAAACTTCACTTAGCATCCAATTCCCCACTAATTCTACTATTTTATTGCATTACAACAACTTACACATTTTTAACACAATTTTAACTTTTATACAAGATATAAAACTGGATCTATGAATCCATCTAAAAACTTCCATCACATTGTTTTAGGTTTCGTTTTGTTTCACTTCTGTTTTTATCCACGCAATTTTTCGTCCTGATTCCAACCAACCGTTGTCTCTCTGTGAGAAATGCCCTGATAGACCCCGCTGGGTTAGAAACGCATCTTATAACCTTCCTAGTTCCTTGCGTTTATTTTTATTTTGTTCGTGTTAGGGTAGCATTGCTTGCGCTGGGTTAATTCATGGTAAATTTTTATTTCTTTATTCATTTATTATAATTTTTTTGCTATTTTATCTTAACATTAGAAATGTTTATATTCGTATATGGGGACCAAGTTACCAGTTTTTGTTCAAGGTCAAAAGACAGCGGTGTCGTGATCGAGTGATGCAATACATAGAGATAGTGCAAGCGCAGCGCTCGGCTCGCGAGCATATACTCGAGAACATAAACATGGACGATCGAGATCTTGCTAATCGGACGCACTCGTAGTTTTGCGCCGAGGAATGAGAAGGTTATCATATTAGTAACAATTTTTCCTTACCTGGAGTGAGTTCTAGCAAGTAGACTTTTGGTCAGCTAGATCAGCCAAATACTCATGAGACCATCGATAAATCGTCTGTCTAATTTCCAGTTCAGGTGTCAGATACATAAATGAAGGCGGCGTTGGTAAGCGTGAACTATTTGCGCTTCTTGATATTTCTAGTCGCCCAATTTTTTTGCTCAACCAGCAAGATGACGATCTTTCTATCTGGATTTCCCGTCGAATCTCATATTCACAGTTACCTGTCTCCAAGCTTTACTATACTTTACTGTATTAGTTTATACAATGAAGCATTATAAGATGACTTTTTTGTAAATATTTCGTACAAAGACGAGATTAACTTTCACCCCATGATGGAAGTAGTGGGAGAAGTTTTTGACCGCCGCAACACCCTGGAACGGTCAAAAATCACCCCTTTTCATATATGGGTCTGGGAAATGATTTATCGACGGGTTATACTTGAAATAACATGAAAGAGAGTTACAGAGTAAGCAGAATCCAGACAGCAGGCCTAACGGGTTGATTAAACCCTCCCGAGTGGTGGAACATCATTTTTCTCAAATGATTCGTTTCAAACGCGTATGTTTTCAGAGTCGCTGATCACGGGAAAAATATTTTCACTTTTACATAAAGGTATCCATAAAAGGGGTAGTTTTTGACCATTTCAGGGGGTTTCCGCAGTCAAAAATTTCTCCCATCCCTTCCATCGTGTTCGAAAACGGGGAGAAGGTAATCTCGTCTTTGTACGAAACATTTACACTATATTTGCCTTCATTACATAGACCATATTGTTATAAATTCATATTTGATTTAATTTCAATGAGTTGACGCGAACCTGATTGTGTTCGGTTTTTCTGAAGAATAAGTAGGAGTGTTCTTAGCAAAGATGGGTAAAGAAAACTTTCCAATAAACGTTTACAGGAAATTTTCGGGAGTTTCCAGAACGAAGTTTTGATGAAAGTGACAGTTTCCAGTAAAATAAGTGAATATTCCAAAAATTCCCAAAGGAAACTTTCCCGGAATTTCGGAAACTTTCAAATATTCAAATACTCCAATATTTTATTGAAAACTTTCATTTTTATAAAAGTTTTGATCTGAAAACTTTCAAATGGAAAGTTTCCTTAACCCATATCTGGTATTATTAAAGATTTTGTTTGTTTCTGTTTTCTCCGTCTAAAAAATAAACCACGTTTTCTTTTTTATCTTACTCTGGACTTCGCTGGTAATAATTTCAGTATTACACTACTTACCGCATCTGCAACATCTGGTAGGAGAAATAGCATCTCACACTGTAGAATCATTTTTATTTTTTTTATCCAAACAGAACTAGAAACCACGCAGGTTGCAAATAAAATCATTGTTTATTTGCAATAGTTATTTTAGTTTTCATGGCAGCCAAACAATAACCCATTTGACCTAAAACATACGGTAAATAGCATATGTTCAAGAAAAAAGTCATATTAACGTTTAAGTTAAAAATTTCAAAATTATGTTCTTCGTTTAAAATTTGTAAGAAAATACGCTTTGCAATATTCGAGTAATTGAAATTTTCCCAATAATTTTACAAAACGAAAATTTCTTCCGTAATTTGTAACAATAAACCAGTAATTTTTATAAAAAATATGACCAACGACAAAAAGTTTTAGTTAATATTTTTTGGCCCTAAACACACCATTGTAATTCTAAATCACCCGGTATATCATTTTTATATAATGTCGCACTTCATTCCAGTAAATTTTCTCATTACTTACAGTATTTACATGCTAATGTATTGTGATACAAAATTTTCCTCTATAGGAGTCGAGTGGAATGGCCCATTTTATAAATTTAATAGATGACTGCAGTGTAGTGCGGACTGTAAATCTATTATCTGCTGACAGAGATGTCCCCTAGGAGACGGCACACCGCAGAGATATACAGGCTCCATTTTATCGTCCATGTAATTTTATTTATTTACAAATTTAGAACCTGTTGAAAAGTTTATTGTGCCTGGGACATCTACCTTAGTGGCAGAAATTGAATTTCTAAATGGATTTTTAGAGTAAATTATTACTTTAGGATGGCTGTTTTACAAATAAAAAATAATTACTCTAATTTAAGAACAAATACCAAACGTTGAGTATTTGAAGAATACAGCTGTGGGCACGAGGGCAATAAGACACACTGTTTTAGTTGTAGTCCAAACTATTTATTTTCCAATAACTTTGTATTGTTTTACATACGTAATTACACAAATAACAACAACTACTTATCCCCATGACTATGTAAGCAACACCTATAATATGTATTCAACTATATAAATAAGAACCGTGTTCAACACTTTCGTATATGCTCCGATCTGCTCTAACTGATCGCCTGTCGACTACTGACTCACTTCAGCTTCCTGTTATCACCTTATCACACCGGTCTCCACAACGCAACGGCCTCATCCTGGTTAAGTAAAAATGCATGTAGACATTGGAAAGTCGATTATATTACTTTTGTGTAATACGAATAAAAATAAAAATACAACATAAATGAGTTAAAACTGAATATGGGAAATGTCTATTCATCATGGAAAGTGCCATCTGCTGCAAAATTGAAATTGAGTTATTTTTTTTAAATGACCCACGACAAAAAGTGTTACTTAATATTTTTGGTTGTAATCACGCCACTGTAATTCTAAATCACCCGGTATATAATTTTCATATAATGCCACACTTCATCCTAGTAAATTTTCTCATTACTTAAGTAACATTATCTATTAGGGTAGCATGCAAAATAGCAGTGATCTTCACAAGTCGCCATCATAAAAATGGTGTTTTATTTTAAAGTGCTATATGTATTGTGGGATATTTACTCGCCATTCTCCGGATTCAAAAGTTATAATAATGATAAGCAAAAAAACCGCTTCCAAAGGAATCACTACTTCCACATCTATATTTCTTATAACCGAAAACATTTTAGTACTATATTTACCCTCCACCATGTAGAAATAACACACACACACACACAAAAAAACATGTTGTACCAGAAAAGAGACCATCATACCCCCACGTATTTTGGCTCGCTGAATCCGAATCTGAGATTCAAATTCAATTCTATAGTCTAATTTTTTTGTAAATCGCGGTTTTTTTCGCATTTTATCTGTGGTGGTACCGAAGAATGGGTCAAATTAACAAGATATCGAAAAATTTTATTAATAAAAAGTCCTTAGAATCCAGCAATGACACCATCTTGAACCAGATCTGAGAAAAAAATACAGATTTTTATCCGCAACATTACGTATTTTTTTATTTTTTATTCTTCTCAGATCTTGTTAAAAATTAATATGGGAGGTCCTCGTTAGATTCTAAGCATTTGTTCTTGATAAAATGTTTCGATAACTTTTCAGTTTGAGGCATTTTCGGTACCACCACGATAAGTGACAAAAAATAACACGATGGAAGTTAATTTGGACCTCAGATTCTGATTCAGCGTTCCAGAGTAATTGTGCGTACCAAAAAGTCACAGGCAGACAAACAGACCAACAGATAGAATATTTATTTCTCACACTTAATATTTCGACATTTCATGATAATCTAAGCTTATTTTAACAAAAATAAAACTTTTTTTTACCGTTACTGTACTTTTACTCCACTACGTGGATATGAAAATAAAATTGCGACTTTTTATGCTTTCTTGTCAATATCTCAAAAACTAGACAGGATACGGCAAAAAAAAATATACATACCCGTTTATTAAAGCATGAAATTATCTAAAATAATCATTATAAAGAATATGGTACAGTTCATAGTTAAGCGAAAAGAAAAAAAAAGTTCTGCAGAAATCCGTTTCATAACACGCTGAATCCAAATATTTTATAAAATATGTATATGTAAGTATGTATGTGCATATGCTTGTATGTGTGTATATTTGTAGACCGTTGCTTGTAATAATAAATAACAATAATAATTTATTTCAAAAGTATGGGGTACCAAAATAAGAAGAACAAAGGTAGGTTTTCAATATGCAATAAGTGACACATGCATCTCAAACCACCAACCAAGAAGAGATGGAATCACCTAAGCACGAAATGTTTGTTTTGTGAATTCCGTACCTTCTCGGTTGATATGTGGAAATAATTGTTTATGGAATTTTAATAATGCAATATTTGAAATCCTCTACCCCACAAACCGATAAAACGATACCCCACATCGGTAGTGGGGTGAGGGTGGTGATAGGGTGATGAAGTAAAAAAATATTTTGAGGTTTTTGGTTCTTGTACATACCGTAAATCACAATTTTTTTTCATCCCCTTTAATAATGGGGTGGGGGGTGATAATGGGGGTGGCTAATGCCAACAAATTTTTTGAGACCTTAGCTTCTCTTGTATGTACTAAATACCAATTTTATGGACTCTTACCTACTTCATTTACCTACTTACCCCCCATTTACCCCAATTCACCCCCCAACCTTTCGACGGAACAAGATGAAAATACAATCTATTTCCAGATCTCGTTAAAATACATACGTGTACCAAATTTCAAGTCAATATCTTAAACGTTTCCGGAGTAAACGTGCGCACAAAAAAAAGTTACAGACAGACAGACCGACCTACAGACAGACAGAATTTTTCTCAAACTTAAAATCTCGACGTTTCATAACATTCTAAGTCTATTTGGGCAATAAAAATTTTTATATTTTTTTTTGTCGTAACCTCCGATTAAAGAACTTATATCTAGATACATAATGGCATGAATTTTATGATCCCGAAAGACTCCCATTCTAAGGCACTTCTTCCCATAAGTTGCTGATTGGCCCATCGGCGTATTCGCGGCCGCTCGTACACGATCCGACTAAAAACTGGTGAAAAAGTAATTTTATTTTAAGTTGTGATTTGCTTAATACCTAAATAATATTCTCTATTCATATTTACACAGTTTAGTGACAATATATTTTGTGCAAATAAATAGTGAAGTGCTGTGCCGTTTGCAGAAAGCAGTTTAGAAAAGAAGAAAATCGATCGTTCCATAGTCGTAACATGATGAAGTTCAGTTTACAGTTATAAAGTAAATAGCAATTAAATTTTAATATCCTTTCAATAGATATTTATCTTACTGTTTTATCTTACTGTAATATCGAATGCCTACATCACGTTATATAAAGAGCCGGTAATGCAGGAATTGCAATAATTCATTTTAATGAAAATATTTACCATTCTACACATTTTCTGCACACACAACGCCACTGTTGCCTATGGGATGTGATTTTCATCTATCCATTTTAATGGACATATAATGTGACTATGTTAGGAGCAAACAAGGTATATAGTGAAAAGATAGCCTGTTATGTATCTAGATATAAGTTCTTTAATCGGAGGTCGTTACTATACTTCCACTGGACGTGGAAGTAAAAGCATGGTAGAATACTTTCCATTCAAACTGGGCCTCATATGTCATACAAGATGATCGATCCAGTATAGCATTCCTAATATTATAAATAAAACTATGCATTTGTTAACTAAACTAAAATAAAAAACCAAGAAAAATATTATAACAAAACTTGTACAATTTCTACATGAGTACGTGGATATATTTTTTTTAATTTCAAATTAATTATGTTACTATCACTCTTAAATAATATTTGTGTGCTAAATATGAAATATCTAGGAACATTCCTCAGATATAAATATACAATTTAACATATTAGTTAAGTAGTGATCCTATTTGGAGATCATGTACTTAAGCAGAAAACACATTCCCGTTATTTTAAGTTTATAAATTAAATATGCATTTCATTAAACCAAGTATTATACCAATTTTTACTACTAAAAAATGCTCGTAAAAAGTCACCCAGGTCCAGGCCCATTACTTTATGAGATTTTATTTTTATATTCTCTAAATAAATTTTACACATGATTTATTCCCTACACATTTTCCCTTAACTGTTATGCCAGCGAAAATGGTTTACGACAGGGGCATTATATAATAAAACTTTTATATTTTTATCAATAAGTTGTGAATGTCTGTCACATAAAAAAATCTTAGATAGGTAAGTATATTTTAACCTCCCCACAATAAAATTGTGGGAGGTTACTACAATTAGTCCAAAATCGAAAATTGAGATAACATCAAATCTTTACGTTTTGAGGTCCCAGGAACCCAAAAAAGTTGTTTTTGAAAAATGTCTGTGTGTGTGTATGTGTGTGTGTGTGTGTGTGTGTGTGTGTGTGTGTGTGTGTGTGTGTGTGTGTGTGTGTATGTCTGTTAGCACGATAGCGGCGAAGCCACTAAACGGATTTGGATGAAACTTTGCATGAGGGTTTCTTTAGTGCTCCAGAAGATCTGAAAAGGTTTTGGTTGAGATCGGATTACGTTTGTTGCTGTTTTGGCACAACAAGTTGTTTATTTTATGATTACTTACAATTTGTAATCGAACCATTGAAAAGCAGTAAAAATTCCGATTTCAACGATATATAACACTTGCACTCTTTAGCTTTGGTTTCCGTGAAAAAAATTAAAAACCAAATAACACGCTTCTTGTGTAAAATATATTTTATAGTGGAACCACAGAATACAGTAACTGCACAGAGGCGAAGTCTTTGGCGGTTCCTTTCAGTTTTGATGGCTCGTTTTCTGTGACCTTGCGTACCAGTTGCGTCTACACCACGGTGTATTAAATAGGTGGTCCGGCAATTTCCTATTATAATAATGGCTTCGTAAGTGCATGGTTTCTATTTACTTTAATAGATGGCGCGAGCAATACGGTCCTACAATTACCTGGGCATGTGCATCGCATAACTAACATAACCTCAAATTTTAAGGTGTTTTCGTTTATTCTCATATTTAATGTTTGTATAGGCATTTTTAGCTTGGAGCCATACTGGCTCCAAGCAAATATTTAAAAATTCACGCAAATAATTTTTCAATATTGTTGATTAATAAAAATAGACTGCTAATTATAGGTTAGATTCCTAACCTGCAAAAGTGTCTTATTTTATTGTGACAAACTATTTAAAACTTCATACATATTACGTTGAACTTGACTTTGGTTGAAAGTACAGGAACCAGGCAGAAATTTTAATGATAGTTACGTAATACCTGTAAATCTTAAGAAATATATATTTTTGAGGTTAGCTGTGACGACACGTGCAATACTGCATGTAGGGTTACATATATTCTTTCAATGTTTTAATTTAGCTACTTAATGTCAGATGTCACTGGACTCTTGTCAAAAACAAGAAGCCGGGAATGTATGCAACACTGTATGTACGTATGCACAGAACCTATAAAATTATCTATCTATGCGTAAGTAATGAGAGAACTTAGTTGAGCCATCTTTTACAATATGTACGAAGTAAGCACTTATTAAGCCACTGTGAGGGTTGTCGTCGCATCACCTATTTAATACACCCTGGTCTACACTGAGAGATATGTTGTTTATTTCTTTTAATAGGTTAGATTTCTAACCTGCAAAATGCGTTTTATTTTATTGTGACAAACCAGATTTTGGTCGAAAATATGGGAACCAGGCAGAAATTTTAATAATAGCTACGTAGTACTTTTAAATTTTAAGAAATATATATTTTTGAGGTTAGCTATGATGTCATGTGCAGATCCCCATTTAAGGATACACTGAAAAGACAGTGTATTTCGAGTTGGATTGAAAAATATTACGATTTGAATTGCTTATAATTGGCGCCTATTTTCAATTGAGTTGTACACTAGGTTTTATTTATGAGAATTTTAATTCTCGGTTAATTTTTTCAATATCCCAAAATGAGTGGGAAAAAAAATTCACAAATCCAAACTTAACACGATAAACATCAACAGTGTCAAGATAAAAGTGAGGTTGATTGTTAAACAATTAAGAAATGGCGATGAGTATACAAATTGGGTTTTGGCGGGAAGGCTAGCCTTCGCCTCTGTATAGTTACTGTACTCTGTGGTCTAACCTAACGTTCAATAGACTAGTGTGTTAAAGCGTGCAGACTGTATGCTGAGTAAATTTGAGTGTCAAGTGCATCGAGACATTACAAGTTTTTTCGACGTTCATAAAGCCCACGGAAGGTGTGAGAAGCCTTCGTGAACCGCTCACAAGCCCTACAAGTATAAGCAATCTCACCGGAACGTTTTCGGCGAGTTTTTTCCAATAAAACTTTAAAAGTGACATTATATTTTAAAAACTATTTCCGCTACTTCTGCCATCCCGCCGGAAATTCTTCCGGCAACATAACCTAAAAATAATGCTACATAACTTAAAAATAATTTAAGACATTGGTACCAATCTAAAATATTTTTTCGAAAACTGTCAAAAACCAAATTCCCCCAGAAAAACATTGAAACCAAAAAGTTGACAGCTTACTTCCCCGACCGATTTAGTGAAAAATCGGCCGAGGCCAGAAGATAAAACAAAATATATCAACTCAAACTTAAACGATCCACCATGAACACTACTCCGGCCACATCTGGCAGGGAAGCTGTCCACCAAGAGTTATATGGTTTTTCCAAAAGATGGCCATCCCTACCACCCATTACCAACGAACGGATGTTTTCGTTTAGTTGTTTCCAGTATCAATAATCAAAATTATTAAGTGCTCTTGCCTACGAACTTAGTTTTTATAGTGTTGTGTTTATTAACCTCCCCACAATAATTGTGGGAGGTTACTACAATTAATCCAAAATCGAAATCTTTACGATTTCGAGGTCCCGGAAACCCAAAAAAGTGGTTTGTGACTAATGCCTGTGTGTTAGCACGATAGCTACGAAGCTACTAAACGGATTTGGATGAAACTTTTACATGAGGGTTTCTTTAGTGCTCCAGAAGATCTGAAAAGGTTTTGGTTGAGATCGGATTACGTTTAGTGCCATTTTGGCACAAGTTGTTTATTTTATGATTACTTAGAATTTGTAATTGAACCATTAAAAAGCAGTATAAATTCCAATTTCAACGATATATCACACTTGCACCCTTTCGATTTGGTTTCCGTTAAAAAAATTAAAAATAATTCGTTATATGTGCACATATGACAGCATTCAAAAAATTGGTATTATTGTTAGGGGAAAACGTATTTTGCCATCTGTCAAAAATATTTGGGTTGGTAACCTTTGTGAATGTTGATTTATAGCTTATGGTACGTGACGTCACAGCTAACCTCAAAAATATATATTTCTTAAGATTTAAGAATATTACGTAGGTAGCTATTATTAAAATTTCTGCCTGGTTCCCGTACTTTCAACTAAAATCTAGTACAGTGTAATGTTTATGAAGTCCTAAATACTTTGTCCTAATAAAATAGGACTCTTTTTGTAGGTTAGAAATCTAACCTGTAATTAGCAATATATTTTTTTATTAATCAACCATTTTTAGGTCACATGGTTTTGACAATTTTGACATTTTGCTTGAGGGACAACAAAACGCAGTTTGCGTGGTTTTATATATTTTTTTCTGATTTACTTGAGAAACTGCGTGTGTTTTCGTAATAATGTCATATAGTGATTATTATCCTTATGGGTGATGTAAAGTGTCGCTACGATGAGAAAATCAAAATAATAGACAATATTGACCCATACACCCTTGGAGTGGAGACTGGAGACCTTTCTGCAGATTTGTCTATTTTACCTTGTGTGTCCGTAATTAATATGGTAAATTACTTAGTGTCGACTCACAGCTTCTTCGCAGATCAGCAGTTAAAGGCATACAAATCTTTACAAGCATATAAATATTATGAGGCCGGATTTGTGCAAGAAGTTTGTGCAAGAAAGATAAACTCAAATGTATTCATTGTTATGGACAAGGCAAGTTTACATTTAAATAACTAAGTGCTAGATTTCAGTGATAAGCTTGTTATATTATCCGTATGTAGTATTCAATAGACTCTGCCAGAAAGTGATTTCTTTACCTTTCTTCTAATCTTTTTTACATTCAAAATAAACCTTATCTCACAATCGCACCTTGTCGCAAAAAAAGACTGTGTTTTATTTTTATTTCACATTTAAAACTGAGATTACTTCTTTGTTTACATTGGCATAAAAAGTTTGGTTATCCCTCAGGCAATATGATCGACTTATCGTGACGTCATCCTAAGATGGTCTATATAGAAAAATTATTTGCATGAGTTTTTTAACTATCTGCTTGGAGTCACTGTGGCTCCAAGCTAAAAATGCGTAGTCAAACATTAAAAATGTGAATAAACTTGAAAAACTTAAACATGTTATGTCCCTAAATATATTTCATAACCTAAAAATCAACATTCGTAAAGGTTACCAACCCAAATATTTTTGACAACGTCAAAACTTATTTTAGTTGTTTTTTTTTTAAGGTAATAATTGTTTATAGCCGTGTTCGGATATTACGTCTGATTGATGGGACACGTCACAATCGTTCATTGCAAATCGAGTTAACTGAGCTAAATCTTAAACGTTCGAATATTACAAAATAAAGGCCTCGGACGAAGCTCGATTTGCTCGACCTTTTTGATCGAGCAGGAAGATTTTAATTTGACCCATGCGTAGTCTGCTTGAACAGTCCATAATGTTATTGACTTGTTGGTTAGAGCGTCATTTGGGCTAAATTCTGTGTTATTATTTTTTTTTCATTATCCAATATTTTACAAAATCTTCGAAACGTTATCTGTTAATACCCTTATAATATCCGGCAATTGATTAACATGCAACATAAACAAACATGAGAGGTTATGTTTTAACAGATTGCTTGTAGTCCGCTTCAGTTCGTTCGATATTTGTTGATGAAATAAATGGCTCCAAAGTCACGTGTAATTTATCTGTTTGCTCAGTGCTCTGATTTCCGATGTAATATCCAAATACAGCTGATAAGGATCCACCGTGTGGGGAGGTTCCAGCCGCTTCCAGTAGCTGCCGATTTTTTTTATATAATTTCCCTTTAACTTTAATTATTTAATATTATATTTGAATTCGCATATAATTTTGCAGCATTCTAATTTTACAAAATATTATTTGACCATGTTTAAATACAGATCAATCAAATTAAGGTATTCGATGACGATATATTAACTTAGAGCATTTCAGATTTTAACTCAATGCGACATGTTTTGATAATAATCTGGTTACAAATCGGCTACTCCAAGGACGAGCACAGAAAACAACATTTTTTTCAAAATTGAGATTTTCCCTCATATTTTTTTTATTTATTTTTTCTAATTTTTTTTTCTTATTTACTTATTTATTTTGTTGTTAAATTAACCTAACAGATTACTTTTTTCTTTCAGGCTTTCTTCTTTCACGACTAGCTTTCTGGATCCCCAGCTGTAAAATTGTTGCCACTACGTTTTTCGAAGCCTGAGAAGTTTCGGTCTCATCTTCACCATCCACACTTATGATGCCTTGCTCCCTATCTACAGCAATAACCGGTTAACATTAATCTTCCTTGGATTTATCATTAACAATAAATATTCCCTTAGGTACCTTTTAATTTGTGTGTTTTTAAATATTAATTTTTTTTTAAATATTTAGGTATGTAGATGCTTTCAACATCACTGCACTGCTATATTATTTCTCCGAATTTTCCTTTTTAGGAGCTCTACTCGTTCTGTTAGTTGTGTATTTTCTATTTGAACTTCTGCTACAGTTTAATTTAAGATCTATATTTTATTGTTTAAATCATTAAATTGATCCTTAATTTTTGAATTTAATTGATCAAATCTCTGATCGATTTTATTTATCAATTGAAATAATGAGATGCATGAAATTTTAAAATGTTTGAAAAAGTGATTTGCTCGTAATTTCCATTACTCAAAATACGATTATAACAAAAGAAATTCAAAATAAAATTTATTTTCCGTAAAATAAATATTTAGATGCCGCAATTTGTAAACAGTACCACGTGACTACAAATGGTTTCTTGACGTCAATGACGTCAGCCGTTAGAGCCGGTATTGTAATAGCATGAGAGAATATTATTTAATAATCGAACAAGGACGCGCATTCTCGCGGTCATAACTTTTTTTTATGGTAGAGAAAAAATAAACGTGTCGGAGAGCTGAATCGATTCTCTTTAATACTGGTGTTTAAAAAATTTTCGGAAAAACTGATAATTATCGAGATATTGGAAGAAATTTCACTTTTTCCTAGAAAATGCATGTAAATCTCAAAAAAATATTATTTTTCCAGAAATATTTTTTTTCCAAGAGCCTAGATTAATGAAGCGTCTAGGTAAAACATGATATTAAGTGATCTTATTTGAGACCAATTTCAGTTAATTACCGATTCATTACGGTGACAAATTTTACCGAAAATAAAAGTCCCTACTTCCGCCCATTCTAGTTCCCTCATTTTTTGTGTCGGACAAAACATAAAAAAAAAGTTTTAGTGAATTTAATTCTATTTAAATTCGTTACAGTAGTTTCTTGGCCTAGAGCCAAGGTTAAGAAGTTACCTAGGTTTTAAGCAAAAAATGTCCGATTTTTGCCGGACATCGCTGACATCTTAGTAAATACCTCCAACATGAAAAAACAAAATTTTTTTTTGATGGAACCAAAAGATTTCTAATGGAACGAACTAGTTTTGTGGTACTTTTTATTTCAAGCTAATTAGTTAAAAAAAGTCGAAGTGTGATGTCAATACGGAAAGAAGGAGGGAGAGTTGCACGTACCCAACATCGTAAATTGCTTGGCGAAATTTGGCCCCTAGCATTGTATATCATACCTCATATACTGGTTAAAATGTTAATGTTAAAAATATTTCTTAGCTAATGAAATACTTATATCAAAGACCTAATTTTGGAGGTCGCAACTAATTATGTAAAATGATGTTTTTAATAGAGCTTTCACCAGCGTCTGAAATTGGGAAAGCAGCATATTCTGTTTTTTCATAATTTAACGTAAGTAAGTTTCTATCAAACTACATGGTACGGTACTTAAACCACTGGACGCTTTTTCATTTACTTTCTCCCAGACACAGTTATTAATATGTATTAAAAGTATTGGCCCAAAGATAGTACTCTGGGGAACTCTCATTTTCGTAATAAGTGGCTAACTTAAAGAATTAGAAATTTTAACGTATTGTCTCCTGTGTGCAAATATCTTCCGATTACATCAAGTGGCAGATTCGGTACTCCATAGAAAAACCAACCTACAAAGAGCAGACATATGTTGGTTCGCAAATGGCTGCAAAGCCCCTGAGGGAGATGGAGCTGGAGCATACAGTCTCAACCCAATAAAGGTAAGAGTTACTTCGAGCCTGGGTAATTATGCAACTGTCTTTCAGGCAGAAGTTCATAGCATTGAACTGTGTACAAGGAGGCTTAAGCAGGTGAAGCCTAGACACAGATCAATAAGAATATTTTCAGACAGCCAAGCAGCTCTCAAAGCTCTTGGCTCACATCGTTGCAATTCCAAATTGGTCTGGAACTGCCGGTCTCTAACCTGATTGGGTAGATACAACAAATTAACTCTGGTCTGGATTTCGGGCCACTCTGGCATAGAGGGCAACGAAATAGCCGACTTCTTAGCCAGGGAAGGTGCGGTATCAAAATTTATCGGACCAGAACCAGTGCTCGGAATACCGGCAAGCATTGCGGAGACAACCATCTTGGCCTGGACCGAGAGGAAAATCCTCCAGTACTGGCAAGAACTACCAGGATTTGTTCATTCAAAGGAGTTTATTACATATCCTCTGAAATCAAGAACTAAAAAACTATTAGAGTTAAATAGGTCACAGCTAAGAACTCTAGTGGGCCTATATATGGGGCACTGCAGACTAAATCACCACCTACGCAGACTCGGAATAACGGATAACACTGAATGCCAACTGTGTTTGAAGGAGGATGAAACGGCAACGCACGTTTTATGTATCTGTCCTGCTGCAGAAAGAACCAGGTTCTCATTTCTTGGCAAAGGGCAACTGCTCCCAGAGGACCTGTAAAACCTCTCACCCAATAGTCGGCTTTATCAAAAGGCTGAACCTATTGGGTGAAATATAATTAGGAGTGAGCCACAATAGACCAGATGGTCGTAGTGGAGGGTACGTTACTAGCCCACTCACATTTCAACCTAACCTAACCTAACCATAGCATTGTACTTTATTAATTATGACATCATAAGAGCCTATGTCAAAGGCATAGCTAAGGTCTAAGAATATAGCAATATGTTTCTTGTTTTCGTTTATAGATTTATTTATATAATTTAGTTTCATATTATTTTCGAGAGCATATTGATTTTTTGATAACAAACCTTAGAATTCTCTATAAACTACTAATCTGCCTGTGTTCTGTAATAACTAGCGAAGATATTGGTTATTTCTGAAAGTATGGAGAGGTAACTTCGCTGAGTAGTATTACCATTACCTTTCTAAGAACATTGTATTTTGTCATTGTCAGTTTTAGCAATGTATGGTCCCTTCTCGCAGACAAGAAGGTCAAATCAAGCAGCATAAATTGTATGTAATTATGTATAGACACATCTCATTGAACTGAGCACACGAATGTAGCTTATCTCTGCTACATAAGACATGTTATAAATTGTTAACCAAGATAATGTCTTTACATAGTAACTAGGAACATAACTACTGTAAACTAAATAAAGGTAAAAAACTCTAGCCCCATCGAATGACGCGACGTTGGTAGGGGATATGAGCAACGTGACATATATACGAAGAATTCGTTTCAATTATTACAACTAGCATTACAATTTATAATCTGTTTAATATTCAACGTTCATAAATATCAGGTTTGGCCCAATTGAAAATTCAAAACTTTTGTTTATATAAACGTATATGTAAATGTCATATCGGTATGTTTATTAGTTTAATTCAAATCTAACTTTACATTTCATTTTATATCCTGTTTAGTATTCACCACTAATGAATGTTAACCGGTGGTCTGGTTAGTTGAAAATTTAGCATTTGTATATACGCAAATTAAAATAGACATTTAGATAAAAATATAATGCTTATTTTATGAACTTATGATAATAACAGTTATTATTATTATTGCAATTATTCATTTACAATAAATCAACGTTGAGCTAAACTGGGCACAATAAAACTAATACAACTAACGGAAAAGGGAAAAACTGTCATACTTTCCGATAGTGTCTACAGCAGTCCAGCGCTAACAATTCCAATACTGTATCTTAAATGTGTTTAAATAAAAATTCTGTGAAAAATAATAAGAAAATAAGTAATAGTGACGTATCATATGAATGCGTGTTCATATTATTTTTTCTAATTTGAAATTTATAATTCGGTGTTTTCACAAATTTTAATATCTCTCTGACTGCGAAGGAAATATTTAATTATAATAAAAAATACTTGACCTTCCACAATCACTCGAGTAATATCAAAAAAAGGCATGTTTAAGTAGAATTAAAATTTTAACACCAAAAACGCTACATCACATCAACGTCGTCAGTCGCATTGATGGTAGACAACTAACCTCAAAAGTACATATTTTTTAAATTTCGGAGTACTATCTATGTTGTTATGATTAAAATTTCGGCTTGGTTCACGTACTTTCAACTAAAATCTTGTTCAATGTAACGTATATGAAGTTTTAAATACTTTATCCTAATAAAATAAGGCGCTTTGTGTAGATTGGAAATCCAACTTATAATTAGAAGCCCATTTTTATTTATCAACAATATACATACATCATTGATTCGTAGATTTGACAGCAGTAGATAGCAGTGTGGCTATTTCTGTGAGAACAGACACATTACATTTGTGTCGCTATTCAGTGGAGTCCGTCTCTGAATTTTGTGGGCTTAAACTTTTGAGGTTAGGATTAGGAACAGTAATAACATTATGCAGATCTTGTAGAGGTGATTCTCAAAATTTCTTGGAGAAGATTGACTACAAATATATTTAATGACTAATGATTATCAGAAAAATATTGTAACACGAGACTTTCATACAAACATCTTGAGTAACTCAACAGGTTTAGAGGTATGTTTATTCAATGGATTTGGCTTGGAAATGAGCATGTCTGAACTCATACATAAACATATATCAGCTGATTCTCAGCTAATTTGTTGTGGCCAAAACTCTTCTACTTTATCTGTAGGGTCAGTAAGCACACAGAAAAAGTCAATGTACATATAGTTCGATCGAACCTGAGAGGCACACTGTAGATTGTAGTTTCGATATCTTGTACGTCCTCTTATTTTTGTGTGTATAATCTTAAACATAAAAAATTGCATATTGTTCTAAAATTATAATAAAACGTAATCTATATAAGACAGGATAGTTCAACCGCCTCAGGCTACCATCTGATTTGACAGACGTGGCTCAGTTTCAATAACAATACTTCCTATTCTACTATGCTGTTTTGTATATGTTTGAAACAGTTTTCAGCCTAACAGAAATCATAGGTATTCGTAGTCGAATGCAACTTTCATTCGTTTAGTAATAATATTATTAAATAGGCCTTTATCACATGTAAAAGTAAAATTGATATGTATGCAGAGTTAGAACGTAAGAGATACAATATACATTTCAGTTATGATATATTGTAAATATTTGTCTTTTTGTGTGCTTAATCAAAAACCTTAGTAACATTTTGCACTAAAATTATAATAAAATATGGCTTATATAAAATAGAATAGTTTACACGCCTCTGGCGATCATTCTGTATGACTAATACTTAATTATTAACAGTCTTTAAAAAAATTAGACAGAAAGTTCTCAATTTGACCTGGAAATACCAGGAAATATTCTACTAGGCGTTCCAAATGAAGTAAACATTTTAAGTCTAATAAAAGTAGCAGTGTACTGGCAGTCAACAATGACCGACTGTAACTTTTATTCATAATAATTATATAAAGAAAAATGCGTTCATTACATTTTTAATTAAAATTGATATATCACCTAATCTATACCGTGCGTGTAATTTCCCATTAGGCATGTACATTCACGTAGCGCGAAAGATATGACAACACAGCTGCCGTAAATTCCTCCGTCGGACGGAGCATCCAGCTCTGTTATTTCATTTCAGCCAGCTGGCCCGCGCGATGTTGTCATTTTACTCCCTATGCCTAGCGATCCGCAACACGCACGGTATAAAGTTTGTACGAATCTAACAGACGTACTGTGTATTGCAGTTGTGATACATTGTATATCTTTGTATATTATGTGCGATTAACAAAAAAATTCATAACAATTTGATTTGATTTACTAGCCTCTACGGTAGGTATCACTGCCTCTACCAGGTTATACCGGCAGGCCAGCTCTGTCTACGCTGGGGTGAATTTAGGGCCTTGCTTGTTGTCGGCAGCCAGCATGGTACAGGAATGTGGGATGGGCAGTGTACTTCAGTCATTTTAGACAAAAATATGGCTTCTGATCTAACAAAATATATCCTTCATTTTTTTATGGATTTATTTTGGTGTTTTAAAGAAGATACTAGAAATTAACAACGAGATCACTATGGTATACAAAATTATTCAAGGTCAAAGTTCATAAAAAACGTTTTTTTGCGAATATCGTGCTTTCTATGGCTCGAAGGCCAATTGAGGTTATTATGAAAATGAATTATAATGAAATTCCGCATAAAAATGATCTCTTCCATAATATGCTCCATTTCGTTTTTAAAATAACTATTTAAAAAAAAAACTGTAAATTGCTTGACAACTATCTGGCAGCTTGGGTTTAACTTCAAATAAAATTGTCATAGTGCAGTTTTCCAAACAAAAAAAAAACCATTAAAATGATATTTTCGAACTTCGACATTATTTTAATCAAAATTTCAATATTTTTTTATTTTGATCAAATTATGGACATAGGGTTTTTGGACAATTCTGAGCAAGTTTTATTAACAGAATTTTCCGCTAAAAAAATGCCTAATATGATTTTTTGATTTTCTCCGCATATTTTGGTATCGCAGGTGGCTTTGCATTTGTAGGAGGCGATTGTGTTTCTGGTTATAGGTAGATCATAATGTGTTCTATACTTAAATAAACTTTGATTCAAATCGGAAGAAAAATAAAAAAGTTATTGGGGTTATATTTATTTATTTTATTTTATATATCGATCAGCTAATAAATACTATACATAGAACAATCACATATTCTATGCATGGACTACATGAAATGGAGCATATTATGCCTTGCGCGGAAATTTCGAAGCACATTTTTGCCTAAACCGTTCGTTGTGCATAAAAAAATGGAAGAGATCATTTTTGTGTGGAATTTCATTATCTTTCATTTTCATATGGCCTCTGAGCCATAGAAAGTGCGATATTCGCAAAAACCGTTTTTGTGGACTTTGACCTTGAATAATTTTTTATGCCATAGTGATCTCGTGATTTTTAATATATTCTTTAAAACACCAAAATAAATCGATTTTTAAAAAATGAAGGATATATTTTGTTAGATCAGAAAAGCCTAATTTCACTGGATTAGTGTAGGTGTTTGTGAGATATGTTGCCGCAATGTGTCGTGATGTGGAGTACTCATGCTTCTTTTTTTTTGGGATTCTGTGTCTACAAATCTTTTTCATCTTCTGAGTCTTCTGACTCTTTCGTTTCTGATTCTGGTGGAGTATATATCGTTGCGATTTCTTGGTGGTATTAATTTTTTTTTCTCTCGCTTTTCTTCCCCGGAATGCTTGGTCCTTTCCTAGTTGTTTATGATCCTCTTGATTGTTGTTCTCCACGTATAGCATGGTTTTTCAACAAAAAAATTAATAACAATTTGTTTTAAAATTATAATTAAACGTGTTTTATATAAAATATAGATGATGACCGTGACTTTGTTCGCATGGAAGACATCTTGCGCGTAAAATTAAGAACATTGACATACTAACTTGTGCTAACTTATGCCTATAAATAAGTACTACATGAGTACTCCTATAGTACTCAAGAAGTACACACGAGGGAACCCACTGCGCATCCATGGTACCCGGAAAAATTGCGCATTCATTGTACTCAAGGAAAGCTTCTGCGCATCCATGGTACTCGGGGAAATCCACTGCGCATCTATTGTGCTCGAGAAAACCCACTGCGCATCCATGGTACTCAGGGAAATCTACTACGTTGTATTCGAAGAAACCCATTGCGTATCCATTGTACTCGAGGAAATTCACTGCACGTTCATTGCATTCAAGGAAACCCACTGCGCATCCACTGCACTCGAGGAAACCCACTGTGCATTCATTGTACTCGAGATCGCAATTTGATAACAATTCTTTATTCTATTTTTGTGTTAGAGCGAGTTAAATGAAAAAATCATTATTTTAATCGGCAATAAAACACGTGTTAAATTTCGTTCTTAAAAACATCCTTCTCCCTGTTCACCCGTTCGGGGAGTCTCTTTTTGAAAATCGTCTAATTATATCCTCAGAAGAGCCCGTCGCTGGGATACCACGTTTCCTACTTACGCGATTTCAGAGGTACGGGTACCCTTTAGACCATCTGCCATCCCCGTTTTCACCCCTTCAGAAAGTGAAAATCGAAATTTCGTCTCACTCGTGTCTAATCGATTCCAATTAAGAGTAATTGTGCCAAATTTGACGCTTCTAGGTCTGACCGTTTCCGAAAAGCTTAAAAATATTCCCCTCCCCATTCTCCCTTTCGGTGGTCTCTTTTTGAAAACCGTCGAATATGCGTCTTCTTATTTCCTCAGAAAAGTCCATTGCTCGAATAATCACGTTTCTGACTTACGCGATTTCAAAAATCCGGGTGTGCTTTAAACCATCTACCACCCCCGTTTTCACCCCTTCAAAAAGTGAAAATAGAAATATCGTCTTACACGTATCTAATAGATTTCAACAAAAAATATTTCTGCTAAATTTCACGCCTCTAGATCTAACCGTTACCGAAAAAGCCTAAAATTTCAAACTTTTTCACCCTCTTAATTTCGAGAAATCCCTTTTTAGTGGTTGCCTACAGCATTCGAGAAACCTCTAAGCGAAAATTGAAGTTTCTAGACCCAGCGATTTGAGCTGTGCGTTAGGGATCAAATTTCGAGAAATCCCTTCTTAGTGGTTGCATACTTAATTCGAGGAACCTCTATGCAAAATTTGAATTTCCTAGACCCAGCGGTTTGAGCTGTGCGTTGATAGATCAGTCAGTCAATCAGTCAGTCAGTCAGTCAGGGTATTCTTTTATAGATATAGATAGATAGATGATAGTTTATACTCATCTAGCGACCATCCTTTCTGACGGGTATGAACTCAGTCTCAATGAGAATTATTCTACTATGGTAATTTATATGTTTCAAAGAAAGAAGAATTTAAAAATTCTGAAACAAGTTATCGTATTTACAAGAATTAATCTACATAAACACATACAGACACGGATACTTTTTGATTTAATATTTGAATTTACTATGTTGAAATTTGTTTAGGTATCCAGTTATAATAATGTAAACATCGAAAAGTATTCGATTATTTTGGTAAAATAATGTTTTTGGTGGATGTTTAATTTATGTGTTGGTGTTTTTCTCTTAATTTTAATATAGTTTAACATTACTCTACCAAACGTTTCGTTCTTGCAAACGTTTTTATTTTATAAATTTAAGTTAGTTTAGTTATTTTTCTTCTTTCGTAGTTCAAGAAACACTTTACATAAGCACATATAAAGTTGATTGATTGATTTATCAGCGTGCGGTAGGCATTTCTGCCACTCCGAAGGATTATACAGCTGGGCCTGCTACGTCCACGCTGGGTTGGAATAGGGTCATGCTCGTTGCCAGCAGCGAGTGCCACATGGCGCATGGTAAAGGAATGTGGGATGGGAGGTGTAGGTATTTGTGAGATGCGTTACCGCATTGTGTCGTGAGGGAGCATTTAAGCTCCTTTTTTGTATTTTTGGTTCTGAACTTCTGCCTCTTCTGGGTCTTGTGATATATATTGCCGCTTTGTGTCGCTGCTGTTTGTGCTCCTATTTTTGTTTTTCTGCTTCTATAAATCTTCTTCTTCTGAGCTTTCTGATTCCTCCATTTCTGATTCTGGTACTTCAATTTGTTAATTGTTCTTAGGAAGTATTCATCTATTTTGTGTTCCTCTCCGCTGGTCCAACTCTCTTTTGTTGACGGATCTCATTCCATTATTAGACTTTTCTTGAAGTTTGTTTTCAGTCCAGATGTGTCCTGTGTAGGCGCGTGCGCAAGAATGTGTTCTGGAGGGGGGCAACCAGGGGGGAACCAAACACATAACACAGCACAGTGGAACTTAAAACCTCACTTTTTGTTTTGGCATATGCGTAAAAACGAAGTTTAATTAATATTTGGTATGTAAAAACAGATATAAAATAATTGTCACTAGCCCAAAAATTCTCAGCCGCGCCGCACCTGGGAGGAGGGCAACCAGGAGGGAACCAAATAAACACATAACATAGCACAGTGGAACTTAAAACCTCACTTTTTTGACATATGCTTAAAAACGAAGTTAAACTAATATTTGGTATGCAAAAGCAGATATGAAATAATTGTCACTATCCCAAACCTCTTAAACCACGCCGCTGGGGGGTCAGTTGCCCCCCTTGCCCCCCTGCGTTCGCACCTCGTCCTTCAGCGATTAGGAAATCATCGGAGTATGTGTATGTTTTCTTAGAAAAAATATCAACAATGTCTCATTGATTATTTCGGGTTTAACCCAAATTAAATTCGTTTGAGTACTTTTCATAATTATAAAAAACCTCACTTGAAAATTTACGTAAGAAATTGTTCTGTCCCTACTTTAGGAGTAATGCATTTGATTATTGCGAGTTTAATTTATATTAAATTCGTTTGAGTATTTTTAATAATTATGAAAAAAAGAATTATTTGAGAGAAAGAAATATATATGACCATATTTTACGATACGTTATTGATTACCTATTTCTGATATAATTTAAATTAAATTCATCTGAATATTTTTATAATGATTAAAAACAATTTATTTGGCCATACTTCAATAATTTACTGCTCTCATAAATTTGTCGACATATTTCGATTTTTCAAAGGTCTGGACCTAAACATTTCAATAGTTTTATAGAGCAGACACTTGTAGTCGTTGAGACATAAATAAACTGTACTTATCTCTTATAACTTAAGCACACATAAAGTTAAGATAAAATGTTATTAGTATTCAAGTATGAGCTCTGACTCGGTAATGTTTTTTGTTGTTTGAATTATATGGTGTTTTCTTCTTAATTTTAATATACATAAACATTACTACTCTAAACGTCCGTTGTGAATTCGTATAAAATTAAGAGAGTTTGTCTTATTTCTGTACGTTTCCCGAAAGACTTCACATTAAAAACGTGTAACGCTACTATATCGTCGGAAAGCGAGGTCCTCGAAATATGCAAAATAAAAGTGGCATATGCAACTCACGAACACATAAAAACTGAAGTCATATTTTTATATAAAATAACCTGCCGAATTCGATGGTCGCGGATTCTATTCGGAACTGCAGAATCCGAAAAAATCGAATTTTCTTCTTTTTATGGAATTTCTCGGAAATATAATAATATATTTCTCATCCCATAACTTTGTTTCTAACAATTGTCTCGACTAGAAAATTACTCTGACGGTTTACCAGAAATTCTCATTTCTGTTTTAGGTTTCGGTTAGAAATAATTAGCAATTACCGTATAATTTTCAGTTCGGTTCAGTCCCTGATCGAAACAAATATTATTTTTGCATACAGCTTTGAAATGCGAAAGCTTTAGATATTGTAATACTAACATATAAACATGAAAAGTGCTAATATGATATTTTTCGTAAAAAAGTAATTAAACAGCGCAATTTTTAGCAGTTTTCAATTCTGTATCAAATCGCAACATCGAAAATATGCTTTGTGAGGTATTTTTACATAAGAATCAACTGTCCGTTTTTGTATGTTCGAGAGTTGCATAGCATGTGTCGAATTCAAGGGTTCTCCTTCTTCGACTATTACGTTAAAAACGTGTAGCGCTAGGATAAAATGTTATTCGTATTCAGTGTGAGCTCTCGTATTACTTGGATCACATTGTGTAGATACAAACTTCGTTAATATTTTACATGACGTACATCACATATATTCCACTGACTAATACATTTATTTGGAGGCAAGTTGAACGGTACATTTGCCATCAAACATTCAGAACAAGATAAGATTACACCTGATGTTTCAGTATTGGATTTCAGGATTACAAAACAACATCTTTATAACAAATGAGATATGTTCGATACTGCGATATCCAGTTGCTCGACGTGTTTCCTTCTGTCGCTGAAAAACAACAAGTTACAAGGGGAAACGTGCGGGGCTTTGTGATAGCCGATAATCTATCGAATAATTGCTTCATTTATGTTCGTCTGACTTTACATCTTTACTTTCCATCATGAGAATAAAGTAAATCGAACAACATTCCCCCAGGTATTAATGGATAGATCAAGTACTATGATTATTATTCTATGAGCAGCACTTTACTAAGTGAGGATAATGAGAACACATTTATTTTTATGTAATGAAACGATATTTCCTCTACGTATTTAAGGAATAAAAAAGGAAGAATATTTTTTTTACATGAACCCAAGTATAATCGCCCGAGAAATGACTGTATGAAACCCCACGTTATCGAAGATCTGATTTTGAAAGAATGTATACCAGAAAACACTATACCGTTCATACATTGAACTGAATTTGTGGTCGGTTCCTTGTGAAATATCTTGTAAATAATTCTTATTACAAGAAAAAAACTGCTTTTTAATGCTATAAAATAGGTATATTGATACTTTACATATGTTTTAGCTTATTAGACATTTCTCAAGAGTAAATACAAAGATTACTAAAGAAATTCTACTATTTTTAATGGTACTAAATTCAATCTCCATTATTTTAGGGTGAATGCTAGTTAACAATAAAGAAAAAAATAATAAATTAAGTAAACCTGGTGTTTGCGAAATCAAATGTAGTGACTGTGAAGCAGTTTATATTGGTCAGTGTGGTAGGAGTATTGATAAGAGGATAAAAGAACACAAAAGTTTAATTTTGAACAATAATAAAAACACGGTGATGTCTACTCATTGTATTAACAATAACCATTTTATATACTCTAAAAATGTAAAGCTAATCCAAGCAGAAACGAAAGTGAAATGTTTAGATCTTTTCGAGCAATTAGAAATTAAGGAATCCCATAGAAATAATTCTTGCACCACTAACGACCAACTAAATTCTTTAATACCTCTATAAGAGACTCAGTACTAAGAACTCTTCATTAATTACACAGCCCCACAAAAAAAAAGTGTTGTGTTCACCAGACCAGACCAACATAATTATACGTTTTTGGTCGCTGAATCCGAATCCGATCTGTTTGACCCCATCAGGTCAGGGTTAAGGTCAATCCAAGGTTAAATTGAAAAAAAAAATGATTAAGGGAAGGAAACCACGATTTCTGTACGTTTTTGGGGTCACTGAATACGAATTCGGGATCTGCTTTACCCCATCAGTTTAGAGTGATGGTCAATCCAAGGTCAAATTGGGAAGAAACCTTTTGAGCGCAGAAAACCACCATTTTTATACGTTTTTGGGGTAACTAAATCCCAACTCCTGGTCTATTTGACCATCAGATCAGGGTTAAGGTCATTCCAAGGTCAAATTGAGAAAAACATTTAAGCTAGAAAACCACGATTCTTATACATTTTTGGGGTTGCTGAATCCGAATCAGAGGTCTGTTCAACCTCATCAAGTCAAGGTCAAGGTCGTTCCAAGTTCAACTTTTGTTTATCAAATGGAAACGCGTTTTTGGCCACGGATTTTGAAAGATCGGGATATTTTATGTAAGCATATGGTTTGACCTATGATCAAAGTGACGTTTGGTCATCAGAAGGTCGAATCACTCTCTCAAATTAATTTATCTAAGATCAAAGATGATTCGTATTGAGAAATCTCAGTTACAAATCTTTATCGAGCATGGTTTAGCCTCGTGATAATTCTCCGAGGGGGATTGGAGAACCAAGACAGCAGACACCTATATCCACACGCAACCAACGAGTGGCGTCTTCCAATCCTCTGGGAAAAACGAAACGTCTATGTCATATACTGACTGCCCAAACATCTCGGTGATAGGGACTGATGAAGTTGCTGGAGCATCACAGATGAGACCAACAACAGTATCCGAGCGATACGTTTAATTTCTGTGGGAATCCTCTGATCCTGTTACTAAAATTAATAATCCTGCTTTTCAGAGGATGCTGGAAATGGTGACAACTGCCTTAATCGAAGATGTGTAGAATGATCCATTTTCCGATCCTTCGAGGTAATGAAGCCAGTAATGGCGTACTGCCCTGCAGGGGCGTTAGGGTGTGAGGATGAAGCCATAGTGTGTCCGACGACGAGTTGACTTTGTCCAGGTCTTTCGGCTTTCCGACTTCCACATTAAGGCAGTTGTCACCATTTGCAACATCCTCTGAAAAGCAGGATTTTTAATTTTAATAACAGGATCAGAGGATTCCCGCAGAAATTAAACGTATCGCTCGGATACTGATGTTGGCCTCATCAGTGATGCTCCAGCACCTTCATCAGTCCCTATCACCGAGATGTTTGGGCAGTCAGTATATGACGTAGACGTTTCGTTTTTCGCAGAGGATTGGAAGACGCCACTCGTTGGTTGCGTGTGGATATAGGTGTCTGCTGTCTTGGTTCTCCAACCCCCCTCGGAGAAATATCACGAGGCTAAACCATGCTCGATAAAGATTTGTAACTGAGATTTCTCAATACGAATCATTTAGTTTGAGAGAGTGATTCGACCTTCTGATGACCAAACGTCACTTTGATCATAGGTCAAACCATATACGAACGTAAAATATCCCGCTCTTTCAGAATCCGTAGTCAAAAACGCGTTTCCGTCTGATAAACAAAAGTTAACCTTGGAATGACCTTTACCTTGACCAGATGAGGTTGAACAGACCTCGGATTCGGATTCAGCAACCCCAAAAACGTATAAGAATCGTGGTTTTCTAGCTTAAATGTTTTTCACAATTAGACCTTGGAATGACCTTGACCCTGACCGATGGGTCAAACATACCAGGAGTTGGGATTTAGTTACCCCAAAAAACATATAAAAATGGTGGTTTTCGGAGATTAACAGGTTTCTTCCCAATTTGACCTTGGATTGACCATCACCCTGACCTGACGAAGTCAAGCAGATCCCGAATTCGGATTCAGTGACCCCAAAAACGTACAGAAATCGTGGTTTCCTTTGCTTCATCGTTTTTTTCCCAATTTAACCTTAGATTGACCTTGACCCTGACCTGGGGTCAAACAGACCCCGGATTTGGATTCAGCGACCCCAAAAACGTATAGATATGTTGGTCTAGTCTGGTGAACAGAACACTTTCTTTGTCGGGCTGTGTTATCACAGAGACACAAAATAAAAAAGTGTTCTTATGTATTTTGACACGCTGAACACGAGTCCGGTGTTTGTTTAGGTCCAGCACCCACCATTTTTTTTAAATCGCGAAAATAACCTAAGAAAAACTCATAATTCAGGTTATTTTCGCGATTTACTAAAAATTAGTGGGTGATGGAGGTAATGGACACCTGATTCGTATTCAACATGTCGAAATACATAGGGATTATACAATGGATTCCCAAAAATAGATCACTTTTCAATTTTTTTTGTGTGTGTACTGTGTAATATATTTGCATACGCGGTTTTCTAGAAAATGGTGGAGGATCCGGTGATATTCATATTAATATATGCGCCTGTATAATCAGAGGCGCGCGCGCACTCACACACACACACACACACATACAGGTGCGGCAATAATTGTGTGGACACTGAACATTTAGCCAAAAAATGGGGTCTTTCAAGTTATTGCGTAATCAATACTCACCATTTCAAGGGCTTTCTAACTCTGTTTTCAAAATTTTCTTACACTCAAAATTAATGTTACTTTTTGCAAAAATATAATTGTGTGGCCAAGCCCCACAATTTTGTGTATATTGTGTGGACAATAATACACACCTGTAATTCATTACAAAAAAAGTTTCTCAATCAAATAGTCCTTTAGTTACATCGCCAACAAGCAGATACACACGCACGGACAGACTGATGGAATTAAAAGACTTTAATTTTCGAAATCTACGTTGATCATATATTTCAAATTTGATTCTTCGGCTTATAGCTCACTAAAAATGAAAAACATTATTTAATGGCTAAAATGTTTCGTTTACAAATTTTTATGTTCTTCAATTTAATACCTCGTACAGAGAATTATATGTATGTTTAGTTCGTGATATGTATGAAAAAAACAAACGTAAAGTTGGCGAAGACGTCACCCAGGCTACGTTCCGTCATAAATTCTCTATAGTGAATAAGTGATGCGACGGATGTTGCGGTAACAGAGTGGTGTGGCAGTAGGCGGAACCAAGATTTCTAGCTTGAGAATTGTAGATGACACAATTTAGTTGCAGCAAGCAAGGATTAGTTCATACACCTGCTGACCAGGCTCAAACATAAGCTCTGATTGTGGTTTAAGTGTAGGTAAATTACAACAAAACAAAAATTATGATTCTAGACCAAGCAAATGACAGACATTTTTCGTATTACTCTGTGGTAATAAATAAGACGATATACTTTGGAGCCCTTGTCGACAATACTGGCAACTGCAAATGTGAGATTCGGAGAGGAATACAGATGGAAAAATCGGTAACGTGTCAGTTGAGCAAAACAGAAATATCATGAAAAGTACTAAGATCAGATTACCTAATGCCCTAATTTTCTCCATCTTTTTTCACGCCTCTGAGACATGGACCGTTATGGACGTAGACATACGGCGTACTGATGCTTTCGGAATGTGGGTTTAGAGAGCTGGATTCTCTAAGACTAAGATATACGTTCTCAAAAGCGACTTTCCAGCATCGTATTCTTCCGAATCTTTTCATTTTTTGTCCAAGATCTTTTATTGTTTTAAAATATATTTAAATACAAATTTCGATCATCTTTACAAAATTTGGCATTTGACTTATCTACAAAGGAAGTTGAGTTTATGTAACATTTCTTATATTTTTGGAATTATGTACTTTAAATTTTGCTTTTTATTATGTGAATCTTATTTTTTCTATAAGCAAATTTCTATTCCTCTAGTTGGTCTCTTTCTAATAAAGTTTGTTTCTAAAACGTAATATGACAATTTTCCTTCTCCGTTAGACAAATCCAGAACATACTGTGTATTCAAATTTAATTTGATATATTCCTTTTTTTTTCCTCAAATTATTATATAAAAAAAAAGAGTTTACCTAGATGAAATGCAGTAAATAAAAGAATAAATAAATAATATCAATAATATTTTATTTAAAAAAAGGTCCGTTTATACAAATAAAACATGATCTTATTTCATTTATAATACTGTTCTATTAATAATAGTACGACCTACTAAATACTCACCGACAAATTCAATAAAACTGTTAGGGCCACATAAAAGACATATTTAACACACATCTTGAATACACACGAAGAAATGGAAATAATAGCAGTATAATATATATTTCCGCTGGGGGCAGCACTGTACAAGGCCACACAATTTGGTGAAATTTCTGAGATTATACACACCAAATTTTTACTATACTTGTGTGGCCATTTCCAGAAAACGACAGATATAGGGTGGGGAGACCACGTAGATGCTGTAAAAATAGGTTTTAAATTGTGTGGCCATGTGTATGGCCACACAATTAGCGAAGGCCACATAAGTATGGTTATAGAGTGGTGTGTGTCCACACAATTATTGCAAGACCTACGCACACACACACACACACACACACACACACACACACACACACACACACACACACACACACACACACACACACACACACACACACACACACACACACACACACACACACACACACACACACACACACACACACACACACACACACACACACACACACACACACACACACACACACACACACACACACACACACACACAAATGGTCTGTTTCTCTCCATTGGGCAACCCCCATTTATTTTGACGTGCTGAATACGAATCGGGTGTCCGTTTAGGTCCATCACCCACCAACTTTTAGTAAATCCCGAAAATAACCTAAATTATGAGTTATTTTTAAGTTATTTTCGAGACTTACAAAAAAATGGTGGGTGATAGAGCAATTCTGACTCCGGATTCGAATTCAGGGTGTCAAAATACCCAAAGATAAGTTAGTCTAGTCAAAAAAACATACCATTTTTTTAATTTTGTGTGCTTGTGATTATTATTCACGAGATTATTCATGTCCGGTTTTTAACTTGTCATTTTCTGAAATTAGTTCCTTTATAAATATTGGAATGAAATCTATAGCTTAAGTAATCTTTGTGTTTACTCTCGGGAAAGGCTTAAGGCCCGGAAAGTCCTAAAACATGTGTAGAGTATGAGTATACTTATTTTGAAACATTAAAAGGCAGTTTTTTCTTGTAATTATAATTACTAAACCGTTGGTCTATCTAATCTTATCCTGGTGGGAGGCCTTTAATTGCGCTAATTACCGAACATAAAGAAGGTAATAATAGTAGGTTTCCTACGTTACAAAACATCTAGCTAAAATTTATATGGATTATAGAGAAATATTAATTGTTCAAAATTATCTCGGTCTGCATTACCACATTCAGGCGGAAGTGCCCATTTAACCTATTTTCACTATTTCGCCTACGTCATCGAACATCCTATTATTTCATAATATATTTTAAAGAATATGTATCAAAGAGACTGAACCGTTGGTCTGCCCGAGCATATCCTAAGAGCTAATTAGCTTAATTAATGGTCCCCTACCAAGATATGCTCAGGCAGGATGGAAAAAAAATACCGTTCGAAAATCACAATAGACCTCAGAAATTATTGCATCATCTTATTTTTTTTTAAATGTCCGTTATTAAATTCCTCATCAATCTCTCGATTGATTTAAAAATTTTTAATCGATCTGTCAAGCCAAATTTTCGATTTTTGTCCCTGATTTTTCAAAATTTTTTATGAAAATTCGAACTTCTTTGGAAGAGTTTGAAAAATCCGAGACAAAAATCGAAAATCTGGCTCGAGAAATTGATGGAGAATTTAATGACGAAGATTAAAAAAAAAATAAGATGATTCAATAAATTTTGAGATCTTCAACTATTTTTGAACGATATTTTTTTCCACCCCACTGTGCAACGGTTTGATGTTTATTGGTGTATATTCTTTCGACATTTTTATGAATTAAACGAACGTTCGAAAACGTGTCATGCGGACGCTTCTCGACCAAATCCAGTTGGTACTTATCTTCATTATTGACAACTTTTCTCTCCGGTCGATGTGACCAAAAAGTGAGAGAATTCAGGAAAATACGATGCTAAAGAGTCGCTTTAGGGGACATATTTCTTGGATAATCAAGGTATTGGTACGATGATCTTCCCACGGAATTAGTAAAAAACGTCTCCAAACTCACATCTCTAAAGCATCAATACGTCATCTACCTGCCTTCCTAACGGTCAATGTCTCAAAGATGGAAGGAAGATGGAAGAAATTAAGTCATTAGTGGTTTGATCTTTGTCCGTTTTTTGAAATTCCTGCCACTATAAAATTTTGCTCAACTAGCATGTTGCCCATCTTGCCCTCTGTATTCTCTGTCGAATCTCATATTCGCAATTTCCGGTATCGTCAATGCCATCTTTGTTTACTTCTGTTTACTATTTCGTACCCATATACCGCTAATGTCATTGAATCGTTTTCATTTGCTCGGTCTACAATCCTAACTCTACATTGTTGCAATTTGCACTTAAACCTTAATTGGAGCTAATTATTTGCAGAATGCCCATCGTCACTTCCTGCAACTAAATTAGCAATCGTAGTCCCACGTTTAACCACTCCATTCTGCCAGTACTCTAAGTGCACTTTGCGTCACATCTTCACTATAGATGTTAGAGATTATTACTGACAGGATACACACTTTTCAGATACCTTTGCTAATTTAATTAGGAGAAAGGGCCAGTTTTACAATATCAGGTTCGGGAAAGGCTCAACTGAGCCGCGGATCTAGCCGAACTCGAGCTCAGACATGTTTCTGTTTTATAATGCGTGATTCATCCGGGTTTAGTAGAGCTAGGTCCAGGGGGCGAGCGTAGAGGCGACTTCAATGTGGAGGTCAGTCGATATTCCGTTGAAGCAACGTCGAGCGCGGTTAGTACTTGGATGGGTGACCCATCTTGGGAAATACAGCGTTCTCGTGCCACCTTCTAGCGGCTTGTATATCAGTGTATACGCGGAAGCTACGTAAGTTCAGACGAGGATTACGTAGTGGATATACCATCCTTCGGAGGGGATGTAAAGCAGGCGGTCCCTTGTCTATTAAATGTTAGGCAAGTAAAAGATCCCTACTCTTCTTAAGGGAAGAGGTTCGGCAAAATTTCCAGGTTGGGGGTAGCTCGTCTCCTGGCGTCGGTGATAGGTCCTGGTAGCGAAAATAGGCCGACGTTAAATAAATAGATAAAAAAAAAGAGCTAGGTCCAGTTATTTTAAATGCTAGTTGGTAGTGTCGGCGTTTGCGCACTGAACATTTGGGAGGATTTGTGACATTTGGCATCCATGTTAATCCAAAATTCAACAGTTTGTACAACGAAAGGTTAATTTTTACACATTTTTACTTGAGAAAATATGGATGGTAAGAAAAGATCTGCAAACGTTTCTGCTACAGAGGAGGGAAAGGCTCAACTGAGCCGCGGATCTAGCCGAACTCGAGCTCAGACATGTTTCTGTTTTATAATGCGTGATTCATCCGGGTTTAGTAGAGCTAGGTCCAGGGGGCGAGCGTAGAGGCGACTTCAATGTGGAGGTCAGTCGATATTCCGTTGAAGCAACGTCGAGCGCGGTTAGTACTTGGATGGGTGACCCATCTTGGGAAATACAGCGTTCTCGTGCCTCCTTCTAGCGGCTTGTATATCAGTGTATACGCGGAAGCTACGTAATTTCAGACGAGGATTACGTAGTGGATATACCATCCTTCGGAGGGGATGTAAAGCAGGCGGTCCCTTGTCTATTAAATGTTAGGCAAGTAAAAGATCCCTACTCTTCTTAAGGGAAGAGGTTCGGCAAAATTTCCAGGTTGGGGGTAGCTCGTCTCCTGGCGTCGGTGATAGATCCTGGTAGCGAAAATAGGCCGACGTTAAATAAATAGATAAAAAAAAAGAGCTAGGTCCAGTTGTTTTAAATGCTAGTTGGTAGTGTCGGCGTTTGCGCACTGAACATTTGGGAGGATTTGTGACATTTGGCATCCATGTTAATCCAAAATTCAACAGTTTGTACAACGAAAGGTTAATTTTTACACATTTTTACTTGAGAAAATATGGATGGTAAGAAAAGATCTGCAAATGTTTCTGCTACAGAGGAGTCTATATTAATCTCGTTGATGAGAAAATGTAAAAATATCATCGAACGCAAGTTTTCTGATTCTCAAGAAAATTTCCAGAAAGCAGAGACTTGGCGAAAAATAGAAAATGAATTTAATAGTATTTCTGGAGAGAATCGCCGTATTGGAAAAAAAAACTGATAATATTGAAAAAAGAACGAAAAAGAAGTTCGCTGATGAAAAATTGCATGTGCGAAGTACTAGTGGTGGTCCTTATCAAGAAACCAAAGTTACGTTACTAGATGAGGAAATCAAAGAAATTTTTGGCTCGAGTAGAGTTGAGAAGACATTTTAGAGGTCGATGAAGATGCAAGTAAGTTGATAATATACTTAACATTTCTGTTTGAAAATTGTTAGTCTACAATAATATCTCTTTTTTACAAATCATTTTGAAAATATCATTCCAGCAATAATGGACCAATCTGATGGACAGGATCAAGCTATTAAGGGCGAGTTGCACTAACTAAGTTCATGCCAAATTCAGCTTGATGAAATATTAAAAGCCAAAGTTCAGATTGTTACAACAATCGTAACCATGGATTTTGATCTTGGATCAAGCTCAGCTTGGTTTGAACCTAGTTGGTACAATTCGCCCTCTCTAAGTCTGTTTCAAACCAAGAAGATTTTAATGAAATAATTCTTAAAGAAACTATATTTGTAGAGATGTTTGGAGACCACATTTGTTCGTACTACTTATATAAGTTCATATTCAAGTTATTTTCTTGTCAGTATATTCCTGTACTCTAAGCCCATCGCAGCTAGAGACCGAAATTCTGCCCCAGAACAAGAAAGAAATTCAGCCACAGATAGAAAATACATTAAAAATTATCAGAGGTAAATACAGGTGCATCATACACAATAGATGTGCTTACATTTTTTTTACTTTTGTAGCATCTCAAAGTCAAAATCAGTCAGGAAATTGGTTAAAGCACAATCCGGCAATTTTGAGGGCAAGTAAGTATGGGGCACTTAAAAGCATTAAATATAAGTCTGAATCTGCAATAAGCAGCAGAGATTCCCGGTGGGCAGATGCAAAATCTGCTGTGCAAAGGCACGTTTTATGGAAGAAGAACAAGGCATCAAATTAGAGAAACGCATGAATTGGAGATGTTAAACATGAAAAGAAAAGCAAATGTGAAAATAGATCTTATGAAAGAACATTATCGAGCGAAAATGGAAATATTAGAAATTCAAAAAACAACGTTTCTTAAGCATAAAAAGTTATAAATGATTATATTAATTATTTATTTGTATATACACATTTTATACGAAACTAAGTTTTCTTAAAATAAATAATTTATTTTTTAAATATTTCTTTATTTTTGGTAGATGAACAAACAGACTCGTTACGTGATGTAGAGTGTTCAAAGTGTTAAACCAAAATACAGTGCAATATAAATACCTGCTACATAACATGTTTCACAGAAGTCCATTAAAATAGTAAACGTGTAATGTGACTGCAATATCGGTAATCACCCTGTTATCCACCATATCACTCCATTGATAAAGACGATAGCTTCTTGCTGTGGATTATCAAATGGTGATATTTCTTCCTGCCGCAAACATGCTATATGGTGCATTATGGCAGTTGCTAAAACAATGGCTTCCACTTTCTCAATGGTCAATCGAATCCCTAAGAAAAGAACAGGAAAACGCCTTTTCCAAACACAGATGCACTTTTCAACTGGGTTTCATGTTCTGATTTGAGCCTCGTTAAAAAGGTACTGTGCAGGAGTCGTAGGATTTTCAATGACCAAACAGCATACCAAACAGCATACCCACTATCCTCAACCAGTAAATATTTACCATATATACCATATTCAAAATCTCTCCGAACACTACAATTATTCCAGATTGTGCTATCATGCACGGAACCAGCCCATCTACACACAAAATTTTGTATCTTTAGCTGGGTATCACAAATGACTAGAACGTTCCTAGAGAAGAACCCTTTGCGATTTATGTCAATTTCTGGTCCACCTGGAGATTGTTTGTTACTTTGAAAGGAGTCCAAGGATCCGATATATCTTGGAAATCGACTAATTAAACTAAATTGCTGGCTCGTTGTTCTCATTTGCTCCTCAGTAGTTGGCATCGTAATAAACTGTTTGTACAAGCCAGCAATTGCTCGACTTGCTTTGTCGATAATTACAAGTTGCTGCTTTGCTAATTCCCAAAAAGTCACCACAACTTGGAGAAAAGAACCTGTTGGATAAAACCTCAGAGTAACAAGAAACATGTCTTCTGCTGAAATAGCAAATTATGTTCCAATAATATAATTACGCGAAGATATTTGTTCTTGGATATTCTACAAAATAAAATGAACGGAATTCTTCGACAAACGAAATCTTGTGACAAATTCGACATCATTCCACTTTTCAAAGTGATTATCTGGTTATCGGAACTGGCAAGGTAATCGAGGATGATCAGTCAAATTTATGAAGTTAATCATATCTTCGTCATCGGTTAAAATTTCATGTAACTGATTCATTTTCACCAAATTTACCTATTAACAATACAACTGCTATCGCAAGTTTGTTTTGCTAATACTATAACAATCTAAAATCTGGTTGAACCAGCTGAGGCTCAGCTGAAATAACTAGATGAACCGAGCTCAGACGTGAGCACCAATTGTAAAACGACACAAATGGCAGGTCAGGAGTTCAATGCGGGTTCAGTGTTGGGCTTAGCTTAAACCACCATTGTAAAACTGGCCCTTAGTATTATAGACTTTCACCAAAACAAGGTTTTCTTTATATAGTCAGCATATAACGGAAACTAGATGTTTGGGTGTTGTGATGTTTTCAATAATACAGTCGAGAGTTTATTCCACTCCAAAGCCTTACAGTAGTCTGCGAAACTAAAGTACATGTGCACGTCATATTTTCTTTCCGTCTCGCTCATAAAATACAATTTCAATATTTTTTAGCTGCTTCCACAAACACCAAAACGCCTTAACATTACTCCCAAATACCATCGCCCTAAGCGCGACTCGATTAAAATGTTTCAGTTTTAAACATCTAAAGATGACATCAACATGATCATTGAAACGCACGTCGAGTGATAGTGGATATATTGGTCAAGTGTTTTGGTGTTTGTCGAAGCCACTTTAAACGTAGCATTAGATATAAAAAAGTTATCAACCCTCTCCAGGATTAGGATTTAGCACAATAATTTAATTAACGTAAATATAGATGAAAACGTGTGGTTTTTCTCAAAACATGCTTCTGATTCTTTAAAAAAATTTAGTAATCTTTTGTTTGGATAAAGTGGTATGTTAAAATATTTTTTTTATTTATGAACTCGTTTTGTATTAGTTACAAAAGTTTTAAAAGACCCCTGCACATTTTCTTATATAAAATGGCTCTAGGTGAAATTTTCTGAATTTTTAGTATGTTATAAACCGTGATCTCCTGATTAAAACTGTGAAGGTTCCAACTCAATCCTATGACTACTTTTTGAGGTACAAGGGATTAAAGTTAAAAAGTGGCTTTTTTCATAAAACATGTTTGTGAAAATTTAAGGATTCGATTGCAATTTTCATGCATGAATGTTATTTATTCAACTAAAAGTAATATACTGTGACAAAATATTTGTTCATATACAGAGTGACTCACTAAAAAAAAAAAAACATATTTCAAGAGAATCGTATTCAAAGTCCGTAAAACGTCCTTATGCAGGTTCAAATTATCAAGGAAACTGAACATTTATTTTTGTAATAAGCACTTTTAAGAAACACTTTCTATCCTGAAAGCGCTACTATCAAGTTATGCGTTTTTGTGAGTGCAAATAATGACGCCGCATGTTTCTATCGTACGATAAAAGTGAACAGTACACGCCGCTATTAACTACTATATTTGGTAATAAGCAACAAATAATGTAACAAGCAAGTATGTGTTTAATGGCAATGATGGATCATAAGCATATATCCAACAAGAAAAACATGAATAATGACATGTCTCATATAGGATTATGTTTTTGTGGTCTATTAGCAGCATTCCAAATGTTTTCCAAAAGCGCCGTACTTGGATATTTCACGTTGAGGATATGTCGAGCGATCCTAGAAACCATAGAACACTGGCTACATGTGCACATGTTCTCAGAGTTCTAACGCCAGTCTTACATGTGTAGTAGTAGCTATAAATCAACCCATTTCCCTCATCGTCTCCATCGTCTCCTCTGTCATCTTGATAAGCAATCTATATTTGATTTTGATATTTGGTAGCGTTGCGAAATCTATAATAAACTCGCAAAGCCCAGGTTATTCGATAAGCTCGTCTAACTCAATTACATCGGTCTCTTCTCTCTGCAGCATATTTGGATATAGGAGGGAGACAATTGTAATTGATATATCCCGAATGTTGTGCGTTTAAGATTGTTAAAGGAAAGTCTTGGAAAATCGGCTAAATGATTTCGGTTCAATTGATTCCATCTACCATTTCAAGTTCGAAGGTTTTCCACCTCTACTCTTGCCTACATTACGTTAACCATATTCATATCTTTCTTCATTTCACGTGCCAACACAACATTGGCTCCATCCATTTGAATCAACTTCCTGAAGCGATTTATGATGACCCCAGAAATTTGGTAAAAAGACCCAATATTAACAACTTTTGTGAACATATCCTCAACATGAAATATCTGATTTGTATATGAACAAATATTTTGCACAGTACAGCATTTTTATTTAAATAAATAACATTCATACAAGAAAATTGCTATCGAGTCTTTCAATTATAACAAACATGTTTTATGAAATAAGCCACTTTTTAAGTTTAACCCCCTGTACCTCAAAAACTAGTCATAGTATTGAGTTGGAACCCTTACAGTTTTAATGAGGTGATCTCAATTTATAATATACTAAAATTTCAGATAATTTCACGGAGAGCCATTTTATATAAGAAAATGTGCGAGGTCCTTTAAAGTGTATAGGGTTTAGCCGGATAAGCATGACGAGTCGGCGTCCAAATGGCAACCCATATCGAAACTTATGTTTTAATATTGACGTGATGTATGAACGCGATTTATATGTGTTTTGCCGCCGTACTCCGCTTTGACCTTGATATGGAAAAAAATAAGCGCATGCATGACTCTCGTTCAAAGAGACATATCTCCAAAACTAATTGAGCTAGAGAGGTAAATCCAATCCAACGAGGTTTCAGGTAACCTTAAAGAGTATATTTTATATATTTTTTTTGAATTTTTAGAATAATTACGCACATCATTAAAAAATAAATAAAGAATATAATAATTAATATTTCCGTGTTCTCTGTAACTTACAATCACTGAAATAATATATGTTGTAATACTTTATATGCACTATTACTCATAAAAGTTGCGTTAGAAAAAAGTTGAGGCAACACTTCGAAAAAAAATAAAATTCGATGCGCACTACATCATATAAGGATACAAACTTGACATGGGACACACATATAAATATTTTATGAATTTGAATTATTGTTACAAGAGAAATTGAATGAAAATATAAATAATTATCACGTAAATATCTATTTCAAAATTATCTAGAGCACTTCGCAACCGATTGGGATAATTTTTTTTTAAATACTCGTTATTTAATTTCAAAAAAACGTAAGAGAGCTGATTTTTGAATTACACTAACCAACCAAAATTATTGAGCTTAACCAAAACCAACCTACAAGATGGCGGAATCAATGATGCCTATAAAATGCTAAAAAATTATGAAAATTGAAATATTTTCGTTAAAGTTTATGCCGAGAAGTTTTGAATATTTCTGATAAGTACTTTTATGTTAAAATTGATGAAATTTTAAGTTCCAGGAAGAAATTCAAGGTGGCGGATCCAATATGGCGGCAATAAGATGATAAAACTAACTTAAAATTAAATTAAACGCATTAAACTAAAAAGGCTATTCCTAAGAATTATTAAAAAAAGGAACAAATTTTCTGAAATTTTCAAATATATCCAATATGGCTACCATACATTATTTATCAATCATAAATATGCGATTCAGTACTCCATTAATTTTGAACATAACCCCAAGTAGGTCATATTAATATATTTTTTTTTATCTGCTAACAATATAATAAACACCTAACACCAAGAACTTTAAAACAAGAATATTAAACCTAACATAACCTAAGCCTAATAGAACCTTAAACCAAGAACTCTATACCTAACATAATCTAAGGCAAGAGTTTTACACCATGAACTTTAAACCTTACTTAGTGCAAAAGTGTTTCGTCATTATTTAAATTTTAAATTCCTCTGTTTAATCTGTGTTGTTTAAATAATATTAATACTCCAATTGAGTTAATTGTTTTATTATAAGCTCTGAATGAATGAACTGTACATCTGCAATCAAGTTTTCTTTCGCGGATGACAGTTTACTCCAAGTTAACAACGAATGTGTAGGTATACGTAATATATAATATATAATGTATTTTTATATGTTGTAGTAATAATATAGTTATCATATCTATCTACAACAAGTCTCTGACTTTGTAGATCAGTTATATTTATTTTCTGGCAAATTTTTATGTTATTTGTAATTATATTTTTACGTCAATAAATATTATTATTATTATTAATTGTTGATTATCCTAAATACATTTAAATAATAAAGTCCTTTATATTTTTATAGTATATTAAATATCATTTAAAAATTAAATATATTATTTGTATAAATAGAGGACTGAATCGCATATTTATGTATGTTATAAATAATGTATGGCAGCCGTATTGGATATATTTGAAAATTTCAGAAAATTTGTTCCTTTTTAATTTTTATAATAATTCTTAGGAATAGCCTATCTAGTTTAATGCATTTAATTTATCTTTAAGTTAGTTTTATCATTTTATTGCCACCATATTGGATCCGCCATCTTGAATTTCTTCCTGGAACTTAAAATTTAGTCTATTTTAACTTAAAAGTACTTATCAGAAATATTCAAAACTTCTCGGCATAAACTTTAACAAAAATATTTAATTTTTCATAATTTTTTAGCATTTTATAGCCGCTATTTTGCAGATTGGTTTATGATAATTTGGATAACAGATTCGTAATCAGCAACCTCAAAAATCCCCCGAGTAATAAGACTTATGTAAATTGGATAAGAACAAAATTTTCTTTTGTAAGTTTTATTAAGATTTATGTAGAAAATGGACATTTTGGCGAAGCTCAATAATTTTGGTTAGCATAATTAAAAAATCGACTCTCGTTTTTTTTGAAATTAAATAACGAGTATTTAAAAAAAAATTATCCCAATCGGTTGCTAAGGGCTCTAAATAATTTTGAACAAAAAATTACGATTCGTGCCATTGTGTGCCGTGTGAAATAGATATTTACGTGACAATTATTTATATTTTCATTCAATTTCTCTTCTAACAATAATTCCAATTCATAAAATATTTATATGTGTGTCCCATGTCAAGTTTGTATTCTTATAAGATGTAATGCGCGTCGAATTTTATTTTTTTTTTCTAGTTGTTGCACCAACTTTTTTTCTAACGCAACTTTTATGAGTAATAGTGCATATAAAGTACTACAACATATATTATTTCAGTGATTGTAAGTAACAGAGAACACGAAAATATTAATTATTATATTTTTTATTTATTACTTCCACACCCAGTGGAAGTATAGTAACGACAAAAAAAATTTTTTAAAATTTTTATTGTTCAAATGGGCTTAGAATGTCATGAAACGTCGAGATTTCAAGTTTGAGCGAAAAAAAATTTCTGTCTGTCTGTCGGTCTGTAACTTTTTTTGTGCGCACGTTTACTCTGGAACCGTTTGAGATATTGACTTGAAATTTGGTACACATATGTACTTTAACGAGATCTAGAACTAGATTATATTTTCATCTTGTTCCGTCGAAGGGTTGGGGGGTAAATTGGGGTAAATTTGGAGTAAATAGGTAAATCAAGCAGGTAAGAGTTCATAAAATTGATATTTAGTATAGACAAGAGAAGCTAAGGTCTCAAAAAAAAATTTGGCATTAGCCACCCCAATTGCCACCCCCACTCCATTATTAAAGGGGATGAAAAAAAATGTGATTTAGTGTGTGTACAAGAACCAGAAACCTCAAAATATTTTTTTACTTTATCCACCCCCACTCCCCCCCCCTGTAACCACCCCCACCCCACTACCGATGTGGGGTATCTTTTTATGGGTTTTTGGGGTAGAGGATTTCAAATATATTATTAAGATTGAAGGGAGGAGCTGGCCGCTTAGCCTTGGCCACCGCGACCCCTTTGGATCTATTGTGGCGCAATATATTATTAAAGTTCCATAAACAATTATTTCCAGATACAAAATTTTTTCGTTGTGTGACTTGGATAGAAAGAAAATCCGGATGTGGAAGTAGTGATTCCTTGGGCAGCGGTTTTTTTTAATGATGTGCGTAATTAATATAAAAATTCAAAAAAATATATAAAACATACTCTTTAAGGTTACCCGAAACCTCCCGTTGGTTTTACCTCTCTAGCTCAATTAGTTTTCGAGATATGTCTTTTTTAACGGTAGTCATGCATGCGCTCATTTTTTTTTCCATATCTCAAGGTCAAAGCGGAGTACGGCGGCAAAACACATATAAATCGCGTTCATACATCAAGTCGATATTAAAACATAAGTTTCGATATAGGTTGCTATTTGGGGGCCGACCCGTCATGCTTATCCGGCTAAACCCTTTTTTGTTATTTTAAAAAGAGAATCCAAATTTCTATAATCCTGGCGTAAATGGACAAAGCGTAGCCTTCAAAGACAAAAGATTTTGTAGTGTGCAGTATTTCTAATTTAGATAAAAAGGTTAAGAAGGATCGAAACGAGGTAAGACAAGAATATAACCTAATTTACACGTGTTGGTTTCTGGGGCAACCACACAGGTTGCTCCATGTATAATTGATTTATATGAATTGTTTGATTTGAGCTACCTCATCAAAGTGAACCAAATTACCTAACAAAAGATAAGTTACAAAGCGATTTCTATTAATATACCAATTTCAGATCACAAAGACGAAGCCGTTTAAAATTTAATTTAATTTCAAGTAATTTTGGATCTTAAGCGTACATTAATACTGTTAAAGATGGCTGTTGTAGAGAATATTAGTCAGGTGTGAAACCTAAAGTGCTTTAATTACGGAAGATTTTACAGAGTGGATGATGTTTAATTTTATGTATAGTTTATTACTAAACATAAAAAAATGTTTTAACTTGCTTTGAATGTTAGTTTGTTTGGGTCAAATCTTGCAAGTCAATTTTGAACCACTTAACGACCTCCAAATGAGCTGAAATTTTGCATACACGTGTAGTTCTGGTGACAATACAATAATATGGTGTGTTTGTTTTAATTCGATTTTTAAACTATAGTTTGATCGGATAGTGTATTCACTCAGACGTTGTATTCTAAGAAGTGATGGAGGATCTTGTAATTTTATAAGTATGGACGACGCAATGAATAAAAAACTAATAATAGTAATTAAGACTTAACTAAACATTCAAAAACAAAATTAAATGTAAAAAAAACTATTTAAAAACAAGCTTTTATTATTATTTAGGTGTTCCAAAACGAAAAAAATAAAATGAATAATTGTCTTAAAAGCTTGTCGTATGAATAGAAAAAAATATACCTGCTTAGGTACTTAGAATCTCTGTCAAACAAAATTAATGCCTGTATGAACTTCTCGCGCGCGACAAACCTTTAAAACAATTAATTTTATTTTGTTCGACCTGAATAATAATAAAAAGTTCCTTTTACATTTAATTACTTCCGCATCCAGTGGAAGTATAGTAACGACAAAAAAATTTTTAAAAATTTTTATTGTTCAAATAGGCTTAGAATGTCATGAAACGTCGAGATTTCAAGTTTGAGCGAAAAAAAAAATGTCTGTCTGTCGGTCTGTCTGTCGGTCTGTCTGTCGGTCTGTCTGTCGGTCTGTCTGTCGGTCTGTCTGTCGGTCTGTAACTTTTTTTGTGCGCACGTTTACTCTGGAACCGTTTGAGATATTGACTTGAAATTTGGTACTCATATATATTTTAACCAGATCTAGAACTAGATTATATTTTCATCTTGTTCCGTCGAAGGGTTGGGGGGTAAATTGGGGTAAATTTGGAGTAAATAGGTAAATCAAGCAGGTAAGAGTTCATAAAATTGATATTTAGTATAGACAAGAGAAGCTAAGGTATCAAAAACAATTTTGGCATTAGCCACCCCCACTACCACCCCCACCCCATTATTAAAGGGGATGAAAAAAATGCGATTTAGTGTGTGTACGAGAACCAGAAACCTCAAAATATTTTTTTACTTTATCCACCCCCACTCCGACCCCCTGTCACCACCCCCACCCCACTACTGATGTGGGGTATTGTTTTATGGGTTTTTGGGGTAGAGGATTTCAAATATTATATTATTAAAGTTCCATAAACAATTATTTCCAGATACAAAATTTTTTCGTTGTGTGACTTGGATAGAAAATCCTGATGTGGAAGTAGTGATTCCTTGGGCAGCGGTTTTTTATTAATAAAATGAAAATGTTAGAGACAAAAGTTTGCCTTTAGCATTATAAAAAATTTCTACAAAAGAAAATTTTTCGTGGACATCATTTTTTTGTCTTCTACAATACTCAAAAAATTTTCAAAATCGAGGTAACCTCAATTTCTGTTCCCAGGATATCTGCTATTTTAGATAGAGTAGGTTCTTTAGCAATGTTATTTTTTGTTTTCAATTCATGCCGAATCCACAAGTATTACTTTAACATATCATGGTAAGCTGGCAGAATGTTTGTGTTAAGTTTACATGGAGCACGAAATTCCGAGCATGCTATTTACCCTTCGTATTTGTGAGAACGAGAAGATCAATTTTGAATAAAAACATATGTTGACATTTTTATTATGTTTGTACAAAATATGAAGTAAACCAACAAGAATTAGCGACTCACAGTCACTATGGTTCAATGATAAATCACAATCTTAGCCTAACTTAAATCATTTGATTTTTGCGTAGTTCTAGACCGAATTGTGTACCATCTACCAACAAGTAGTCAGTTTATGAATTAGTCAGTATCAGCAATACAGTTTTTTTGTAATCACAACCGATTTTAGGGAAATTCGTCTTTAAAAAGCACTTGAAAATAAAATGTGTTTTGATGCAATATATTGCGACATTGTTTCAATAACTTACATTCTGGAGGGCAGAAATGGTGTTGGAATGGGTCCATCTTTCGGAAAAGTGTTATATTAACTAAAAGAAAATTTTGGCAGCTATTAGAAAAAAGATCATATCTTATTTTCTTCGCTCCACCCCAATTCATATATATATATAAGAATACCCTGACTGACTGACTCACTCACTGATCTATCAACGCACAGCTCAAACCGCTAGGTCCAGAAACTTCAAATTTTGTATAGAGGTTCGTCGAATGACGTAGGTAATCACTAAGAAGGAATTTTTTGAAATTCGACCCCCAAGAGGTTGAAAAAGGGGGTTGAAATTTTAGGCTTTTTCGGAAACGGTTAGATCTAGATGCCTGAAATTTAGCAGAAATATTTTTTGTTGAAATCTATTAGATACATGTAAGACGAAATTTCGCTTTTCACTTGTTGAAGGGATGAAAATGGGGGTGGTAGATGGTCTAAAGGGTACCCGTATCTCTGAAATCGCGTAAATCAAAAACGTGATATTCCAGCGACGGGCTCTTTTGAAGAAATAAGGAGATACGTATTCGACGGTTTTCAAGAAGAGACCTCTGAAAAGCGAACGGGGGAGGGGGAGATTTTTAAGCTTTTCCGAAACGGTTAGATCTGGAAGCGCCAAAGAGTATGAGCGGATAGCAATGTAAAAAGTGTCCCCGCACCTACCGAACTAAAATGGCTTCCATAAGATGTCTCGTATGCTGACTGTCTTGTGTACAAAGTTTTAAGCTCGTGGACTCTGCATGGGTTGGAAAAAAAAAATAACTTACCCTTAAATATTTTATTTTTTTTCTCACCTCCTATTTGACGTATCGCTTTGTAATTTGGCACAAATAATATTAGTGTTAGGATAGTTTATTTCAAAAAATGTTACTCTTCTACGATGATTTTATGCATTAAAAAAATTAATATATTTTTTCAATGGCCTGAAGGGTGACTACCCTGTTTGACACTATTACCATATTTTGATATAATATGTATATAAACTATAACTATAACATATAACAGTTATAGTTTTATTAATGCGGTGGAACAGGATAAAAATAAATAAAAATTACCTGAACTTGCAATGTTATGAGTATATTATTTAGATAGGTAATCATATAATTCATTCATGTTTAGTTATTTCAATTCAGATAAGACATCGCAAAGAAAAAGAAGAACAAGAAAAGCGACGTCAAGAAGAAAAAGAAGAGCAAGAAAGAAGACGTGAAGAGGAAGAAAGGCGGCGTCAAGAAGAAAGACACGAATTGAAGGAAATAATGGAAAACCTGGAAATAAGGCGTCAAGAGGAGAAAGAAGAACAAGAAAGACAACGCCAAGAAGAGAAAGAGGAACAAGAAAGACGCCAGGAAGAACTGAGGAAAATCCTGAGCGATCAAATGAAAATCCAACAAGACGCTATGAATTTAATCACTAACGAAATCAAAGAAGAGATAAACAAGGTCGAAGATAAAGTAGGTGGGTCAAGACAGAAGTCAGTCAAGTCAAAGGGGAAGTAAGCGACACCAAAGAAAAGATGAGTGAGGTCGAAGGAGAAGTGGAGTGCCTTAAACGACAATTGAGAGAGAAAGGAGGCCAGCTGGTAGCATCATCAGGTCCTCGTTTAAAACCTCCCTCATTTGACGGCCAAAGCTCATGGACAACGTACAAAAGACAATTTGAGGCAGCTGCAAGTGCGAATAACTGGAATAACGAGGAAAAGACTATGGCATTAGTTCTGGTGCTAAGGCGCCAAGCCTCAAAGTTACTTCAGACCATCCCGGTGGAGAAACAAAGGGACTTCAAAGTCTTGATAGCTGCATTAGACTTGAGATATGATGACCAATACTTTATCCAAGTATACCAGGCTCAGCTAAAATCAAGGACGCAAAGGGTTGGGGAAAGCTTACAAGAATTCGAAGCTGCGATAGAGAGACTAGAACATCTGGCATATCCGAATGCACCAAGAGAATTTCAGGAACAAATAGCCGTGGGAGCCTTTTTAGATGGCATCAGACCCGAAGAGGTCAGGCGAATTCTTAGAATATCGCGGCATGAAAGTATTAGTGAGGCTTTGGTGGGAGCCCTCGAAGTAGAAGCTGCCTTTAAAGACACCCCGTGGTCAGAAGTTCGTGCTGTAACAGTTGAAGAGACACAATATAAAATAAGTCATTTTTCAATTGGCTGCCGCACCGCTGACTACTCACGCCCCCGCTCTGCCGCAGCCGCATCTGTCTTACAAATCTCCGTAACTCCATCTCATACTGTTACGTTCTCATATCTCCGGAATTTTAAGTGTGTGTATCGTACTCGTGGTTTTCTTATGTTATTTGTATTGTACCTAATACTTAATTTTTCCCTTTTTAGAAAACTTAGATAGTAATTAATGTTATGTACGAAATGGAAAGTTCTACAACTGATAGCAATAGTTCTGAGAGCAAAATCAGCTCACTTAATTTAAAACGCAAAAACAGTAACAATGTATAATATGTAAAAAAATTGGAGGTACTATAATCGAATCAACCAATAAAACTTTCTTTACTGCCACAGTTAGATGAGGAAAGTGACTTGGATAAATAATTTTGTTTTTTATGAGTTATCATGTTCCTAATGATTAATAAAATAAGTCTTATAGATGTTCGTATGTAATAATAATAACAGCCCGTCTAATGCTCTAAGTGAATCTCATTGCGACCACAAAGCCTTCAATCCTATTCCTTTGTTTGAGACATCCTTCTATTCTGGTCGGGTTCCTTTTTCTTTTGCTCGGAATGTGGGTCCAATTTCTGCATCACTCAGTTACTTTTGTATGAATGAATTATATGATTACCTATCTAAATATTAAATAATATACTCGTTAAAATTGCAAGTTCAGATAATTTTTATTTATTTTTACCTTGTTCCACCGCATTAATGAAACTATAACTGTTATATGTTATAGTTATAGTCTAAATACATATTATGTCAAAATATGGTAATAGTGTCAAACAGGGTAGTCACCCTTCAGGCCACTGAAAAAATATGTTAATTTTTTTTTTAATGCATAAAATCATTGTAGAAGAGTAATATTTTTTTAAATATTACTCTAATACTAACACTAATATTATTTGTGTCAAATTACAAAGCGATCCGTCAAATGGGAGGTGAGAAAAAAAATAAAACATTTAGGGGTAAATTATTTTTTTTCCACCCCATGCAGAGTCCACGAGCTTAAAACTTTGTACACAAGACAGTCAGCATACGTGACATCTTATGGAAGCCATTTTAGTTCGGTAGGTGCGGGGGAACTTTTTACATTGCTACCCGCTCATACTCTTTGGCAGAAATACTCTTTATTGAAATTTATTAGACACGAATAAGACGGAATTTCCATTTTCCAGCGACGAGCTCTTCTGAAGAAATAAGGAGACATATTTGACGCTTTTCAAAAAGAGACCTCCCGAACGGGTGAACAGGGAGAGGGATATTTTTAATCATGAAATACACATACCCGCCATGTGTTTTATTGTCGATTAAAATAATTATTTTTTAACACAAAAATAGAATAATGAATTGTTATGAAATTGCCATGCGTAGTGGGTTTCCCCGAGTACTATGGATGCGCAGTGGGTTTGCTCGAGTACAGTGGATGCGCAGTAGGTTTCGCCGAGTGCAGTGGATGCGCAGTGGGTTTCCTCGAGTACAATGGATGCGCAGTAGGTTTCCCTGAGTACTATAGATGCGCAGAAGTTTTTCATGAGTACAATGAATGCGCAGTATGTAGTACTTCTTTATAGGCATAAGTTAGTATGTCAATGTTCTTAATTCCACGTGCAAGAGGTTTTCCACGTGAACGAAGTCGCGAGCATCAGCTAGTTAAATATAAAATATCAATCGAGGATTTTGTCATAAAAACTTTTCCAGGTGCGTTCTTGAAAGTATTTTTGCATTTTTCAATATAAAACTAAAAATAACCTGCATTTATAATGCACAGCGACGTTTGTTTTCCATCAATACAGCCGATGACGTCATTAGTGGGCTCATCCCGCAATATTAGTGGTGTAACGTTTTTGGCGGTAAAGTCAGAATTCAAAATAAATGCTTTTTTTAAGGAATTTATCGACTAGTTATGGGAATTCAAGTGTTTTGAACTATATCACCGGCACACACACAAAAAAGTCATAAACTGGAAACAAAACCTTTCAATGTCTATGTGCTGAATCCGAATCTGCCATCAGATTTGGCCTATGTCATCAGATTTTTTTTTTACTTTCGAAGCAAGTCAAACGTCTTCAGTATTCAAGAAAAACGTTCGAATTTCATCGAATGTAGAAAAAAATTCCGATGATATAGGCCAAATCTGATGGCAGATTCGGATTCAGCTCACAGAAATACATACATTTTGACAGGTTTTGTTTCAGGCTCATCATCACTTTTTTTGTGTATGAGGGTGTAATTAAGTATTATTTTCACAGTCAAACAGATTTTAAAATTTCTGAAAACACCGAATTTCGTAAGTGTAATTAGAAAACTTTATTGCATTAAAATATTTGTCCATAAGATTCTCCATAAAAAAAAAAATAAAAAAGATCTATATAAATCTGCAAATTTACAAAACTTTCTCTTCTTAGAACTTTCTATTTTTTAATCGTATTTTAGTTATGCTGAAAAATAGTGAACCAACGTCTGATTCCGTCAACATTTTAAAACCCAAATTTGGAAATAGATGGTTAAAGTTGTGTGAGTGGATACCAAATTTACTAGAACCTCATGAAAATTGGCATAATTCACAAGTACAACAGCAAATTGACACAATACCACAAAAAGATTCATTTACTCAATTAATCCTCTCTTCCCTCTCTGATAACACTAACACAAACTGAAATACATAAACTAGCTTATAATTAATATCGAAAATATTAAGAAATCAAAGTGTGGCTGGATTTTTTTTTAATACAAAGAAATTTTGATATGAATATATTGATTAAGTAGCTTTATGGAATATATCACTCACTCGACGAGTTCATCAGTTCTAGATGGTTAGCTGAAGCACAAAGTCACGACCATATAACTGGCGAGTAACAGCCATTTTTGTTAATTTTCCAACCGTAATTGGTTGGTTCTGGAAGCATAGAGTGAAGTTGTTAGTCTCTATGCTATTCCATGGCTTAATAGTAATAGTATAAAAAAAATTGCAGTGGATTTTCTCCTGCAACTTGCTTCATTTTAAATAAGTTGCGATATCACCTATATTACCAAGCCTGATCTGTGGTGTATACCACAGATCAGGCTCTTAAAATAATGTCCACAAGCTTTTTAAATGCTAATAGTACGTCATCCTGAAGTTCACAAAATATCTTCTAACAAAACACTTCCTTCTTTGAAAAAGTTGAAAAAGGTACCTGACAGCTCTTCCAGGAACCCATATAACTGAGGTATCATGGCGAAGGTGTGGAAATCTTATGATCCAGATGGTAATATCTGTGTCGGCAGAATATATGTGTATTTGAGTAGCTTCGAAAGCTGTAGCAACAGCAGCATGAAGCAGCATTTTCATGTCTGACTCCTCATATAAGCTTGAGAGATAGCCATTATATATATAAAATAAAATATTGAAACAGTTTTTATAGTCCTATGGACCTATAAAACATGAAACAATAATAATAAGGTAATCTCACAATTTGATAATTGAAGTCCTCACAATAGAATACCTTCCGAATATTATCTAGATTTTGTATCATAATATGATATAAAATTCCAAACTGATTCATCAACTGTAAATAAAAAACACAGAGGTAATTTTAAAAGTAGAAGAAAAATTTATAACTTACATAATACTTGAAAGAATGGTGATATTCCAAGAAGATCTTGGGATAACCAATAGATATATAGCTGTAGAAAAAAGTTTAATTATTAAAAAGTTTGGATGTACCTTATAAGTAAATAAAGAAAATGTTTTATTGTATTGTACTATGAGAACCAAATTCGTGAAATCGATGGCAATGTAGGTACTCAAACTGATCGTTGACCAATCAAATGACGTCAATTGGTTGGTACTTCATATTAATAATTTGAATTTCTTTTAATTTTTTACGGACCTCTACTGCGTTTTTGAGAAAAATTAAAAAGTACATGTCCTTCGTTTTTTCATATAAATTCAAATATCATCTATATTTTTATAAATATCATATTTTTATAGGTGTAGATTGTTTGTTGGTGATACTTGATACACAGTTATTAATGGAATAAACTTAATTATATACAATGTATCCGGAAATATATAATGCCAACTGGAGTCCGAATATAAAGTTTCAAACATTTAATCAATAACTCGGTCAATAATTAATAGCCTACGAATTTTATTTAATAATGACATATTTTAAGAAATAAAAATTTCCATGGCTATATGGATGAAGCTTTGTATTCGGACTGTACTTGGCATTATTTACAACTTTTCTTCATAAGATTTGATTATATTCATTAAAAGAAAGGTAGAGTTTTTATCAAAAAGCCAAAACTAAACAAGTTTACAAATTGCAAATATAGTTAAGTCCACACTGGACACACTGTATATTTTTTTATTATTCACATCTATTATACACTATACACTCATTCCTGATATAGTCAAATTTACTGCCACGCAACTCTATATACGTAAGACTATTGAGAGAACTTATAACATATCACGCTTTTTTTTTTCCTTATGGGTTGCGGTGCCGAAGTCCCGCTGTACTGAAGCTTGAGCTTATTGTACCCCATAGTCTCGTTATCCCATTAATCCCGTTCCTCTCCAAAAGGAGAGTATACGGTCAATGGGAGCTCTGGCTATTTCTTCCGGGGTTACGGTTAGTCCCCCGAAGTGTGAGAATCTCCCAGCCACTAAGGCTGGGCATTCACATAGTATATGGTGAGGAGTTTCTTCATCCTCACCACACATCCTACATTCTGGATTATCTTTCACACCTATGTTAGTTAGGTGTCTATTCAGTGTGCAGTGTCCTGTTAGGATTCCCACTGCACATCTCAACTGTTTTCTGTTCAGCTTTAGCAATTCGTTGGTCTTTGTTATGGATGGCCCGCCGGTGATGAACATGCGTGACTGCCTCATCCCCGGTGCGCCAGTCCAGTACAAGATATGTTTCTGACCCAATAGTTCCTTTACCATTCCTCTTGCGGTATTGTATGATATCCCGCAGGTTAGCTCAGGTCCCATCAAGGCTGTTTTTGCACCTTCTTTGGCCAGCTTATCTGCTTTTTCGTTGCCTTCATTGCCCTGGTGTCCTCGCGTCCACTCCAGTTGTATACTATTGTGTTCCGCCAGTTTCGCCAGGGATTCAAGGCAGTCTTTTACAGTTTTGGAACGTATCTCTACTGCATTCAGAGCTTTGAGAGCTGCTTGACTGTCAATGATGATGAGGATTCTTTTGTCAGTATATGACCTCCGTATCATTTCTTGTGCACAGATTTCTATAGCTGTGACCTCTGCTTGGAACACCGTTGCGGTACTGCCCAGATTCAGACTGATGTCTGTCCCTATTTGATCTCCCGTAACACCTGCTCCAGTACTACTTGACGTTTTCGATCCGTCAGTATACCATATGGTATCATTTGGATGTCTTCGCAGTTGCCTTGTTCCTTCCTCTTCCCTATCGGGTATGTATACCCTGAAGGTCTTTGTGAAGTTGTGGCTTATGCTGATTCTATCTGACTGCATATCTAGTAGTCGATTTTTTCCTATTTGTTGGAATATTTCGGTGTGGTATCCTATTCTTGGAATGGTTCCATGTCCGTTGATTTTCAGCCTGTACGCTGCCAACAGTGCCTCACTCTCTACCACTAACTGTAGTGGGGGCAGGCAAAGTAATGCTTCCATGGCTGCAGTAGGCGTTGTTGACATTGCTCCCGTTATGCCTAGACATGCTAGTCTTTGTACTTTCCGTAGTTTTCTAATTGCCTCCCCTTTTCCAGCTTTATGCCACCAGATCAGGGAGGCATAGGTTATTATTGGTACTACAACCCTTTGGTACAGCCAGTGCACCATTCTTGGTTGTAGCCCCCAGTTTTTACCTACCATTCTTCTGCTGGCCCATAAGGCCCGCGTAGCTTTGGTAGTCACTCTGTCTAGATGTGCATTGAAGTTTAATTTGATATCTAGAATCAGTCCCAAATATTTCACTTCATTGCTCACCTGCAATTCGTTTCCCCGGAGATATAATCTTCCCAGGTTGAGTTTTCTCTTTCTTGTGAAGGCGTCCACAGTGGTCTTCCTTGGATTCACGGAAAGACCTTCCTGGGAAACATATCACGCTAATAGAGTGGCAACACGCCCTACTCCTAATTACTCCACAGGATCAATCGGCAACATTTTTCAAGTATTAATCAAACATATTTGTGTTAAGAAAGCTTTATTAAATCAAAATCCATTTGCCGTTTGCTTATAAGCTAAGGAGAATACGAGATATCAATTTTTGACATTACGCTGCCGCACTATTTTCCAGCAGATCTGTACAAGATAAATGTTCTGTTTTCAGATAATTATGATATTTAAAATATTAAAGGTGACCTGTATCACATTTTTTTCCCTTATTCCAAATACAGAGCAGCAAGTGGCAGATTATAAAACAATCTTATTAATTGTAATATTCGATCTCCATTTAATGTACTTTCTCTGCCCAGGTATCATAATACACAAATTTTTTATTGTACCATCAGTTTCTCGGAAGAAACGAAAATTCTATTGTGCATTTTTTGAGTGAATGTTCTGTTAGGTTAGCTTCGTATCCTCTGTTGTCTTCCTCAGCATCCCATGATCTATATTGGTCCTCTAAATTTGTTTCTTCCTAAAAAGTAAATGTCCTTTGAAGACGGCAGTGGGACCTATGTCAAATTATAAGTTGCAAGAGCCAATGAGAAGATTGGTTTTTTAACATTTTTACATCTATTCTTCACAACACAAATTACACTTGTTATTTTGTTGATATTTTTGTTTTGATTAGCTTCGTAATTTTTCTTTGTAAGTATTTATATAATATTCTCATTTCTTATTGGTAAATATAGCCAAATATATATTTGGTTGAAAGATATAAAGGAATTCCTAACAGATTTTTGTACCGTATTAATAAAGAAACGATTTTAAGGAAGGTGGTAATAAACGCCCGTTTATGACTGATGTACAAAGTCCACTACTACCACCTTAGTAGCTTTGCAAATATAAGATGTCCTACTGAGTGCAGTCAAATGTCTGTCGAGTTTATCCATTAGATACCTCGCTAGATCCTTGGTTAATCGGAAATGTTTAATAAAAAGCTTGTGCTTAAATTAATCGGATTTTTATTCTTAATAAAATGCTTCCTTTCGTGTGCCATGGCAGCTTCAGCATCTTCCAGATTTTGCATAATATGACCTGAAGGCTAAAATCGTCCACCGTTAAATGTGATAAATAATATCTACTAGAACAAAAGAGACAAGTAACACTTAATATCAACCAAACTTTATGTTTCATTAACGTCATAAACTGGACACATAACTTAAAAGTATAATTTATGTGAGAATTTTCGAATTCCCCATCAAAAACACTTAGGAATTTTTCCATCAATATGGGAGAAATATTTCCTACGATTTGTTTTTCAAGAATACTGTTGTACTTAAATCTCACAAAATCGTAAGAAAATGACGTAATTTTCTCATGAGAATTAATTCCTACGATTTCAAGAATTGGGGGTCCCAGGACGAGGAACGTGTTTTCCTATCTTTTTGTTGGAGTAAATGATTTTTATTTTAGTGACCAAATTCCAAAAAAAAGTAATTGGATATCTAAATACAAAGACAACTTGGATATGGTCAACATTACTATAATTTCATATTTGGCGGCATCTACCTACTGTTATTACCATCACCTAAGGAAACTTTGTATAATGCCATTAAAACTATTGTTTTCTACACCGTTCTTAACTTCAAATTCCCCTATAATAATAATTAATTTGACTTCCATAAATAGTCACTTCACATTTTCACATAAAATCTCGGTTCTTGCACAGATATCTGTTGGGGAGCGATTTCATCATCCTCTATTTACCTTATCAAGATTCCAGAAATGTGAACACTTGTTCGACAATAAACCATATTAAACCGTTTATGTAAGCCTAATAGGCTTAGCATAAATTTCGTAAACGTTCGAACATAAATATATACTTACAGCCTTAATAATATTAATCTGGAGTTCTGACATTGCAGTTACGTTAAAGGAGTTAGGAGTTGGTAATTTCCAAGGGACCTGAAGTTGGTCTTATTAATATGAAATGTTAGGTAGAGTGTTTGATTGTAAATGTCGTTTAAAGGAGATGGCTCACCATTTATACTCTTGATATATTAAGGCATTAGAATGTGGGTCATGCAACCTCAGTTATTAGTCTATTTCTATACTCAGGTAATATCTATTTTAGGAAGAGATGGTTAATTATTATCGACCACAGTGAATTCAGTATAAGGGAATGTTTGTTGATAAATTTGCAAAACATAAGACGTGATTATCGGAAATTAAGACGTTGCCAAACATATTACTACAGAAAATTTCAAATTAATTTTTTTTTTTTAATTAAAGGAAATGTAATAAAATATAATAGTAATATGACTTTATTAAGGCGGGAAACTAGGCTACTTTTACCCAGCCTAATATGTTTACAACAAATGCAAATTACGATATCAAAATATAGGAGTAACAAGAAGTAAGCAATCTATTATTAGTCCAGTCAGTGAGGGATTTTGTCCCGCAAAAGGGGGAGTAGTAATGATTTTTATATATGTTTAACTCAAGGTCCCCATGAAAATTCAAGTTTTAGACCTTGGGGAAGGGAGGCGCGAGCCGCCATCTTGATTGAAAGGCGCAAAAAATTGGTTTTTCTAAAATCATTCGGCAACGCTCGATCCTACGAGAAAAATGTTCCAGACAAAATTGAAGAGGATAAAATTTCTTACATTTTAGATACATTTTTATTAAAAGTCTAATGTTTAAAGAGATACAACGTCAGGAAGACGGATTTAAGAAGAAAATATATATTTTTTATTATATAATGTACGTTTACATCATAACATATTTTATATTATTTATATTATTATAATAAAAATATACATCTGTTGTATTGAAACTAAAAAATTATGAAATTGACGGGATAGTATTACAGTGGCTTACATCATACCTCGAAAATAGGAAACGAATTATTAAATTTAATGACAGTTATTCAGAAGAATTGGCTATAAAACATGGGTCGGTACTTGCTCCTATACTCTTTCTATTATTTTTATATAATCTAACATTTTTTAATGACCTTATAAATTCCTTACAAAATCCTTAGACACATTCAATCCTTATACAATTGCTAAGAAACATTCAAAATACCTAAAAATGTGAGTAATTACTATTACTGCTCTCTCAGCCTGTGCATATTAAAGCAGGAACGTACGCACGAGGCGTACTGTGCTGCTCTCTCGAAAGAGGGAGAAAAGAGACTATACCTGCTCTAGGAAACATCTACTACAAGAAGCATAGAATGAAACTGGAAATTTACTCCACCGCGTCCATAAGAAACTGTATATAACAAGAAAAATCACTGAAATTTGAAATAGTTTCCCTATATAATTTCATTGTGATGTGGAAAAACGTTAAATATAATAAAATGTAATTTGTCCATAGACAATTTACCAAAAATTGAGTTTGATGATTTTTTTTAAAAACAATTCGTTAAACTTCATTTTCCCACCGCTATATCTCGTTGGCAGTAGGCAGTACGATCAGCATATTTTCCACAAAATATGCCTTAGCCGATTGAGCTATCGGGCTAGTTGCCGATGAGTTGGTATTTTTATTTATCATAATGATGATTTATTTTTCATGCAAATTATTCTTCTTACTTAAAATTCAAAAATCTAGATGTTTAATACACATGAAATCAGAATAATTTTGTTCATAATTTAATGTATAAATCGTCGTTTTAAAATCATTTCGAGAATATTTTCAAAATATTTGGAAACTTGCCATAATCAAATCAAGATTTTTTGCTAACTCTGTAGAGCTGGCAAGGATTCGATAGCCAAAAATAGAATCTCTGGTGAATCAGACTTTTCATCAAGAATTGCTTTTCTTCGTAAAATTAAGAATTAAAAAGTTTCTCCTCTTCCGGTCTCCATCCGTGGACACACTGCACATTTAAACAAATAAAGGAATTTATTGCGGATCCCCGTGTATAAAACTAATAATGTGTTTTGAAAGTGGTATATTTCCTAATAAATTAAAAGTTGCTGTAGTTAAACCTTTTCTTAAGGCTGGTGACAAAAGCTCTTTTACAAATTGTCGACCTAAGTATTTCATTAATTTCAAATCTAGAAATAATATTAGAATATTATATTAAAGAACGTATGTTAAGTTTTATCAATAAAAACAAAATACTTAGAGATAAACAATATGGTTTTCCTAAAAAAATGGGCACTAATGAAGTAATCTTAGATATAACAAATCAAATAAATAATGCTATAATAAATTATTCAAAAAATATCTTATAGCATTTTTAGATTTAAAGAAAACCTTCTATATCGTAGCACACGATATCGAGTATTTCTCCTAAAAAGTTATGTTATCCAGCGCCAACAGTATGTTTCTCTTATGATTTCCTAAGTAATAACATCGGCATAACATTTGGTGTTCCTCAAAGACCGATTGTAGGACCTTTGTTGATCTTATTGTATATAAATGACATTTTAAGTATTGCACATGGAAACATGAGTGTAATATCCTACGCATATGATACAGTTGTTCTATTAGTGCTGATTTTTGGGAAGAAGCAAGAGATATGCCAGAAAACACTATGTTGATAATGTCTCAATGGTTATGTAAGAATTTATTGCACCTAAATTTAGACACAACCAATTTCTTAGCTTTTTCATTAAATAATTCTAACTTGTCTGATATGAATATATTAATGGTTCATTCCTCTCAGTGCGGTATTCATAATGATTAATCTGTGCGATTGTCACCTAAGAATTGAGAGAAGAAATTGTGTAAAGTATTCAGGAATATGCGTTGATTCTTTGGAATAGAATACTCACGTTAGCGAACAGGTTCGAAAACTAATAGATTTTTTTAAATAAAAAGGACAAATTTTGGATTTCAAAGCTTTAAAGAATGTATATTTTGCGTCAGTGCTATATTTCTTACAGTACGGAATGATTACAGGAAATATACCTAGGGGTTATCTTACAAAAGTGCATACTAAAAATAATGTTAAATAAAAGTACCTATATTTTATCCGTCTGAATTAGTTCATAAAGATTCAAACATTCACCGCATTCTTCTACGTTATCTACATGCAGTTTTAATATAAGAACACAAAATTCCGTATCTAAAAAAAAGACAACAGCAATATAGTAATTCAAATGACTTGAAAATAACTTTCAAGGTCAAATCCAAGGTCAGCAATTGGTGTCCCCCGATGACCGCAACAACTTTTATAAAGGTAATTTTCTTCTCTATCCTGACGAGATACCAGCCTTAAAATTTCGAGAGACATTCAACATTTAAATGACCTTTAGAGTCAATTTGACCCCTTACAACTCTAATGCAAAATTTTTCGCTCTTTGAAATTACTAATTAATTAAAAAATGAGAGCTGACCTTCAATTGACCTTGAAAATGGCCTTCAAAGTCAAATCCAAGGTCACCAAGTAGTTCCCCCGATGACCTCAACAACTCTTATATACGAATTATAACAATAATAATAATAATAATAATAATAATAATAATAATAATAATAATAATAATAATAATAATAATAATAATAATAATAATAATGTTTATTTAGGTAAAGAAAAGTAGTTTACATGAATTACTTGTTAAATAATAGTAAGTACATAAATAAACATAGGAAGATCCACTGAGAACAAGTCTGTGCGTGGACGATACAAATTATTTATTTATTTATTTTTCAGTTTGGCAATGTTTGCCGGTAGAGTAGAAAACATAGTAAAAAAAAAAACATAACACATCAAATAATTGATACCATTAGATTAAAACTATTACCTTTCGTGACTATTTTAATTATCTGATTACCTTATTTGGTTATTTTTATTTGACAGCCGAATAATATTTAGTTAAATTTATTTAAATTAATTGATGAATTACAGTCCTTGGAGTTGAAATAATCCATTTGGTCAGTCTCTTTTTAAATAATTTTATGGAATTTAGATTTTTTAGTTCATTAGGTACTGCATTATAAACCTTAGGACATAGGTAAATAAAGCTTCTTTGGCCAATTGTCTTTTCCATTTTTGGTATTTCTATAGAATTTAGTTTGTATCTAGTATGATAAGGGTGGTCAACTACTTGGTTCTGAAATATATTATTTTTTTGATATTGTCTAAGGGTTTGCCAAAATAACTGTCTAATGTCTAAAATACTTGCCTCCAGGTATATATAAATCGTTACTTGAAAAAAGGTAAGGTTTATTATATATTATTTTTAAAATCCACCTTTGGAGGACCTCTAACTGTTTCAGGTGGCAGTTCATCACACCTCCCAAGGCGATGATACCGTATAGTAAATGTGTTTGGACTAGTGCGTGGTACATAGTTTTGAGGTGGTTAGTATCGAATATCTTTTTAAAATATTTAAATTTTGGTATGAGGCCACGAACTTTTTGTACTATGCTAGTTACATGTGAATCCCATTTCAGGTGGCTGTCGATGATAATTCCCAAGTACTTTATTGTTTGGGAGGACTCTAACTCAATATCAGTATCGTTATAATTGAAAATGATAGTATTATAATTGGGGAGGTTATTAACATAGCTGGTAAATGGTATATATTTTGTTTTATTTAGGTTAATGGTAAGTAATTTTGTAGCAAAGAAATCTAATAATATTGGTAGTTCCTGTTGAATAGTTTCTTTCAAAGTCAGCCAATTTTTGTCTCTATAAAACAAGGCTGTGTCGTCGGCAAAGCTTATTATTTGGCCAGTAATGGGGATATTAAATATGTCGTTTACATATATATTAAATAGTAATGGACCCAGCACGGTGCCCTGCGGGACCCCAAAAAGAACATTTCTTGCATTGCTGACTACATTATCAATTTTAACGCACTGTCTTCTGTGTTGTAAGTAACTTTTTAATAGTTCATGGGCTTTCCCTCTGATACCAATGTTTTTTAGGCTATCTAGCAAATCAGGATGGCTAACTGTGTCGAAAGCTTTGGCAAGGTCGACAAATATGCATATTGCTGGTTCAGAGTTATCCACCGCAGCATATACTTTTGACATTACATCAGCAATTGCATCCTGTGTCGACCTGCCCTCACGGAAACCATATTGCTTGTTTGATAATATGTTATACTTGTTTAGAAAGTTTAATAATCGTTTTTTGATAACTTTTTCATATATTTTTGATAGACAAGATAACAGTGAGATGGATCTATAATTATAAAGCTCTAATTGGTCACCAGATTTAAATATCGGTTTAATGACAGCTGTTTTGAATGCAGCAGGAAAGGTGCCACTGTTGAGGGATTTATTAAAAATATAAACTAACGGAGTAACTATATACTCCGCACATTCTTTGACTGTTTCAGCCCTGAGGGTATCGACTCCTGGTGCTTTGTTGGGTTTTAGTTCTTTTATGATTTGTGTAACTTCTTGATCGTTTGTCTGCTCTAGGTAAATTGATTAGCTACTTGTTTTTTCGAGAACTTCGTTTTCACCGGCCTATTTTTTTTTGCTAAATTACCACCAATTTCAGTAAAAAAAGTGTTAAATGATTCTGCAACTACTTGCTTATCTAAAGTAATGTCTCCATTGTCCAGTTTTATTTTATTTATTTCATTGTTGCGTGACCTATTTTCAATATTTTTGACGCATGACCACATATTTTTTGGACTGTTTTTATTTTTATCTATTAGGGCTTTATAATAGTCTTCTTTAACCTTCTTAATAATCTCGCTTACCATATTCCTGTAGTTCCTGTATTCTATCTGTAAATTAATATTATTTGGATTTATCTTGAGTTTCTTATATAGGGAGTTTTTGTGATTTATAGAATTAATCAAACCGTTCGTAATCCAGGGATTTCTTTTAATTTTGTTTCTTTGGATTTTTACTATTTTAGTACATAGTTCAATATTGTAATTCAATTTATTTATAAGCAATTCGGTAGCGGCATCTACTTTTTCTGTGGTATATACATCAAGCCAATTTTCAGATTTTAATTTACTTTTTAGTTCATTATAATTTATATAACTTTTTATATGCTTACTTTTATCGATTGTTTCTTTCTTTTCAGATAAAATATACTGTAAGTTGATGGGATAATGGTCTGTTATCTGGTACTGCAAAACTATTGGTATGAAACGGTCTAATTCGATTTTAGTCCTGAGGAATATGTGGTCCAAGCATGATCTACTTGATACTTGGACCCTGGTGTAATCATTTATATAAGGCTCGTAGCCTTGTTCGGTTAATATGTTCAAATATCCGTGAGAGCAATCATTGTTATAGTCGAGAATATCTATATTAATATCTCCTACAATTATTCAGGCATATCCATACTTCTGGGACACTATTTAAATTTCATAGTATCTATAACCATTTCATGACTATTTGAATGAAAAAAATAAACCGTTTCTAGATCTGAAGTTATTCTATTTATAAAGTTAATGAAAAGTCTGTTTATTTAATCGGGACCTTTAAATGAATTTTTTATGAATATCTAATTTATTTAAACTGTTCTGTAAATTCTATAAGTTCATTGAGTTTTGATAATTTGCGTTTAGTTCGTTTTTTATATATATATATTTTATTCATTTCCAAGAGATGCGATAACAACATTTCTTAACTCTTTGTAGTAAGCATATTTAGCCTTTGTTTGTGCTGCAGAAATATCTAAACCATGGTGTGATACAACCAAATTTAAATCAAAGTTGATGCCACTCGGTTTTTTTTTACATATTCTTGTATACAGAACGAATTTCCATGATATTTAAAATCATTCATCTCAGACATTTTTTTTACAAGTATCAGTGTATCCTTATATATTTGGACCTCTGAAACAGAATCCGAAGTCAGAATTGTCATTGGCTCGTTTTTCATCCCTAACATCAAAAAAACACCCCCCCCCCCACAAAAAAAAAATGGTCTGTACGGCGGACCATACCAGTGTATCCTTATGTATTTGGCAAGGAACACTGGTCTGGAAAACTGAAAAATGAGCCAATGTGACAATTCTGACTTAGAATTCGGTTTCAGCGGGTCCAAATGCATAAGGATACACTGGTCTGGTCCGCAGGCCAGACTACTTTTTTTTGTGTAGCTGTGTCATTAAATAAACAAAGTAAAATACTGCGATGAATGATTTTAAATATCATGGCAATTGGTTCTATATACATCCTAGAATGTGTAAAAAAAAAAATTCGAGTGGCATCAACTTTGATTTAAATTTGGTTGTAGCACACCATGAAGCTTTTGGTAATTGTGGTAAAATTTAAGAAATCGATTGTTTTAAATCGTATTAAATATTAGTATTAATTTTCTTCAATTTACACAGTTTTAATGAACGAAAGCACTGGTTTCACACCTCTGTCATACGACACACACAAATGTCATATGACAATGCCAATGTAAGAAAGAAAAATTAATTAATCCATCATTCATAAAATAAATGCAATATTAAACTTTAATAAATTCGTTTAATAATTATATTTCTATTCGTGCAACTTTCATCAAATTTAATATCCACAATGTTGTAGGAAATTCTAATTGTGAAATTTGATTAATTATCCATGCCTACTTTTTATTGTGATGGAGGTATACAAAACAGAGCCTCATGTAGATAAACGTAGAGAACGACAAACAAACGGAGGGTTAAAGATGCGGACGAAAATTATTTCCTTTGATGTATAATTTTATAGAAACTCCGTTATAGACTGAGAGCTGGCTACAGAGGGGGGCATTTGACTCAATGTAGTCGATATTTTATCGAGTACAGGTTCGATTGTTACCGACATAGTGTAAGATCGGTCGCCAGAAGGCAGTCTTGAAGGATAATGGATAGGTGGACGGTCAAACATGTAATTTTTTCGATTAAAAAAATTGATAAGGTGCAGTACTGAAAATGTGTAGAATGGCTGAAGACAGTACAAATAAGTAGGGTGGATGGAAGATAAAGGGCCGCTAGAAGGCTCTAAATTTGCAAAAAATTTCACAACATTTACATGATCAAGTGCACTTCTGACAATTTGCGTACTTATTGTTTGCTTCAAAATGAAATTATGTGCAAAACGCCAGAAGGCTAAGTGGAAGATAAAGAGAAAAAATATCGATGCTGAAAGCGTCAGCATCTTAAGCGATTGATCACTTTTTTCTGTATTTTCACATTTTACATCATCAAGTGTACTTCTGACGATTTGTTTACATAATTTGGAGATGTTCAGTAAACTATTGGTCAACTTCCAGAAGTCAATTAGGAAGACATCAATTGTTTTCATAGAATCTTTATTATTTTTACTTAGAAAACAACAAGCTTCTCTAATACTAATCTAATACAAAATTATTCTGTTTCATAAGCCTTATTTTGTAAATCATCTTCATAGTCAGGATCTTCATCGCTGTCGTAAATGATGTCATCATCTTCAGTTGAAAGTAGAAGTTAATAATTTAATAAAATTACTAAATTACATACACAGTCATCAAAATCGAATTTAAAATTACCTTCCGAATTGTCACTATCAGGGAGAACGTCTTTAACAGACGATGGTAATTGTGACCCTTCAAACCATTTAAATTCATATTCGGACCTGTTTAGTATTCATCCTGAATTTTCTGCTTCTAGTTCCAATGGATCGTATAAGGTAGCATTCCTCCACACATGTGCAATATAACGAGCTCTTTCTGTCTGCTGACGTAGTTCGACGTAGCAAGGTGACAAGCAGGAAGCATCAAAGTTTTTCAAATATTTTTTTTGGAAAGGCTCTCTAACATTTTCAGCTTATTTACTTCATTGCAGGATGGGATACCGTACATATTGCAAACGAATGATTCAATAATCTTTATCTACAGAAGTATCGCTTAAATCAGCGAATGCTTTTTGATATTGTTTTGACTTCGAAAGTATTGTATACGGACGCTGTTTTCCTTTCCTAAAGAACCCAGGGTTGTAATCGCATCCTGTGAAGTCTCGAAATCTCGGTAATGCTTTACACAAATCTAATCCCAGGGATTCATGAAGCGTATTTACATTAATAACATGACGCTTATCGGAGATTCGGCACTCGATCCAAATTTTTTATTCAATTTTGTGCAAGTTTCCTAACAAAATGACAATAATATCTGTGTCGGAACACTTAATTGCAATGTTTGAGAATTTGAGTCAATTTAAATTATTATTGTGTCAGCCTCCTCGTGCGGAGGACAATAGAAATCAGCATTCGTCTTTCGTACAACATTACCATCAACGTTAACTTGGTATGAATGACATTCGATGTAATTTAGTATAATATTTTTGCTACCAATAAAGGTAGTTACTTCTTGACTTTGCCAGTGTGAAATCAGAAAAACGACTAGAGCTTCTTTGAACTTATCATTTCGATGTTCTTTTGAAAAGTTAGTTTGTTCTGGACCAGAGATGACGTACTCATAAACAGTCTCGAAATCTTCTCTCAACGAACGCTCGTAATCTTTGTTTGAAGGCCGACAGTACCGATCAAAAACTATATGCACACATGGAGCATCATAACTGCAAAGAATTTATAGAATTTTCTTTGAAATATTACCGAATGATATTGGCGCATCTTTAATACAATGAATTAAAAAAAAAAACAATTACGACATCGATTGCGGCAGGTAACGTACTGTCATTTCCGAAATGTCTCATTAATGAAGAATTTTGTGTCTTACAAATTGTGTCATCTAAATAACACAATGATGTGGGCATCGGAGTCATGGGATAAGAAAGCATTATTTCGATATCCGCTCTCTTGCATTGATATACCCAACATATGACCAAACAAATCGCGATGCATGCGAATCTCGCGTATTTTATCATTAATTGTTACTTTTTGTTTAGTATTACAGCTCGCAAAATTCAAAATTTCATTTTGCCTAAATGTTGCTTCGGATCTACAAACCTCTTGCGAACAGTCGGATATAAATAATTCTTGCATTGCCTGTCCATTTTTTTCTACATTCAAAAGAAAATCAGTCACGACGACCTGTTTTAATGTTATATAAGAAATTTTCCTTCATTTCTGAGCAATCGAAAGGATTTATATTTCTTTTAACAGCGGCGATAAATGAAGCTAAATTTGTGGCGTCATATCTTTTCATTAATGAAATTAATAACTTATGTCTTTCTAATTAACTTCTGGAAGTTGACCAATAGTTTATTGAACATCTCCAAATTATGTAGATACATCATCAGAAGTACACTTGATGATGTAAAATGTGAAAATACAGAGAAAAGTGATCGATCGGTTAAGGCGCTGACGGTCGTAGCATCGATATTTTCTCTCTTTTTCTTCCACTTAGCCTTCTGGCGTTTTGCACGTAATTTCATTTTGAAACAAACAAGTACGCAAATCGTCAGAAGTGCACTTGATCATGTGAATGTTGCGAAATTTTTTGCAACTTTGGCACCTTCTGGCGGCCGTTTACCTTCCACCCACCCTTCTGGTGATTTATTTTCTACTTACTTATACTGTCTTCAGTCATTCTACAAATTTTCAGTACTGCACCTTATCAATTTTTTTACTTGAAAAAATTACATGTTTGACCGCCCACCTACCCATTATCCTTCCAGACTGCCTTCTGGCGACCGGGCTCTCACTATGTCGTTAACAATCGAACCTGTACTCGAGAAAATATCGACTACACTGAGTCACATGCCCGCCTCTGTAGCCAGCTCTTAGACTATTACTTTATAGGTACAGCATTCATTACCGACCTGAAAAAGTACAGTCCTGCAAATCTGCAGCTGTGAACACGTACTTTTAAAAAAGTACCTGTGAGAAACTGTGCGGGATTAAATTTCTCAATATGATAAATGTTGCGATTTCACTGAACGAGGACGTAACTTAAAATGAGAGGTGAGGATACTGTCAAAGCGCTCCAAAATGATTTTCAGATTATGAGTCACTTTGTCTATATCTGAGTATTTCCAGAACGAGTGAATGATACTTATAAGTTTTTCGACGGATTGTAGCGTAGGCAAACGAGAGAAGTGAACAGGGAATTGTCTTGCAATAGCGAGATTTTCTTTTACTTATTCTGGCCATTATAGAGGACCTTTATTTTTTTGTTTCGTGAAGCGGAGCACTTTCTTCAATATCTCAGATTCTATTGGCGAGATCGGAATAAGTGAAAAGTGAACTTGTTTGAGAGAAATATTTATTGAAAACTGTGCCGATATACAGCGATGTTAGTTTTCTAAAAATTACAACATGTAAATCCAAAATATTGAAAATGTTGAATTTTCGAAAACTTCTTATATGTCGAAAGGACCTCGCACATTTTCTTATATAAAATGGCTCTCGGTGGATTCGATTGAAATTTTCTTTCATAAATGTCATTTAGTTAACTAATATATTGGGACAAAATATTTGTACATACACAAAGCAGATATTTCATGTTGAGGATATGTTCACAAAAGTTCATAATAAATAGTAAATAGTCTTATTATCGAATTGCTGGGGCCATCATAAATCGCTACAGGATCAAATGGATAAAGCCAATATTGCGTTGGCACGTGAAATGAATGAAAAAATGAATGTGGTTAACGTATTGCAGGCAAGAGTAGAGGTGGAAAACGAACTCAAAATGGTAGATGGAATCAATTACAGTAGTTTTTCGAGCACCATTTTTGCACTTCACCATAAGGATAACTAATATATTAACGGTCATATTGTAATTTCCAAAAATCTAAGTGCCATACTGTAAAAAATCGTTTTGTACTAGTCCCAAAAATCTGCTTCTTTACGGCGACTACCTAGAACTGTCGAAACGGTATGGCATGGTGATTTTCGTGAATGACTACTTGAACATGATTAGTTGGAGAAAAAATCGGCCTGTATAGAGTAGTTTTGCAAAATTTTAAAATTAACCTGTTTTAATTAGTATGGGGGTCTATTAGCCCCACTCGGTCGGTATGGCATTATGATAATAATAACTTTATTGGTGTTATCATACAAAAGTATTTACACAAGTCAGAAAAACAATACATATTAGTTAAAACAGAAATGTAAAATATATTTAAGTATATAAAAAAAACGGACATATTACATAACACAATAGTATTTGTATAAAGTGCGTTATAAAATTAAAAACAGGAAACAGATACTATATGCAACAATACAATATATAGTTAAAAGTAATCATCCACACATATTATTAAAATTTGAAGAAAAATAGTCCTCAAAATTGCAAAAAGCATTGGTTATTAAGAAAGCTTTTCCAGTACTCTTACATAAATTGTACTGAAGTTCTTTGATTTCTGAAGGCGAATGATTAAAAAACCGTATGGCATACTGATTTGTTCCGTTACGAGATTTAAAAAGTCTTAAAAAGTTAGAATATAGGTTATTATTGTTTCTCCTGGAATACCTGTGCACTTCGTTATGAGAAGTATAGTTTGATTTGTGTACCTTAATGTACAATAAACAATGCAAAATGTGCACGCTAGGCAACGTTAATGTTTTTGAGTTTTTGAAAGCTTGTTACAGTCTCTGTATTTTAGGCCGCACAAAATCCGTACTGCTTTTCTGTGTAAGCCGAAAACACTGGCGCTATGAGTGGAATGTCCCCAAATTAGGGTGGCATATGATAATTGAGAATTAATAAGATCATGATAAGCAGCAATCATGTTTCTCATTTACAACGTTTCGTAATAGGTAAATGTTAACTGAAATTTTATTACAGACAAAGTGTACATGCTGTTCCCATGACAATTATTGCTTATCTAGGTGTACCCCGAGAAAATTAATGCTGCTTGTGTGGTTTTCTCCAGTTACATTCCTTAGACTAAAAACCATAGTCTCAGTTTTAGACTTATTTAAGCTAAGTTGGTTTGCTGTAAACCATTCCTGAGCTTCTGATAATGTTTCCCTCATATATGTACGTAACGTATCAATATTTTGATGCGATTGAATGATGGTGGTATCATCTTCAAATAGGACAAATTGAGATGAAGTCATGTCTGTCAAATCATTGATGTAAATTAAGAATAATATCGGTCCCAAAACGGAACCTTGTGGCACTCTATGTTCCATAGACAGTAAATCAGAATTTGTATTTTGATATGTAAAAAACTGGGATCTATTCGTCAGATATGACTGAATTAAGTTGATACTGCTACTATTAAAATTATAATGCGCTAGCTTATCAATTAAAATATGATGTAAAACACAGTCAGAAGATTTAGAAAGTTCTTGAAATTGTGCATACACATGTTCAAAGCCATAACTTATTATTTCAGTCAACTTATTTATGTTGTAGAGGATTTAGCTCTAAAACCAAACTGACTAGAACTAAAAAGGTGGCTCTCGCCGAGTTTTTTTTTTTTTATTGACCACCGGAAAATACAAGAATCTTTTTGTAGAAAATCGTTTGAAATGCATAACTTTTCCGACGAGTTCGATTGATTGTCCTGCGATTACGCTCCGATGCCCATCGGTCAGGCTATCATTTTCGTTTCATTAATTATGGAATTCGACCCCTAAAGAAGTGCCATACTTGTAAAAAAATGACTTGGACTTTTGTGTCACTCTCTCCCTGTCTCGAAATATTCCATTTCACCACCATTATGTACGATAATCAATCTCTTAATTTTTGATATATTTGCGAACCGTTTTTTTGTCGAATCATCCGTCCAATGCTTATTTCCTGGAGTTTTAAATGTGCGTCATTGACTTCTAAAGCACTAGTGGCATTTCCTTTCTTTATCCTTTTGATACTTCTAATAGACGCTCCTGTTGCACCTGGCGCCTTATTTTTCACAATTTCTAAAGTATCAATTTCTATCGCATTTTTTATTCTTAAAATATTTAGACATACGATATACTATTTTCTGTGCTCGGTACGTAAAGTAAATCATTTATTGTCCGACATATTTCTCACTTTTATGTACAAAATTAAATGTATTAGGTACCTATGTATATTTTTATTAGCTGAAGTAGGCGCAATAGATGTAAGATAATAGTTTTAGAGTTTCATTGTGTGTGTCTGAGTGTTCGTGTCTCCATCTGCTATAGCAAAAGTGGTGCAGAATTGCTCTCGTACGCCTTCAGTGTAGCGCCCCATTATTGCGGGCAAAATCGATTTCCTCCACACAAGGCGAGGGCATTTAACCTACACCGCTGTTGAGAAATCTTAGCGCGAGTGATGTTATTGCTACTAAAAGAGCTTCTGCGCAACTCCCACCGTTCGCCATCATTAATTTGTTTGGCAGTATATACATTAGCAACATGATATTCGATCAAGTTACCATTTGTCAAATTGATATTAATCCAGCTTAGTGATCGTTGTGCTGATTTGACGTTATATTTCTGTTTTTTTTTTCATGATTTATTGTGTCTGTTTTGTAGTATTTTGTTCAGTATTTTGTCACATTTTCAGGAAGTTTCTAGGTATATTTACGCTGTTCATTCAAATAACACAGCCCCACAAAAAAAAAAAAGTTGACCAGCGAACCAGACCCATGTATCTTTATGTATTTTCGGTCGCTGAATCCGAATCCGAAGTCAAAAAAATTCGTACACCCCCAAAATCTTGAGCTAGAGCCAAAAAACACCCCTGGACTGGGGTAAAAAGAATATTAAGCTACGAGAATAGTTGTTACATCCTAATCTGTCGAATTATACAAATTAAGGTTAAACAGCAGCGTACATACAATAGATATGAAACACACCCCCAGTGAGGGGTGAAAACTAGCCCCCATTTATAAAAAAATCGATCCAAAACAGCAGTGACTGTTGAAAAAGCTCGAAAGGTCTAAGTTTTGTTAAAGTGCATCAGATCCGACGTAATCTTCATAAACTGCCCGTATAGGGTTGAGAACAACCACCCTTAAGTTTAAAGGACACAAAACAAGAGAAAATGTAAAATCCGACAGCATTTCTATTTTGCGTAGTACTCTAAAATAGAACTAGAAACTTACGTACCATCAACGCCCTACAGTGTCAACCCTCAGATGGTGTGAAAACTACCCCCTATGTAAGATTTATCTATAAAAAGTTACAGTGACTTCTATAAAAATTCGAAACACCTACGTTGTGTGGAAGTGAGAAGAAACTAGACTATATTCGGCGCTGTGCTTGAAAACCACCCCCATGGGTAGGACACTGGAAGTGTGCATCACGATTTTTGCTAATCATAGCACAAAAATGTAAATCCGGTTAGTTTCTCTCTGTTTTTCCAGCATCCTATAGATATAGGGGTGGTATCTCGCAACCACGTGGGGCTGGTTTTCAAGCATAGCGTCGAACATAGTCTAGTTTCTTCTCACTTCCACACAACGCAGGTGTTTCGAATTTTTACACTACATTTTTATACTGTAACTTTTTAGTTTAGGGGGTAGTTTTCACACCCTCTGAGGGTTGACACTGTAGGGCGTTAATGATACGTAAGTTTCTAGTTCTATTTTAGAGTACTACGCAATTTCAGCCAATCATAGCATTCATGAAAATAGAAATCCTGTTGGATTTTACGTTTTTTCTTGTTTTTCTCGTGTCCTTTAAACTTGAAGGTGGTTGTTCTCAACCCTATAGGGGCAGTTTATGAAGATTACGTTGGACCTGATAAAGTTTGTTATCACTTTAACAAAATTTAGACATTTCGAGCTTTTTCAGTAATCATTGATGTTTTCGATCGATTTCTCACCCCTCCCTGGGGGTGTGTTTCATATCTGTTGTATGTACGCTGCTGTTTAACCTTAATTTGTATAATTCGATAGATTAGGATGTAACAACTATTCTCGTAGCTTAATATTCTTTTTACCCCAGTCCAGGGGTGTTTTTTGGCTCTAGCTCAAGATTTTGGGGGTGTACGAATTTTTTTGACCTCGGATTCGGATTCAGCGACCGAAAATACATAGGGATACATGGGTCTGGTTCGCTGGTCTGAACTTTTTTTTTTTGTGGGGCTGTGTAATCTATCTCTTTCAAAATCATGTTACCTGAAACAATTATTACTTGCCCATTGTAACATTCAAATTTTAATCCCGCAATATCTTCGATGTCTGCGCTGTCTTTTAACGAGTATTATATGACTGACAAATAATCTACTACCGTTTCATTACATTAAAGAGAGTATTAACGGCGATACTTTAAGTCTTCCGTCCGACTCGAGGTTTTTTGAACTTTATTATTAATACAGTAATTGACTAATTAGTAAAATTAACAAAGATTATCAATTATTGTCATCATTGTGCTAAAGGAGCAGGGCCTATAAGGCCAGTTTTTGGCCATTTTTATTTTTGATCAAAAAATTTCCATTTTTTTTTATCATATATATTCAATATCTAATCTATTACACCCTCCGATTAAAAAACTTATATCTAGATACATAACAGGCTATCTTTTCACTATATACCTTGTTTGCTCATAGTCACATTATATGTCCATTAAAATGGATAGATGAACATCACATCCCATAGGCAACAGTGGCGTTGTGTGTGTAGAAAATGTGTAGAATGGTAAATATTTTCATTAAAATGAATTATTGCAATTCCTGCATTACCGGCTCTTTATATAACGTGATGTGGGCATACGATATTATAGTAAGATAAAACAGTAAGATAAATATGTATTGAAAGGATATTAAAATTTAATTGCTATTTACTTTATAACTGTAAACTGAACTTCATCATGTTACGACTATGGAACGATCGATTTTTTTCTTTTCTAAACTGCTTTCTGCAAACGGCACAGCACCTCACCATTTATTTGCACTAAATATATTGTCACTAAACTGTGTAAATATGAATAGAGAATATTATTTAGGTATTAAGCAAATCACAACTTAAAATAAAATTACTTTTTCTTCAAGCGTATTAAAATGTTTAAATTATGTCACCAAAAACAGAAGTAGAAGTAGGACATTGTTTTACTAGTAACAAAATGTTAGTACCGAACGCCACCGTAGTGGACATTGTTTTACTAGTAACATAATGTTAGTTCCGAAAGCGCCACCGCAGTGGGTATTGTTTTACTAGTAACATAATGTTAATACCGAAAGCCACCGGTGGCGCGCTATCCACTAGCCACTTGTCATATTGTGTCAACATGTAAGACTGTAGTTTGAATATTTGTACATCTATGATATATAAATGAATTTTTGCAGTTTAATACGCTTGAAGAAAAAATAGTATATATTACACGGAGTAGAACGCCTTTTTTTGTGTTTCGCCCAGTTTGCGGCTTCGGCTTCGCCTCAGCCGCAAATCCTGGGCTCAACACAAAAAAGAGTGCGTTCTACTCCTAGTAATATAATATACTGTTTTCACCAGTTTTTGGTCGGAGAACACGAAAAACATTTATTGACATTAATGGCCGAACTGTCAACTGAGATTCTGATAATCGAACTGGAGCCGATCGTGCACGAGCGGCTGCGAATACTCCGATGGGCCAATCAGCAACTTATGGGAAGAAGTGCCTTAGATTGTGAGTCTTTCAGCGACAAATAAATCAATGCCATTATGTATCTAGATATAAGTTCTTTAATCGGAGATTACACCCCAAACAGAACTTCACCCAACCCATTCCCTTCCATGTAACCGCATTAAATTATTATAGAACCAGTTTACATTAACACACATACTTACATATTTTTGAACTTGAAAATCATATTTCCTTTAAATAAACTACACCCTAAGCTCCCCCAACCCCCAATGACAAGCACCCTTTCCTCCTACAACATAAACCTCTATGGTGCTGCCAGATATAAAATAGTTTTAAAAGGACTGTTTATTTACATTACACAGCCCCACAAAAAAAATAAAAGTTCTGTACCAGAGACGTGAATACATAGATTGTGTGTATTTTTTTATGCTGAATCCGACTCCGTAGCCAAAAATATGGGTTACCCAGGCAGTTTTTTAGTAAAACGCAAAAACATCCAATAAAATAGAGTGATACGGTAAAGCTTAATAATGAAATGCAACAATTTGTAAATACTTTGAGAAAACATTTTAAAATAATATTTTGAGCATTAGAAAGAAATATATGCAAATCTATACCCACGAGGGGGTTAATTCCACCTCTTAGATCAAATAACGAATGTTATAGTGCAAAACAATGTGAAAAGCCATAGCCTCTTAGTTTGTAATTCCAAATATACAAATGTAGGTTGACAGACAATATACCTAAAAAATATAATAAAAAATGAGAAACAAGGAATATAAATTCGATTTGCAATGTGCAGTCTCGCTTAAATGTGAAAGTGAGGACGAATGAAATAGGGACGATTTGGAGCCAAATATATAAAACTGATCATCGTGGCAATATCGTGGGAAATTATAATTTAGAGCTTGAAAGTACCCCTTTCCCAACGTGTTACATGAGCTGGGTGGAAAATTTGAACGGCGAATAGTACATTATTATTATTAAACTTATGACTAGCTGTCAGTTTGACATCTGTCAAAGTGACGTTTACTCCGTTTGACATCTGTCAAAATGATGTTTATCCCGTTTGACATCTGTCAGTGTGACATCTGTCAGTTTGACATCTGCCAGTTTGACATCTGTAAGTTTGACAGACAATTTTTTTTATATAATTTTTACCAAATAGGCGTCTACAGAGAATCGTGATCAGCGACTCCAAAAACCCCAGAGTAACAAGTTTCAGCCATAATCTTCAAATTTTGAATGCTTTTCCGATTTTTTACATCCGCCATATTGGATCCGCCATCTTTTATTCAGGAATTTTCAGATTCGGACTTCAGATTCGTAATCAGCGACCACAAAAACCCGCGGTAACAAAATTTAGACCAAACCATTGAATAGAAAAATATGTGACTCAAAGGGGAAGAAATACCTAGGTCTGCAGAGGTGGTTTCAAGCCCCTTAAAAATAAGATTATATTATATTTTTTAGGTATATTGTCTGTCAACCTACATTCGTATATTTGGAATTAAAAACTACGAGGTTATGGCTTTTCACATTGTTTTGCACTATAACATTCGTTATTTGATCTTAAAGGTGGAATTAACCCCTTCGTAGGGGTGGGTATGGATTTAATTTGCATATATTTCTTTCTAATGCTCAAAATCTTATTTTAAAATGTTTTCTCAAAGTATTTACAAATTGTTGCATTTCATTATAAAGCTTTACCATATCACTTTATTTTAGGGGATGGTTTTGCGTTTTACTAAAAAACTACCTGGGTAACCCATATTTTTGGCTGCAGGATTCAGCATAAAAAAATACACAAAATCTATGTATTCACGTCTCTGGTACAGAAATATTATTTTTTTTTGTGGGGCTGTGTTATTAATAAAATGCCAATGCCTCTTATACCATTTCCCCCCTCCAACACCATGAACCATTCTCGCCATCATCATACTGCTACAAACTTTAAAATGGGATAACGAAGACTTTTCTTATACTTTTTTTTATCGGCAGAAAGATGTTACCTTGCACCCGTTTTATTCCCCCCCCCCCCTCCACCCCTCCTACGTCCAAAGCAACAAAAGTACGAAAGAGACCCACTCCATCCTTTACACGGATTTATAATATTTTCTTAGTCATGAAGTCATATTATTACAAGCATTATTGACATCCTTTTTCTTTTTTAGACTTGTTAAGCCAAACTAATAACATAGCAATTATTGCTATAATCTTTAAAATATTCATTATCTTACATTTATTTAAGGCAAGTCAATAGTTTATGTTAAGAAATCAACTCTTTGCGTTATCTAGGAACAACGGCATGGAGGTGGTAGTTATTTGCTTCCTTCCGGGTGCTTTATTAACGTCAGTGTTCTTTCGGCCGACAAAAGAAGTGTAAGAAAAGTGTTCGTTATACCACTTTCAAGCTTGTAGCAGTATGGGAATGGTTGGGGAGAGTGGATATTGGGGGAGGGGGGGGTAATAAAAAGAATTGACATTATGTTAATAATGTAAATCAAAAATCATTTTAAAACTATTTTATACCTGGTAGCAGCCTAAAGGTTTGTTAGTGGGGGAAGAGTGTGCTTATCGTTGGGGATGTTGGGATGTTGTATAGTGGTAGGAGGAGCTTCGTGTGCAGTTTGTTCAAAGGAAATATGATTTTCAAGTTCAAAAACACCTTAAGCATATGTACTAATGTAAACTGGTTCTTTAATCATTTAAGAGGAATACATGAATGGAGGAGGGTTGAGGGAAGTTCTGTTTGTGGTGGAATAGATTGTATATTAAATATATACGAAAAAAAGACAATCGAAATTTTTTACCAAAAATAAAAAGGGCCGAAAACCGGCCTTTTAGGCTTTCCTCTTTTCAAAACTATAGATAGGTACAACGAGAATTGAGTGAAAGGTGACCCAAACCCAAACAAAAACCTTGATCTAAACAAGAAAACGAAAAAATTATAAGGGCGTGTAAAAGATGTATTTTTTTAAGACCTCATCATTTCTTAAGGAAGCATTTTCGGACTAAGGCCAAGTTTACTTAATAGGTTCTATTTGACCTCAAAAAGCTATATTTAGCCTGGGTCTCTTTACTTTCCCTTATAAAAGTTTCTTTGGTTGTTTTCGAACTATATAATTTAAAATATTTCTATAGGCGAGTAATACCTTTAAGTTGATATATCACTTTTAATTAATATATTTTCATATGTGCTAAATCTAAGCTTATAATCAATATACTCAATCTAATTAATTTCGATTCTACAAATAAGTAAACATTATCTATAATTCATTTTTAATACCAGCGTTCCGCTTCTATTCCCCGAGCAAAATAACAGAGCTATGTTTTATCAGGATTTAATTTTGAATTGTGACAGTTGAGTGCACAACAAATCACATATATTGGAAAATAAAGGCCGTTCACTATTATTAATTTTGTGAACCTCTGTATAACATTTAATTAACAAGCTCGATTATTGTAGCAAAGATATTTACGGACTGGTTGCTTTGCTCCAAAGCAAGGTTTTAGTCGAGGAACGAAAACCCTGAAATCGACACATGTTATGCAACTTTCTGACACAAAAACAGGCCGATAATTCTTGTGTAAAAATACCTCACAAAACATATTTTTGAGATAGCTATTTGATATGGAATTGCGACATTGAAAAAAAATGTACTTTTTCATTTTTTTACGAAAAATACAATTTTCACATTTCTTTCCTGTTGTAAAACCTCCCAGAATCGAAGGCAAAATAAAAATTCGACTTAGGTGAAAAATTCATTTAAGGACATTTTCAGTCATATCCTACAAGTCTGAAAGGCATAAAATAGCACAAAAGGACCGATATGAGTTCGTTAAGACATAAGGCACAACCAGGTGAAAATTCGAAGTAACACCGAATTTTTACTTAGGAAAATATGTTTTTGGTCTAGGCCCTGAAAATGAAAGTATATTGTGGTCATGGAAAAATTAACCAAAAATAAAGGTATAATTTTTGGTCAAGGAAAAACAGCATACTTTTACGAAATTATTTTTTAACTATTTGATTCCTCCATAGAATACAATGAAAATGAAGATGCAGTCATTATGGATATCATTCAAAAGAATGAATATAAAATTTGAACTATGCTGCGTATCAAAAAGGTGAAATCGACAAATGTGGCGAAGGCGCGTAGCGTCTACAAGCAAACATTGGAAAAAAACAGTAAACATGGACAAGATCGGTTTCTCACATAAAAAAAGTTTGGATTCACCCAATGACTTATAATTTAGGCGAGTGGGTTGGATGAACAATACAAAGCCATGGTAGGAAAGCCAAATGCAGTGATTTCCAAATGATAAAGTTATAGAGAAAACCGCCTTGTACATTAGTAAGACAAAAATCCATTTTGCCAAAAAGTCGCTCGAAGGCGAAGCGGTGTCATTTTCCCTTGATTGAACCTGCATGGGGATTAGTAAGTCGTAAGACTGGCCGAACGTTAGTAAACTCATGTATTAGTCGAACTCCGTTCTGTAAATGATAAAATCACGTTAAATGGCACTTTTAAGCTAGTCAACAGCGAACCAAAATTTTTTCGGTAAAATATTTTTATATTATTTTCAATCAACCATAATTACCAAAATTCATAAAATTTAAAAATGCTTGCATTAAATTCTGGGGCAGATGCATGAATCTTTTTTACCAAATCGATTGTTAGCGCACGCTCTCATTTGTATGGTAAAATATACCTTGCCTTAGTTGGGGAGGCGTGATTCTTTCACATTATATAATTTATTGGATAGGATATTGCAGAATTTCATTGTACTTGTTTTAAACCTGTTAAATAAATGTTATTCTTTGAACAAATTGCATTTTATTGATAATTATGACTTGTTGCTAATCTTAACCATTGAATTTTCTTTTGGAAGACCGGAAAGACTGAGTTAATCGGAGTCTCATGACTCCGCAAGTCTGAAACTGTTCTGGTCGCCTTATGGGAGCTCGACAGAGATTTTTTATGGGATTTTTCAGGCATCATTAAATGTAAAATCCATTACTAATAGGGGAATAAGGGGAATTTCGTCAAAGAGAAAGACCAAATTCTTATTAGAGAGAGAAACTAAATTTCAAATCGTGCAAGAGGGAGCGTCTTTAATGATCTACGGTAGCGCAGCGTTGGCCTATTACTTGTCTATCGAGTTATATCTTATCTCAAACCAGCTTGGGAGTGGAAGAAGAGGGCAGAGCGCGACTAGCGCCCTTAATAAATAAATTGGTGTCGCGTCACACAGATGCACGGTAGTAAGTTTTTCTACATTTCCACCCCTCCATGTTTGTTATTTTTTGTCCTAAAAACTTGACAAACCAATATTATGAAATTCAAATATTTCGCTTTCCAACCGTGTCACATTGGTCGAATTTTCCAATTTAGCGGAACATTTAGCCAAAAACTCAATTACTAGAAATGCAAAACAATGTACACTCTGGTGTAGCCACATGTGTACCTGGCTCGATTGAATGGCAATAGAAATAATTCTTGGAAAAGCAGGTAAGAAAAGGACTCCCAAACTGAGCGCAAATAAATAAACAACTCAATTACGCTTTGCCGTCGTTACTGATCGTTGTGTTTTGAGTCTCGTTGCAAGTGATACAAGTGTTTTATTAAACTTTCTCTTTTTGCACTATGACTGCTGGTCCCTCAGATTAGTAACAACGTATGTTTTTTATATATTTAATGCAATAGTCACTAGAATATAATAATTCACAGGATTAATAGAAATATTATAATTCTTTTTCATTTTTCTAAACTTCATTAGAGTAGAATTTGTTTTAAATTATTGTAAATTCATCTGGCTTTCTAGTATGACCACTCTCAGGATGCGGAGATATGCGGAACTTATAGTACAGAGAAAGATTGAAAAAAATGACTGTAACTCGAAAAAAATTTGTGCAGACTTTAAACTTTGCTTATAAGTTTAAAATGTGCCAAAGTTCACGAAACAAAAAAGTTTAGGAGTTTTATGGATCCGCGGGAACCTATCGGGGGTAAAAAAAAAACGATTTTTCTCCGGAAATATGACATTTACAAAAAAATGGTTCAAATAAAAGTTGTTTCTCGCAAAATTATCTTTAATTTTAGATAACCAATCAGGATCCAGAATCTTCCCAAAGTGAACACTACTCTTCAGATAGTGAACAAAACTCGTCGGAGAGTGACCAAGACTCTTAGAGATTTTTCTTACTATTATAGGCGTATTTAATAATAACAATATCTCTTTATTTTCAATAAGACTTGTACAAACAAGTATACAGAATATTGTCAATATCTAAAACTACAGAAAGAAGCTGAAAAAAAGAAAAACACCAACACAATATTTAAAAATCTTCGTATAAAAACATATATATGTATGATATATCATAATAAAACTATTACAATAAAACATCCACTAAAAATCTGACCAATCAAGATACTCTGACACAGAATAAAATACATTATTAATAGTAATTTTTTTACGGTTTTCTTGAATAAATAAATATTCGTTATTTCTTTGACGGAAGTTGTAAGTTTATTAAACAATTTTATGGACATAATAAAAGGTCCTTCGGCAACCATGGTTAAGCGGTTTTGTGGTAAGTTTATATTATTATTTATTCTTCAACTCTAGTGCTCAGAGCCATTGAACAAATTTATCAGGGTTCGTTTCTATGAAAACAACACAGTGTAAAATATAAATAGCTGTTAGAGAAAAAAAAAATAATTAATTGTAAAAATAAATAGCTGTAATAGTTAATATTCCAAGCTCTTTGAAAAGTTGCCTGCATGAGAATTGAGGTCCCTTAAAGGTCATCGTTCGTATGATTTTCTTTTGTATGACCAATATATCATTAATTCGAACCGAGTTTCCTCAGCATATGGTACCGTAATTTAAACAGGAATGAATATAAGCAAAGTAGTACAATTTCAGTATGTTCAGACTTACTTTAGTTCTAAGTTGCCATAGGACAAAGCAATGTGTGGTAAGTTTTTTTACTATCATTTCTATCTGATGGTTCCAAGATAGTTTGGAATCAATCTGCAACCCAAGAAATTTAGTAATGCTCGTTTGTTGGATGGTGTTATGATCCATTTTTACTAATAGACTTTTTTCTAGCTCACGACTGGTGAAAACCATTAATTCAGTTTTTAAATTATTGAGAACTAAACAATTATCTTGGCAATATTTTTGCATGCTAGTAACAATGCAATTTGCATTTTGGCTTAACTCACCGAAATCTTTTCCGGAAACAGAAGCAGCGGTATCATCTGCAAATAACGAAATGTAGCAATTGCTTAAACTTTCTGTAATATCGTTAATGAAAATTATAAAAAGTAACGGCCCCAAAATACCCCCCTGAGGCACGCCAATGTTTATCGCAAGAGCATCAGATATGTAAGTTGTGCCATTTTGTCTTAAAGTTACTTCTTGGCTTCTGTCACTTAAATAAGATGTTATCCAAGTTAGTGCTGTCCCGCGTATACCATAGTTATATAACTTGTTTGTAAGAATTGCATGATCCACTGTATCAAATGCACGTTTTAAGCCGAAAAATATGCAAGCAGTGATTTTACTGCTGTTTAAAATTGATAAAATAAAATTATATAAGTATAGTACCGCATCTTTAGTAAAGATGGAAAAATTCCTTCCTGGAAAGAAATGTTTATTAACATAGTAAGGGGCTGTAAGATATAATCAATAACTTTTATTAAAAGAGAACATGGTATGTCATCAAAACCTGAAGAGTCCTTTGTTGAAATAGACAGAACTATATCATAAACCTCATTAGTAGTAACAGGTGATAAAAAGAATGACTTACTGTAATTCTTATTGATTGTCTTATAGGTAACTGAGGTGTCATTTTGCGTCTGAACGGAGGATGCAAAGTACTCATTAAAAGAATTAGCTGCAATGTGAAAATCATGTATTTCATTTCCAACAGTATCAGAAAAGTGATCGGGGATACTTTTTCTATGTTTGATGTTTGATTCATTTTTTATTATGGACCAAGCTGCTTTTGACTTGTTTTGAGAATGAAAAATTAAGTTATCGTGATAGTTTTTTTTGCAAGTTTTATTTTCTTCTCATGATTAGCTTTAATTACTTTGTACCTTTCATAAAGTACGCTGTCATTAGTCAATTTGTAAATTTTAAGTAAATCTCTAAGAAAGCTTCCTTGGTTGATTATATCGTCATCAATCCACGGTTTCTGGTTTTTACGTTTTGATTTTAATTCAAATTTTTCTAGAGGAAATGCTGTGTGACAGAGCTCTATAAAGAGAGTGAAAAAAGTGCTAAATTTGTCTTCGAACTTATCCATGGTTTCGAGGAAGGACCAGTCTACGTTGGAAAGCAATTGTTTAAATTTGTTTAGATTTTTATCCCTATTGAAAAATCTCTTATGTGCAAAAATAATATTTATTTTGAAGTTACTGAAAAAACAATAAATATTATTGGAACAGTTGCTATTTTTGTGTAGCTTACAGCTAACAAGTGTTTATCAAGGTAACTTTTTATTTCTCAAAATAAATGCATTCTGTAAGCGAGTAAGTTGCAGCTATGAGGAATTCTTTTACTTGAAGCGTTTCGAGCTCTGTATAATTTTCATTATATTACATTCTAGGTGAGTATGGAGTGTTTAATTCACCACTATTTGGTTATTAGGATACATTATTGCAGATATTGTTATAATTTAAAATATTGATAGTTTTATTTTCGACTCGTTTATGATTAGCCGTATAAGTATAACACGAAGAGATCGTAAGAACTTTTTACCGTAAACGTATGTGGGGAAACGTAAATTATCTATTCTACTGATTTCAAAATGTTTTGGGAAGTCCGCCATTTAGCGAAATTAATCAAAAAGCGCACACGTCATTGAAGATTGCTTAATACAAGCATATAGATTTTTTTTTGTCTTTATCGTATGATCGCCCAGAATTTACGGGAAGCATGAACCATATATGTACAAGCCCATGTATTTCCAACCTGTAAAATGTGCATAAGCCGTGTAAAGAAACATTAGTTGTATATAATTATCAATATGTGCATTAATTTAAAATCTCCCCTTTTAAATCTGTATTACTTTAAGAGACTTAATAATTATCTTATGAACACTTGGATGCCAAAAATATAAACTTAAATATCTCTGACATTATTAATCCTACATCTATAAACAAAAAATATAATTAATTCCCAGTATGTACTTTCTGTAACTGGTCTGTAACATTTTTTCTGTAAAGCAATGCTTTTCGAGATACTTGACGAAAGCCGTTCGGAAACACCTTTTTTTAAGCTAAAATCGCAATTTCGAAGTCGTTATAACTTAAAAACTATCAATTTATGTGAAAAATTGCATAGAACATTTTCTTCTTAAAATTTGATTCTTTTTCAGCTCCAATAAATAAATATATTTTTTAAGTGCCCTGAGAGGGGGTGGCATCCACCCCTTATAAATTAGCAAGCCCCCGCATAATATAGAAACTTTTCTGTGAAGCATTTACTATTATACTGCCAAAAATGAACTAAATCAATATGACATTATTCTGAAGTTTTGCATATTTTTTACCTCTAGGTACTGGACTATAGGGCATTTACTGAATACCTAATCTAAAAATACAACATTTTTTAAAAGTAGCCCATTAAGAGGGTTAGTTTTTCAAAGTTATATCTGTTAGCCGTCTGATATTTGTGCACAGAATACCTCAATCGATATTGGTGGGTCGATAAGTTAATAATAATTGGTAATAACATACTTCTAAATGTATTCCACGGATATCTGCGGCAGTGAAATATTCAATTTCCTGTCGCAAGATATTGTCAATGTCTCTCTTGTATTTCTTAGAGCTTACTTTTATAATATTATTTATTTATTGTTAAAAGTGCTCAGTGTTGGGACAGTCACTCTGTATTAGTGAATACTAGTTACTGAAATAAATAGAAACGTTGAATACTTGACATATGGTAAGTTCAGAATTTACCGAAATAACCGGTAAAAAATTAAAATAACCGGTAATTATCGTTGTGTTTTTTGTCCTGATAACCGGTTAACCGGTATTGTAATCCCTAATTGATATAACACAGCTTTTTCGTAAGGCGAAATTTTTCCATTATTTTTTATTTTAATATTTCAGAGCTATTGTCAAGTTCATGCTTATTCGGTTGATTACAATCTCTTAGAAAGCGGAATATTTTTCTGTACAACTCAGTAGATCTTTAAGATTGCTTAACGTAAGTTATTCAAATTTCAGCGAGTGATTTGCATATAATGCACATAATTTTTTAAGATATTAGCGGTTAAAGTGAAAGTCTGCTGCTTCGGTGACCCAGGATTTAATGCAGCGCATACAATGCTTAAACTTATTACAATTTTATGACCACCAAACTGTTATAAAAAACGATTTTTTGTTGTTCAAAAATAAAATGAAACCTTAAATTACATTCTCTTGCTTATACTAATATTCAATCAACAATAATAAAAAAGTTTCCTCAATACAAACTTTTCTAATGTCGCTGTACCAGATATTTTATTTTTCATACAATATTATGTATAGCAATTGATTCATCATGTTTCAGAATGTATATATTTAAACTTCAAGCCGACTTAATGGTTCACATTGGGAGTCAGATTCAAAAAGATTAACTGGTTGATCGGCCTAGACCACTGCGATCCCGGTGGATTGCTCCTGTTCTAATTTTGCTTAGATCTCCTTAACCAGCTTTGTCTTTTATATTACACTCCAATTAGACGATCCTCCATTATCCTTACTGCCTTTCTATTTTAACTTAATAGGTCTTCCGTGAATTTGACCGATAGTTCTTCAATGAACTCTCAATCCTGTCTCTGTTTTGAGAAACTCTTCCAGCATTCTAGAGATGTATTTTTATTAATGGATGCTCGTATGTATGACTTAACCACACCATACAAGGTTTAGGCCATCGGCTTTTTCATTTCCTCTGTGTCCCTCGTATCTTGATTCCCACGCCACCTTCTCTTCATCATGACTTCGTAGATCCGTAAGGACATTTTTGCAAACCCATACTAGTCGTGAAACAACCTGCGTGGAAACGATTGCCTTTAGCGCTGCTTGGCTATCGAAAAAGCGGTAGTCGACTAATTAACAGTTCCTTAGCTCATTATTTCCTTCGCACGTCACTGTAAAGTGGCCTCTTCATCCTGAAATACTGTTCATGTTTCCTAGACTTATCGATAATTTTGTTTTGAGACCTGTTATGTCCTGGAGCTGTCCGTACTGTAGATTGTTTGAGGGGTTGCTTGGCCCTGGATTGGCCTTTCCTCACCTCGACCTAAAAGGTATTTTGTAAATTACCCTGCAACTAGTTGTTTACCAAGATTCCAAGACTTTTTGTAAAGCTTGCGATTTTCCTGGGAGCTAATTTCCTTATGTCTTCAGGCGTTAATTCCTCCTGTTCTAGGTACTTTAGCCTAATGCGGATTAGTACCTTGCATTCACAGTTTCAGTTGCAGCTTCGCAGCATCTGCCTTTAACATCGTCTGCCATGAGTTCTTGAGATGGTATCTCAAGGGGCAATGGCCAGTGAGAAGGCCTGTGATCGCCCTTAGGTCGGACTTTTCTAGTTCTGGAAGCCTTGTGGCATTTTTGTTGAATAAGTTATAAACCTTTTCGCTTGCCTTTGGCCTGGGGTATTCCTCCAGTAGGACTTATTTTGTTTCTTCTCCCATTTTAGGACCTCCTCCGTTATGTGTCCCCGGACAGGCCACAGAACGATTGGGGTCCAAAAAATGGGACTTCAACCCCTTTTCTAGCGAGGCTATCAGCCAATTCGTTGCCTTGTATTCCCTCATGCCCTGGCACCCACATCAAGGTAACTTTGTTGTTTTTTGCCAGTTGCTTGAGGGTTTGTCTGCATTCCCAGGCAATTTTTGACTCGAAGGTATAGGTCCTATACCCTGAGAGCCTTTAATGCTGCATAGGCATTCCTGGGCACATTGATCTATAGCATAGATTTCTCCCTGGAAGATGGAAAAATTCAGTACTGTTCCATTTTTCCTTTGAATACTTTTGTATACTTTGGGATTATAGTAGCTATGGGCATTTCTAAAACGGACATTCAATTGTTAGAAAGAAATATGTAATATACTGCATTTCCGGCAGATTTTATTAAAAAATGGAGAAGTTCGATTTTTACCAATTCCGAACCGAATCGTGACTTTCACAGTTCGGCAGGTTATTTAGCATAAAAAAAATCACTACTTCTACATCCAGATTTTCCATCCAAGTCTTACAATGAGAAAGAGTTGTTTATGGAACTTCAATAATACAATACTTGAAATCGTCTACCTTAAAAACCAATAAAACGATATGCTACGTCGGTAGCGGGAGTGGGGCTGATAGTGGGGGTGGATGAAGTAAAAAAAAATGTTGACTTCTTTGGTTCTTGTACGCACAATAAATCACAATTTTATTTTTTTCACATAATGGGTATGGTGGTAATTCCAAAAAAATTTTTGAGACCTAAGCTTCTTTTATATACAACAAATATCAATTTTATGGACTCTTGCTTGCTTGATTTACTTGTTTACCTCAATTTACCCCAATTTACCTCCAACCCTTCAACGGAATAAAATCATAATATAATGTAGTTTCAGATCTCATTAAATACATACATATATGTACTAAATTTCAAGTCAATATCTTAAACGGTTCCAGAGTAATCCTGCGCACAAAAAAGTTACAGACAGACTGACAGACAGACAAAATGTTTTTGCTCAAACTTAAAATCTCGACGTTTCATCGACTTTCATGACATTTTAAGGTTATTTAAATAATAAAAACTTTCAGAATATTTTTTTGTGTCACTATACTTCCATTGGATGTAGAAGTAAAAACCGCTGCCAAGGAATCAGTACTTCCACATCCAGATTTGCTACCCAAGTCTCTTACAGCGAAAAAATTTTGTATGTGGAAATAATTGTTTATGGAAATTTAATAATATAATATTTGAAATCGTCTACCCCAAAAAACAATATCCCACATTAGTAATGAGGGGGGTGGTAGTGGGGATGGATGAAGTAAAAAAAAATGTTGAGGCCTTTGGTTCTTGTACACACCATAAATCACAATTTTATTTTTTTCACATAATGTGTGGGGGTGGTAATGGGGGTGGCTAATGGCAAAAATTTTTTTGAGACATTAGCTTCTCTTGTATATATTGAATACCAATTTTATGGACCCTTACATATTTACTCCCATTTACCCCATTTTACCCCCTCCCCACCCTTCAACGGAAAAAGATGAAAATATATTTTAGTTCCAGATCTCGTTAAAATATATACGTGTACCAAATTTCAAATCAATGTTTTAAACGGTTCCAGAGTAATCGTGCGCACAGAAAAAATAGTTACAGACAGACAGACAAACAGACAGACAGACAGACAGACTAACAGACCGACACATTTTTTTTGCTCAAATTTAAAATCTCGACGTTCCATGATATTCTAAGCCTATTTGAACAATAAAAATTTAAAAAAACTTTTTTGCCGTTACTATACATCCACTGAATGTGGAAGTAATATGATTTTACTATTTGTATGTACGTGAGTTGCATAGGCCACTTTTATTTAGCATATTTCAGAGGTCCTGTTCTCCGACTATTTGTTTTTCGGTCATCCACTCAGGGATAATTCCCCCACCACCGCTTACGGACTTTATTACTAGTATAATTCGTATTGTTGGGGAGCTCAAGAAGTTACCAAATTCCAACAAATTTACTCCTATTAGCATGAAATGTTAGGTAGTACGTCTGATTGTGAGTGTCATTTATTTGCAGAGGCAATTGCTCCACTGTTTCCACAGCGGTAGTATGGGTTAAAGCGGCCATGGGTAGTTGGAAGTTTCCGATTAATCGCACAGCCGATTGCTGTAACCCAGTAATCAGATTAGTGCTAACTTTAGCCGTAATACTCGACTGCCCCGGCTTCCCGTCTCCGCATTTAATGTTGTAGCCCAGACATTTTGGCTATTAATTTGGCAAAACCTAGAAATAATTAACGTAAAGCTTTTCATTTGTCCCGTCAATGGAATTTTACTTTCTCTACAACTATAAATAAAGCTGTTTAATTGTATTTTGGATTAATAGTTTTCAGGCGATTAATTTTGAGTTAATTGCCTACAATGCTATTCCGCTTTGTTCCTAAGACAGTATTTGAACTATAAAAGCTATTTCAACTTATTAAGCCACCATTAATTTTTGTGACTACCTATAAGCAACATTATTGCAAAACCTTACACAAATTAAGTCATGGCAATGACAAAGAATTTCTTTATATACAGGCTGATGAAGTAAGAAAATATTAAATATTAATATTTTATTTCACAAAAGGGGTTATTTGTGTATATAGTCTGAAATGGAAAACGTTAAATTACACAGCCCCCCCCCCCAAAAAAAAAAGTGGTTTGTGCTTCGGTACTGATTATGCCTGTCAGTTGTATATTGAGCCGGTGAACACAAATCTGACCTTCCTTTTACTCCAGAACGTCAGGTTTTTTTAACAGTAAAAAAGTCTGTTGGATCGTAATAATGCTTACCCAGCTCATTTAAATCAGACTTCAAAAGTGATTCAGCTTTAAAACTTCAACTTAATAACATTGTGGTACTTCAGTATTGACTACATAACTCAAATAAACCGTAAAATTCCAAAACTCCTTAACCTCATGAACCCTTAACCACATAACTAGGTGTATGAACCCTTAACCACATAACTAGGTGTAACATTTGACTCGCAATTATCCTTTAGAGAACACACCAATAACATAGTGACATCATCATTTAAAATACTAGGTTTCATAATACGCAACGCTCGTGATTTTCAAAACATAGATACCTTAAAAACATTATATAATACCTTGGTACGACCTAGACTAGAATACGCAAGCGTAATATGGAACCCTCACTATCATGCTCAGAGTAACAATATTGAAGGAATTCAAAGGCGGTTTATAAAATTCTTGGCATTTACAAACGATCACCAGTATCCGCCTATAGGATATGACCATTCCTCACTACTGAATCGTTTTATGTACAGTTCCATGAAGCAGCGTAGAGAGATGCAAAGCGTAATATTCTTATACAAGCTTCTAAATAACATCATTGACTGTCCAGAATTACTTGAACAAATCAACTTTAGAGCACCTACCAGGCCAACTAGATCTACGTCACTGTTTTACCTTCCTAATACCCACACGAATACCTTAATGTTTTCCCCACTATATAATATCTGCTGAAGTTACCAAACCATAGAAAACGATGTTGACATTTTCATCACTCGATTAAGCCAAATTAAATTAGGTTTCTCGTAGTTTATGTTTATATATAATTATATTAATTTAGTAATAATAATTATTAGTTAGAGTAGTATCTGTTTAGTTCTAGGTTATAGTAATTTAGGTTATACATAATATAATAATTGTACTTCTGTTATATTCTAAATATATTATAAGCTTACGTCTGTAAGCTCTATTTGTAAACAATTTGTATTATCCCGGCCCTGTAAATGGAATGTAAATTCTGTAGGGTTCGTGTATATAAATAAATAAATAAATAAATAAATAAATAAATAAATAAATAAATGAATGAATGAATGAATGAATGAATGAATGAATGAATGAATGAATGAATGAATGAATGAATGAATGAATGAATGAATGAATGAATGAATGAATGAATGAATGAATGAATGAATGAATGAATGAATGAATGAATGAATGAATGAATGAATGAATGAATGAATGAATGAATGAATGAATGAATGAATGAATGAATGAATGAATGAATGAATGAATGAATGAATGAATGAATGAATGAATGAATGAATGAATGAATGAATGAATGAATGAATGAATGAATGAATGAATGAATGAATGAATGAATGAATGAATGAATGAATGAATGAATGAATGAATGAATGAATGAATGAATGAATGAATGAATGAATGAATGAATGAATGAATGAATGAATGAATGAATGAATGAATGAATGAATGAATGAATGAATGAATGAATGAATGAATGAATGAATGAATGAATGAATGAATGAATGAATGAATGAATGAATGAATGAATGAATGAATGAATGAATGAATGAATGAATGAATGAATGAATGAATGAATGAATGAATGAATGAATGAATGAATGAATGAATGAATGAATGAATGAATGAATGAATGAATGAATGAATGAATGAATGAATGAATGAATGAATGAATGAATGAATGAATGAATGAATGAATGAATGAATGAATGAATGAATGAATGAATGAATGAATGAATGAATGAATGAATGAATAAATAAATAAATAAATAAATAAATAAATAAATAAATAAATAAATAAATAAATAAATAAATAAATAAATAAATAAATAAATAAATAAATAAATAAATAAATAAATAAATAACTCTGGAAATTCAATGAAAACGATGGGGCATCTTAATTGGGGAGTTAATGAGATTGTACCTGAGTATCATACATCCACAACTCCATTATCCCACAACCTTAGCATCCCATAAGCCCGTAACCCCTTAACTCTACTGCAGTGGCCTCCGAGTATTTTTTACAGACGAGCCCCAGGAGGAGGGGTTTTAGTCAATTAGAGTCTGATTCTCAGACCCATTCTATCGATGGGCAGCCTGTGCGGGTTTCCCCTCCTCGAAAAAAAAAACTTTAACTCTGAAGATCCAATGAAAAAATCGATATCCTATGTGATGCATTTCGTATCATTGTGACATTAGAGTCTCTCGATTGGGGAATTAACTAGAACCTTGTTCCCTTATTCCCAAGTAAGCCTATAGCGCTCCAACAGCAAACCCTTCTACTACATAACCCAGTAACTCCGTAAGCCCATAACTGCATAACTCTGGGGATATAATAGAAGAATGTGAAGGATCTAAATAGGGGAATTCATGAGATTGTGTTCTCAGAATCTTGAAATCGATAAGTCCGTGACTTCTCAGCTCTTGAACAGCAAACTTTTTGGCCATATAACCAATAAAGGCAAATTAGGGAATCTAAATTGCGTATTCAGTGAGAAGCAACTTTGGAAGTGGATTATGTAGTTATGAGTTTAAGAGGTTACCGCGTTATATAGTAGTGCTGCTGTAGCGTTATAAGCTTACTTGGTAACAAGGTAACAAGGTTCTGAGGGTACAATCTGATTAATTTTCCAATCGGTAGCCTTCTATTTTTTTCATTGAATCCTCAGGGTTATGGGGCTATGAGGTTAGAAGGTTTACCGTTGAAGAGCTATGGTGCCATAAGGTATCTCATTCCAAGATTCTAGTTTCACAATAACACGAAATGCCCTACTTAGAATCTCCATTTTTTCCGTAAAGGGGTTATGGGGTTATGGTATGCTGAGGTTATGGGATCATGGAGTTGTAGATGTACGATACTCAAGTACAAGGATCCAAGATCACAATCTCATTAACTCTTCAATCAGGATTCCCCACTGTTTTCATCGGATTCCCAGGTTATGGGGTAGTGGGGTTATGAGGTTTTACGGTTTCTTTGAGTTATGAGGTCAATACTGAAGTACCACAATGGTATTAGGTTGAAGGTTTAACGTTGAATCACTTTTGGATTCTGATTTAAATTAGCTGGGTAAGTAATATTACCATCAAATAGACTTTTTTGGTGTTAAAAAAACCCTGACGTGCTGGGGTAAAACGGTGGTCACATTCGTGTTCAGTGGCTCAAAATACAAGGGATAAGTATGGCAGCAAAGACCACTTGTGGGCTTGTGTTATTGAAATATAATATAGAAGTGGAGGTGTTTAAAAATAATCAGCTATCAAAGGTACATTTTAATGATATTCCCGTACATGGAATAAAGGTAAAAGCTACATAAAATTTAACTATATACTTTTCGTATAAAATGAACATAAAATGAACTAATTTGGATACATAGAACACTAGATACAGCGGCGTAAACCCACATGTTTTGGTTTTCGCCGTGTTACTTGTTTTTTTTTAATGTATGGAATAATCAAACATACATAAAGTGGTTAAAGTACGTTACAACGTTTTTATCAGTGCACCATATACTTCACCAAAGGCTGTTCCAACTTCCTTCTAGAAGATTTATGCATAGACCTAAAAATACAGGAAGTTTTTTTCTCTTCATTAATTACTGCATACTGCAACAACCTTTATAATTCGTAGATTTGGATCTACGAATCATTCTTGGGAATGATTAAGTAATTTGTTTTCAGTGTATTTTATTGTAATAGTTATCAAGTAAACAAGAAACAAACACTTGTCTTCTGAATAACATAATGTAATTAATTTCTTTTAAATGACACCAAACAGACTTAGGTAAATAACCTAAAAAAATGTTAAGTAAATAAGACACTTGATATAGATTTTACCATTGCTCCCATATATAAAATCAGATATTGGGGGTAGCGACTTTCACGTACAAATAAAATTGTAATGCAAAAAAATATGAAACCATTCGCAAACAACATAAACGCAATGAAATGATTGCACACTGTGCACTAAATATGTTTTCTTTATAAAAATCCGAACAAAAGTTTAAGCTTTTTATCAATACTACAAATTGAGAAATTCTATACTGAAATATTTATTATTATTATTATTATTAATTTATTTACAAAGTATCTGTCTATTCAATCAAAATGAAAATATAATTCAAATATCAGTTTTTAATCTTTGGACTCACCTCGAAATTAATCTGTCATTTTACCTCTTCCAATCGCTTAGCTCTTGAAATGTTTTTCGTCCATATTATGAGCTCTTCAGAAGGACATAAAGTCACTATCAAGACATTTCCATCATGGGATTTCAATCAAAAGTTTAAAAAAGTGACAGATTAATTTCGAGGTTTCGAATGTTAAAAGTTTAAGGTCGGCTTATGTAGATGAATTCATTAGTACTTTGTCTCTAGCACAACCAAATCGATATTTTAATTAGATTTTCATTTTTGATTGAATAGGTAGGTAATTTGTAAATAAATTCATTTTAGAATTTCTAGACCACCCATCGCACCAACGACTTGATTTTCCAAGAAACATGTCCCCCAAAGAGCCTTTGCTGCATCTTATTCTCCCAAATCCTCTCTTAAGTGTGCAATACAAAATGTCAATTTCTTAATGTTATTTTTTTCACCTTTATTGCTTCTTTTTTCCTTAATTTTTAAGAAACCCAATGGCACGTATGCGATGTCTCAAGAGTTTAGATTTCCCGGCATTTCTGGTAGTGGGGAACTGAGTTACGCATTTGACCTACAGAGGGCGCTGGTTCAGTACATCCGAGTTCAAATTTCCCGTTAGGGCTGGAAGGGGGGGAGTTCCGTTACGCATCTGTCTGCGCAAGGTACATGGTTTGACAACCTTGAGTTTCAGTTTCTCGCTATGTATGGTAGTGAGGGATTTCATGCTGCCTAGGACTCGCCAATTATTGGCGCTGAAAACCTTGTACGTAAATAAATATTTATTTATGTACCAAGGGCGATATAGAGATGTATATGCCCGCGGGTGATGAATTGCCGGTCCTTGCGTTTGTTTTTGTATTCATAACGATGCGACTATCATTTTATTCATTTCTGCCAGTGAAGTAATCTAGTGTGTTGAAACTTCTCCAAAAGTGATCATGCAGGACGAAGAAACTCCACAAATTCTCGCTCAAAGGGCTGCAGAAGCAAATGAGGCACTGCTACCAAAAAAATCCCGACAACCGAAAGGTAGGACCAATGTATCATTTTTGGCTTCAGACCTTAAGTCTTACCAAACAGCCTACGGCACGTCCAGGTAGCCGTGGTTTCTTTTGAAAGTGTCCTTTCCAAACGCGAGTTCCTGGTAAGTTTTTGATCCAGGATTACTCCTTGATACTTGACTTCACTAGAAAAATTCAGTACTGTTCCATTTAACATAAGAGCTCTCAAATTTAGTTTTCTCCTTTTGGTGAATGGAACAATAACTGTTTTGCTCGGATTGACACTAAGGCCCTCTGACGAGCACCATTTAGATATTATGTTTAAGGCAATTTGCATGTGGTTTGAGATCATAACCTCATGCCTGCCTCTCACAGTAACGAGCAGGTGATCAGCACAGCCCTGTACGTTGAAGCCATAGTTACTCAGCTTATGAACGAGATCGTCGACCACCATTGACCACAGCAAGGGTGATAATACTCCACTTTGTGGACAGCTCTCAACTGCAGTCACGGTGACTGACTCGTTCCCCATATTTGTATTAATTATTCTGCTTCTTAGCATAGATTGTATCCATTTGATTGTTGGGGACTGTATTCCCCTTCCCCCTCCCAAAGAACCCTCTATATCTATAAAAGTACACAAAGCCAGTTCCTTTGCTGTAGATGTTTTTCGATGCCTTTAACCAGGCCGTGCAGAGCTTTTATTGTTGATTTGTCAGATTGATAGGTAAATTATTTTGAGTGAAGTGATTTCCCTTTAATGATTTTTCTTCTGATGTGTCAATCTAATATTTTCTCCATTGTTTTTAGGGGAAAAGAGATTAAGCTGATAGGGCGATAAGATTTAGGCTCGTCTGGCAGACGTCTGCTTTTTTTGGGTATAAGTGCGACCTTAACTTCCCTCCAAGCTTAGGGAATATACAGCTTGCTATGAATATGCTTCTCAAACATGGGATAAATTTCTCAATTCCATGTTGAAGCAGGGCAGGAAAAATATCGCCCCTGCCCGGTGATTTAAGTCGATACCGCCCGTTTAGTTCTGCTAGAGGTGAATATTTTCCCAGCTAGCCTTTTTTCTTTCTGGTAGGACAGTGTACATCCTCCTGCAGGTTGGCCTATGGAAGTTCACCTTCGATGACATGGGAGCCAAGGAAGTGAGTACCTAAAAGTACTCTTATGTTTTCCTGCTGACTCTCTGCATGTTGACCATGGATAACTAGACATTTCATATTTACGGGTGGGAAGCAGATTGAATGCGCAACGATACAAAGGAATTTAAATGATGGAGGCTCGACCTGCAGTCGGTTGCCCATTTATTTCGCATGTAAAACTGGCCCGATGTGCGTACTTGCCTGCCGTTATCTGTATTACAACCTGAACATATAATTTTTGCTTAAAGGATGTTGTGTCTAACTAAATGCTAAAAGTATAACTAACAATTTATAAATTAAAAATATAAAAGTAGGGAAACTGAAATAGTTACAGATATAAGCAAAGGCAGTTTACCACAGATTCTATCCATTGGCATATAACACTTTTTTGTTTCGTGAAATACTTTCCATAAACACCACTAGTGCTTTTAGACTATAACTTAATTTTTTCCTCGAGCTATGTTACCCGAAGTAACCTAACTCGTGTAAATTGAACAGTTTATTATCGAAGTTTAAATTTTATTTAATCAGATATACTGTCTGTCAATTTATACTCTTTATATTACGAGCAACTACGCTCTCGAAAACGTTTTAACGACAAAATCTTAAGCACCAATGATATTACATACGATAAAATTGAAAGTCATATACTACCTTAGTTTTATATTACCATTTAAAAATATTTCTATATAATACTTGAATAATTACTAGATATTTCCGTCAAGCCTCTCGGTATATATCCATCGGAATTTTACAATTTTCCTCACGTCCATCTCTAAATGTGTTTTTACATACTTAAGTGGATATTTTTCTTCTACCCTAAAATGTAGTAATAATGCTATATTTTACAAGCAAATGAGTGAGATAAATTGCAACAGATGAAATAAACTGTAACATCTGTTAAAATTAAAGCTGTTTCAAACAGCTGCTAAAAAAACGCCATTTTTATTATAGACACCGCACATATTTATTGATTAAAGTTTTATGTCAGTCTAGTTTCCAACTTCTTTAAATTCAGGTTATAAAGAGAAAATATTGTCATTCAGTATATACTGTTATTACCATAGTATAATTTAACAATGTGCATTATCTATATATATAAAATAATAATTATGTATGAAAAAAAAAATTTCATATTAATACGAAGTATAAACTATAATCTGATGCAAATTTTACTATATTGCCGATGAATTATTTGTATAGCGCATTTCTATAGAGATAATGAATCATAAAGAACAGCCGCATACCAGCTACAAGTTAGTCCCCCAGAAAAGCATGATACATAACCAAGCTCCGCATATCCTGACAAAATTTAAATAATATTGTTGTGTAATCATCCATCATGTTTTGCGAATATACCCTACTTCAAGTAGCTACAACTACAGCTTCCTATGGTATTGGGTTATAGTTATATAGTCCATTCTGACTACGTACGGTGATGTAGATGTATTTATTTCTTGAGCTACACCGATACTGAACCAGTCATCATGATCATTATTTAAAACTAGTCTACAAAAATTTTCAACTATTTTCTGTTTCTGTCTGATAAAACGTAGCAAATGTTTGTCAGTCTTTTTTTCTCTGAAAACTCCAAGGACACTGCAGTCCTCTGAGCTTAGTGTGCTCTTTATGTTCTGATTTACTCTAATCATACCAATAGCCCTGTGCCATTGATCAAGTAATGTAGATGTTTTACTAGACGTGTGTCGATGATTTCCGGTTCTGTTTGCGTTTGCCCGTAGATGTTGTATTTTCAGCGAGTCAGTGTTTCCATATGATAAACATTTCTGGTTTCTTTGCACATAATTGGCAGCAGTTCAGATCGCATAATTGGCAGCAGTTCAGATCGCCTTCCATGTGCTCATTGACAAAAAAATATCCTGTTTATTTCCTTGCGGGTTGCGGTGCCAAAACCCGCCGTACTGAAGCTTATGCTTATTGTACCCCATAGTCTCGTTATTCCATTAGTTCTATTCTTCCCCAAGAGGCGAGTGTATGGTCGATGGGAGCTGTGGCTATTTCTTCCGGGGTCACAAATGCCCAAGTATGACAACCTTCCAGCCAGCAAGGCTTAGTATGTGGTGAGGAGTATCTTCATCCTCACTACACATCCTGCACTCACTACACATCCTGCACTCTTGTAGCTCGTCCCTGTATTGGTTAGGTGTTTATTTAGTGTGCCCTCCGATTAAAGAACTTATATCTAGATACATAATAGCATTGATTTATTTGTCGCTGAAAGACTCACAATCTAAAGCACTTCTTCCCATAAGTTGCTGATTGGCCCATCGGCGTATTCGCGGCCGCTCGTGCACGATCGGCTTCAGTTCGATTATCATAATATCAGTTGACAGTTCGGCCATTAATGTCAATAAATGTTTTTCGTGTTCTCCGACCAAAAACTGGTGAAAAAGTAATTTTATTTTAAGTTGTGATTTGCTTAATACCTAAATAATATTCTCTATTCATATTTACACAGTTTAGTGACAATATATTTTGTGCAAATAAATAGTAAAGTGCTGTGCCGTTTGCAGAAAGCAGTTTAGAAAAGAAGAAAATCGATCGTTCCATAGTCGTAACATGATGAAGTTCAGTTTACAGTTATAAAGTGAATAGCAATTAAATTTTAATATCCTTTCAATACATATTTATCTTACTGTTTTATCTTACTGTAATATCGTATGCCTACATCACGTTATATAAAGAGCCGGTAATGCAGGAATTGTAATAATTCATTTTAATGAAAATATTTACCATTCTACACATTTTCTACACACACAACGCCACTGTTGCCTATGGGATGTGATGTTCATCTATCCATTTTAATGGACATATAATGTGACTATGTTAGGAGCAAACAAGGTATATAGTGAAAAGATAGCCTATTATGTATCTAGATATAAGTTCTTTAATCGGAGAGTGTGCCTCATTCCACCAATACCTACCGATTTTTTTTTATATACAAAATATTTTCCCTAACTTAATTTTCATCCGTTGGGAAAAGAGATATTGATTTATTATATAATTTTACATTTTGTTTATAATTTTGATCCCTTTCTAGAAGGTTATCCATTTTATTACCCATTTCCGAATATTTCTTATGAATCTTTCCTATATTTCTTTTAAAGAACCTTGGGGTGGGGGGGAGATAAGCATAGATGCTTATGATGGCGGCCCCAGTGGGAAGTGAGGGCGACATTTTTTCTGTAGGACGGCCTCACTAAAAGGTGTTTTCCTAAAAAAGACCCAGTCGTTGCGCGCGCTACCCTTTGAGACTGAAAAAAAAAAATTGAAAAAATAAATTTTCTCTCTAATGGCTTAATATATTTTGACCGCTTTTATATATGTTACAATAATAATAGATTTATTAAAAAATTTATAGAAAATATTTCAAATATTCATTTAAATTTTTGCTTATATGACCTGGTACAATAACGAAATTTTTATCGCGAAGCCCCTTAATTATGTACAAAAACATATTTTTTTCAATTTTTTTTTAAGATTGGAAAGGTGGTAAAATAGGGCAAGTCAGGTCTAAATCCATTGGTAATACAGGCAGGTACTTATATTTATATATTTATTTATTAGAAAATTTGTTTATTTAAATATTTAGGATAATTATAACGGCACACAAGTAAGGTTCATATTTATAAACATTCTTCAATGACTGCAATGATATTTTCTTTTTCAAATAGATAATTTAATTGCTCCGCCGAACGTGGAATTTTGGACAAGCAACTATAAATAATGACGGCTAAATGTGAGCAACATCCCAAGGTTCTGCGCCCATTGGCACACTCGCAATAATATCTACTGCTCCCAGACACCAGACAGCATCAGACATGTATTCTACAGTGTGTTTCACTTGAAATGGTAACAGCTCAATAACTTTTTTATTTTTTTCCGATTCGAATCAAATTTTACTTAAGTATGGAACAAATTAGAATCTACTTATGACCAGAGAACGATTCGCCTCCTACAAATGCAAAGCCCCCTGCGGTACCAATATATACGGAGAAAATCAAAAAATTATATTAGGCATATTTTTATCGGAAAATTTTGTTAATGAAATTTGTTCAGACTTGTCCAAAAAATATAAGTCCAAAATGTAATCAAAATTAAAAAATATATACATTTTGATTAAAATAACATCAAAATCCGAAAATATCATATTGTGTTTTTTTTTTTGTTTAGAAAACTGTACTATGACAATTTTTGTTTGAAATTAAACCCCAAGCTGCCAGGTAGTTGTCAAGCAATTTAGTTTTTTTTTAAATAATTATTTTTAAAGTTTTTAAAATTTTAGTTTTCCAATTTTTTAATTTGGATTAAATCTTGGGTATAAGGTTTTTGGATAATTCTGAACAAGTTTCATTAACAAGATTTTCCGGAAAAAAATGCCTAATATGATTTTTTGTTTCTCTCCGCATATTTTGGTACAGCAGGTGGCTTTGCATTTGTAGAAGGCGTTTTTCTGGTCATAAGTAGATCCTAATTTGTTCTGTACTTAAGTAAAATTTGATTGAAATCAGAAAAAAAAGTTATTGGGGTGTTACCATTTCAAGTGGAACACACTGTATAAAGCACCGATACGATTTTTCTGTTATGTGCCTCGACCTGACCTAAGTTTTAAAATATTCAGTTGCTCTTTTAAAAACTCTGCATTTATTGTTCCATCATCATTCATCATCTCAGCAAGGTACAAAATTGCCAAACCATACTGATAACTCCCGGTAAAAAGTAACTTGAATTCTTCTTTCCACAAGTGACATTGCAAAGGAACTGTATAAAGATACTGTATGTACAACTAGCGGGTATGTGGTAGATACATTGGGGCCATATCTATCCAATAAAAATGATGCCAATATTTTGCGAGCCGTCATGGAAGATTCCATTGGATTGCCTAAGCTGATGAAATCCGGAGACAACAAACAGAAAACAAGTGGTTAAGAAAGGAGTAACCATACTAAAAGTTAACAAGTAACGACTTATTGAATTTTCCCGAACTAAGTGAAGAAGAATTAAAGATACTTTTTACCGGAAGTTATCAGTATGGTCAATTTCGTACCTTGCTAAGATGATGCATTTTGATGAAGTAATAAATATGCAGTTTTTAAAAGAGCAATCGAATGTTTTAAAACTTCAGGTCCGGTCCAGGCACATAACAAAAAAATCGTATCGGTGCTTTATAAAATACGTACCTGATACAAATGGATGCGAAGGGATAAGTAGATATTATTGCGATTGTCCCAATGAGCGCAGAATCTTGGGATGTTGCTCACATTTAGCCGTAATTATTTTTTAAATTTCACATCCTGTGGAGCAGTTAAGTTATCTATTTAAAAAAGAAAACATCTTCGCAGTCATTGAAGAATATAGTGATGATGACTGATTTAGATATTATATGTATACATTTTAATTACCTTACTTGTATGCTGTTATAATTAAATTAAATATATAAATAATCACCAAAATCCCTATACCTACCAGAAATAACCGATAATGACCTTAATACTGCAAATAAACGAATTAAAAAACAACACTGCACCAGGGCTAGATGGTATTACTACAATAACAATTAAAAAACCCACACATACATTTTAACACCACTTAAATACATAATAAACAATATTCTAAACAGTGGAGTAATCCCTAATAAATTTAAAGAATCTGTCGTCACCCATTCATAAATCTGGCAAAACAACAGATAAAAATTATTTTAGACCTATCTCTGTCATTAACTGTTTTCAAAAATCTTCAAAAAAATCCTCAAAATAAAATTAATGGAATTTATTAATGAATATGAAATACTATCTAAAAACCAATTTGGGTTCATCGAAGGTAAAGGAACTGAGACTCATATATTCACTAGTTAATAAAATTATAGAACATTTCAACAAAAGCAAATAAACCATTTGCACTTTCCTAGATTTGAGAAAAGCATTTGACACTGTCTCACATGATGAATTATTAGAAAAATGTGAGAAAATGGGCATTAGAGGAAATGTACTGACGCTTTTCAAGAACTACCTCGCAGAAAGAAAGCAACGCATAAAAATTAATAATTGCATGAGTGACAACAAAATAGTATGCATTGGCATTCCCCAAGGCACCGTATTAGGCCTCATTTTGTTCTTAATATATATTGACGATCTATGCATCATCGACATAAAAGGACAAGTACTATCCTATGGGGATGATACTGTTCTGATATGTGAAGGTGATAATTGGGAAGTCACACTGGAACATTTAAGACACACACTACAGAAAGTATCGGAATGGCTCAATAGTAACTATCTAACACTGAATAAAGAGAAGACAAAATTTCTAACATTTGCCTCCACAGCTGCTGATACACCTAATATAACTAATATAAAATACGAAAATACGTGTATAGAAAGAGTTAGAGATTTAAAATACCTAGGAGTAATTGTGGATGATCATCTAAAGTGGCATAAACATTCGGAACATATAACCAAACGAATTAGGCGAATAATACCAAAATTCTATAAGCTACCAGGCAAACCCCATTGGTTGTATACAACTCCCTAGCTGAGTCCATCTTAAAATACTCAATAAGTTGTTGGGGCGGGACATACAATAATGCTTATTGCTTATAGACTGGCGGTACATGACCAGTCAGGTGCAACATTTTTAAAATGCATGCCAATTTTATATATGAATGAAATTACCATGAATATGCCAGAAACGCAGAAGGGTGTGCAAATTGATTTCTTTTTTTTTTTTTTTAAAATGGATGCCAATAGTGCCAAACGAAAAGCCTTGAAAAAAAATCCAAAATCAAGAACACCAAAAAATTTTACGATTTAATGTGCGCATCAAAAGTTGTTTTGCGCGCGGAAACTACATGCCAATGAATTTCCGCTGGATTCTTTTTCACGGCTTTTCATTTGGCACTATTGGCATCCATTTTAAAATAAAAAAAAACACGAAAAAAAAACAATAAAAATCGATTTGCACACCCTTCTGCACGCGACGACTGCCTAAAATTTGCGTTTCTGGCATATTCATTGTAATTTCATTCATATAAATGATTGGCATGCATTTTAAAAACGTTGCACCTGACTGGTCATGTACCGCCAGTCTATTACACAACTATTCAAAGTTCGCAAAATTATTTATTAAAAGTCATATTAAAGAAAGATAGACTATATAGTACAGAACAATTATACAAACAAAATAAAATTTTAAATATAAAAGGTCTTTATATATTAGCAGCAATAATATTCACACATAAAAAATTAAAAACACCCTCAGCAAATAACATAAACACGTACCATCAGACACGATCACAAAGCAAGGAATTATTGAAAGTGCCAAAATATAAAAAAAAATGTTTGTCAAAAGTTTGTGAATTTTTCTGGTATTAAACTATATAACTTATTACCCACGGCTCTTAGAAAATATGATAATATTAAAAAATTTAATAAAATCGTAAAGAATTATACAATAGATAATATAGCTATTAGGATGGTCCAAAATGCTTTGAAAAATATACAAGTAAAAAATGTTTATCTCCACATTGTTGCCCTCGTTCCACTACGCAAAATTAATTACCTTACCAAAATTGGGACCAATCGGAGCATATTTAGGGGTTCCGAAAAATTGAACGTTACAGTTTAAAAAAAACGTTTTACAAGTTTTTTTAGACAAATTAATAAACTATTGAAAGGTGCTCTAAAAAACCTAATATAAAATTTTTGTTAGTTACTTACAGTTTACACAAGGTAGCAGCACCTCCCATTGTTAGCAGAATAAATAGTTCAACAGTTTTTTGCTAGGTGGCAGCAGCAGTTTTGTTATGAGGTCATAGCGGAAAATGACAAGTCAACTTTCTCTTTTAAGGAGTTCCAAAGATTACTCGTGGAACTGGTCAAGAACAAGCTACTGCTTGCCTAAACACTCCGGATAACTGGAACCTGAGAGAAAACGTGCGTGCTTTAGTATTTGACACAACAGCTTCTAATACAGGTTTAAAAAATGGAGCATGCGCTATTCTTGAAGAAAGTTTACAGACTAGTCTTGTATGGATTCCATGTAGACACCATGTACTTGAAGTTATGCTCTTATCTGTTTTCAGTACAGCTTTTGGTGTTAGTAATGGTCCAGATGTGGCTATATTTAAGCGTTTTAGATTTCAGATTGACAAAGAAGTTTATTATCCAAGCAGCAATGATCTGTATCATTCTAATGAAGCAAAAAGGCTTAGGGAAGAAATGATGAGCTACTATACTACAATTTTAAAAGACCCTCACCAGTCAAAGCAGCCTCGAGATGACTACTTAGAGCTTTTGCAGTTGTGTAATATCTTTCTTGGAGGTACCATCCCTGGGTCAAAAGTAAAGTTTCGAGCTCCAGGTGGTTTACACAATGCACGTTGGATGGCAAAGGCCATTTATTCTCTTAAAATCTATTTATTTAAAGATCTCGAGAAAAACAAGGAATTACTGAAGTATGCTTGTTTGTAGCTCTCATTTACGGCCGGCATTGGAACGAGGCATCCAAGGCTAAGAAAGCTGTTATGAATGATGCTATTGTTTTAAAACAAATTGAAGCATACCCTAATTCCAATATTAAAAAAGCGACTTCTGTAGCATTTCGACGTCATTTGTGGTTTTTTTTAAGCATTTGGTTGGACTTGCTCTTTTCTCGTGTTAGTGATGCCAATAAAATTGAGACGATTAAAAACCTACAGCGCCCACCAAAGGCTAAAGCCCTTAAGAGAATAGAGAGCAAATTCTTTAACCATGATAGTCCTCTAGAGACATACTTTACGCAGCGAACCACTGAAGTTCTTAACATCCTTCATACAACATCCTTCATCCTTCTTTGTAAGAATCCTAAGTTGTGGTCTTCTGATCCCAACTACGTTGAACTAAAAGAGAGTATGAAAGTAGTAAATGATTGTGCCGAAAGGGGTATTGCTTTAATCCAAACATATAACACAAACATCACAAAGAATGAAGAACAGCTTCAATATCTTCTTCAGCTTGTTCAATTGCACAGGTCACAGTTTCCTACTTGCAAGAAAGCAACGTTGATGGCTGATGGTGTTTAATAACAAACAAGAACCAACTTCTTATAAATAAAAATAATTTCTCAAAATATCGTCTTTTTTGATAAAAACGTAGGTCTGACCTTAGAACTGTTCATTTTTCGGAACCTCTAAATATTGACCAATTCACCTAATTTTTTTTCTCAGCTTTTTATTACCATATGGAATAAGGGCGAGCATGTGGAGAATATGTTTTCAAAAAAAAATTTTTTTTGGACCAGCTATATTTAGTGCAGTTCTCAAGCATTGAATCATTGAAACAATACAGACATTTTTAAACTATTATCCATATAGCAATAAAATATTTAAATTCTTACTTACAATTAGTACAAACAACAATGTTTAAGCAGTTCTACTGTTATTAATACTGCTAGTTACGTAAGAATAGAAATAATTTTTAGTTTATAGTTTTAGTACAGTAAGTGGTTGGGGGTGGTTGCCACCTCATCTTGGGGGTTGTCGCAAAAAAACCAAATCATTCACATAATCTGATAGAGAATCAAATTATATACTTTTTTGCTACAATGCATATTTTTCGAGATATTGCGAACTGAAAATTGCAATTTTCACCCCCTAAAATCTGTATTCCTAGACGTTTTTTTTTAAATTACTCGAAAAATGTGAACTTTAATAAAAAAATGCAAGGGTACAAAATTAAAGCTTTTATGAAAACAAATCGAACGTATTTTTCCTTTTTTTTTTTCTCCGATGTTTAGTTTTGGAAATATGTCATTTTCAAAAGGGCGCCGAAACGTTCAGAAAAACTATACAACGTTAAAATCTAAAATTACTCAAAATCTACAACTATGAGAAATATTTTTATTCTTGTAAAAATTAAAGGTATTAGATTTTTTTTCGATTGAGACTTTTATAATGAAAACTAAAGAAGTTACAAACAAAAAAGTAGCGCAGTTAAAAATGTCTGTCATTTTTTTTTAGTCTTATTGCGCTAATTTCTTATTAATTCAAATTTCTTAAAAATTTTTCTAGATATTTTTAATGCATATTATTACTAAAATGCCCAATTTTTTAGAATTTTTAAAATAATTATTTTTCATTCTGTACCCATTTTCATTGATGAAATTTTTTATAATTTTTTTAAAAAATCTTGTTTTTGGAAATTGCTCGGAAAATATTTTTTTATTAAAAATGGTAAGATTATAAAAATGAAGCTCATAATAAAACAAATAGTTTGGTTTTTTTTTAATTTTTTTACGACAAATTGTTCCAGAGATATAAAGGTTTAAAGATGGCGTTGAGTGCATACGCAAAAAAATTATGTATTTAAAATTGAAATATCTCAAAAACTATAAGATTGCTAAAAACATATATAAGATTGAAATGAAGCTTATAAAAAAAAGAAGAGTTTTGGTTTTTATTTTTTTCCTACGACAAACTGTTCCAGAGATATGAATGACAGTTTGAAATAATGTAGCATGTTTTCAGTTTGTACGCGCATTTTAAATGTCTATAGTAGGTAGAGAAACGAGTAATAGCCGTCTATTTTCCGAAGAATACGTAGAAAATGCGGGTTGCATTGCACTTCAGCATGTTTTAGAGTGCAGATTAAAAATGTTATTTAATTAGTTTATCTCGTAGTTTACTTAATTGTATTTATTTGATTTATTTATAACAATCTGTATTTTTAATAAAATTAAACATGATTACTATACTCTTTTGTGACCGTTGTTAATCCACCATTTTTTAAATAAATTTAGACCTCATAATCATATTCAGTGACCTAAAAGACATAAGTATATGGATTTTTGTGAATTTATTTGTAACATTAGAAAAATTATTAATTTTTCAGTATTTAAGGGTGGTTTCGACCCTTAATATTTTCGTCTTTCCTATGTTTTGACCTCATAATCATATTCAGCGAACTCAAGAACATAACTATATGGATTTTCGTGATTTTATTCGTAAAACTAGAAGACATTAATTTTTCAGCATTTAGGGTGATTTCAACCCTTAATATTTTAGTCTAATAAGTTTTGACCTCACAGTCATATTCAGCGACTTCAAGAACTTAAGTATATGGATTTTCGTTAATTTATTCGTAAAATTAGAAGAGTTATTAATTTTTCAGTTTTTAGGGGTGGTTTCCACTCTTAAAAATAAAAAGCAGGTAATGCGACAATATAAATTTTGATGTACGTATTGTATAAAGCATATTGCAAAAAAAATTAAGGAAATTCCTTTCATCGTTTTCGGGCCGGGAATTTTACCATTTTTACTGTTACGCTTACTGTACTATTCATAGCTAAATCGAGTTAAATAAATGTAATCACGTTTAAAGTGCAAAACAAGTCCTTGTGGCTTAGGGGCCACGTAACTGTAATTGTAAGTTATGCAAATTGTAATTATAATTGTAAGCGTGTAATAATATGAATTGTAACTTATGCCTCAACAATACAATAAATAAAAAAATAAATAAAATCAAGTATCTGTCTGTATTATCAAGGAGTTTAGACCAGACTCGACCTACACTAAAACCACCACCCTTACAAAAATTTTGAAGAAAATATATATTTTAGTACGTAATTGAGGGGCTTCATGATACAAATTTCGTTATTGTGCCAGGTCATATAAGCAAGAAATAAATTTGTTGAAAAAAAAAAGAATATTTTAAAAATTTTATTCAAATCTTTTAATAAATTTGTTATAATACGATACCACTTTAATGGGTCTATAACGTATCGCTACCTGAGAATCAGACTATTCTATGTCCACTTTTTTCAGATTTTCTGATTTTTACATGAAGTTATTCTATATCCACAGAGCTACTTAACAATCCAACTGATTTTCTCCTATCTGTGATTCTTACGTGTCTAGAATGTCGAACCATTTTATTCTATGTCCTTTATATTCACATCACAACGAGTCATTGTATACTATGTCCCTGCAACCAATAGGAGTCGAGGCCTCTGGGACATAGAAATATGTAATTTAAAAGACGTATGCATTGAGGCCTTCTAAATATTTTTTGTCTCTTAGAATTTTTTTGTAACTTGCTAATTTTTCGAGTTACAGTCAGTTCTTCAAGATAAATAAACTTTTTCACATTTTCAATTTAAAAATTATATTGAACCTTTAAAAATGGTATACCTATATAGGTTTTATATTTTTTTATAATAATATATACATAAATTACGTTTCGAATTTTCATGTATTTCTTAATGTGCAAAAATGTAGTACATTATTTATCGTGAAAAACTGCCTGTAACTCGAAAAATTAGCAAGTTACAAAAAAATCCCAAGAGACCAAAAATGTTTAGAAAGCCTCAATGCATACGTCTGAATTCAATCAAATTTTTAAATTAGTTATTGATTAAAAATGGGGATAGTTTTTCATGTTTTTCCATAGAAACTCGGCAAAAAAGCACTTTACAGAAAAGATGCAAATAAAAAAAGTTTTGTACTTCGATGGTACATTCATCTAAATTTCTTCAGATTTTTTTGTTCAACTTTTACATTTCCCCTCCCCTATTTTCAGGAATTTTCGAATGACCATATCTCGAAAAATATGCATTTTTCGAAAAAATTCACAAGAGTAAAAATATCTTATTTTGGGCCAAAAAAGGTAAACAGATTGTTTTTTTTTCCATTTTTGACCCAATTCTACAAGTTAGGGAACCCGTGATAAAAGAGGTTGTTTCTACCCCTTCCGATCATTTCCTACTCTAATCTTTTTTTAACTTTTTTTATCAACATCATTACAAACACATTGCACAAGATTTCATCAAAATCCATTCATTAGCACTCAAGTTAGAGATTTTGGTCATTTTAGCGCTCCGTTGACTGGACTAATATGAACTGATGTTAATTTACATGTTATTTTGGTTTTCATATGAATTTAAATGTTTATTTTTTTACCTTTGTCCGTTTCACAATAAAACTGATGTAATGCAGATACTGCTGCATCTTTGTATAAATAATAACAGTGACTACAAACTGCCTCAGTTCCTATTCCTTGAGGACATAGAATAAGTTTACACTCAACTGTAAGGTTAACGTTATTCTATGTCCAATTTTTTTGAAAAACTGTTAGAAGTAGTGAAGAATCAATACATATATTAGAATCTACTATTGACAATTACTTACATAAATAAACAATTAAATGAAAAAATGGCAGCCTTCTCTGTGTACCAATTGCTTGAAGTTTCAAATCGCTCTCCTACACAATTATTGAAAATGGACATAGAATAGTCTGATCCTCATGTAGCGATATAGAAAAAAAGTCAACATATATTAAGCCACTAGAGAGGAAAAAAACATTTTTAATTTTTTTTATTTTGCGTAAATCCAGGCCCCCGTATGGGGACGGCTATTAGGTACTGAGTTTAGGGGCCTGCCAGAGATGTTGACAAAAAAAATTTTTCACATTTCTCCCCCGCGCTCATCAATTATTAAAGTACAGGGACCCGCCAGTGAATTTAGTACCGGGACCGATGATTTGATGTGGGGAGCCTGCGTATATCTCAAAAATTGGCACGACTGGGAATTTTACAGGAAAACACCTTTTAGTGAGGCCGTTCCACAAAATATGTTGCCGTCACTTTCCATTGAGGACACCACCCCCCCTCCCCCAGGCTGTTTTCGACAATTACATTACCAGAAATTATTGGCAGTATTAACTTTACTATAATGATTTCGCGTACTTGCAAGTTTTAATTTTTAATCATGTCTTGATGATGCTAGCTTGGTGGATCGCGTATAGTAAACACTAAACAGGGTTTTAGACTTAATGAAAATTATTTCAACATCAATATACTGATTTATATTAGTAGATGAACTAATTATAAATGAACACTATTACTGTAATATGTTAGAGTTAAGTAAATGATTTGAATTTAATTAAATACGAATTAACGTATTAAGCAAATTGGAAAGCGTTAATGGTATATCAGACTGGACTATTCGTTTAAAACGTTCGACAATTACTACTTCGGCAAACATTCTCCTGGCGGATACTTTGGATTCAATTTAATACCAAGCCAAGGCATGTGCTGGTCTAACCTCCTGGGATTTCAGTGTGCCAGACGATATCTTTAGGATCTTTCTTGACGTGTCAATTATTTCTCTACATGAGAAGATCGGGAAATCCAATTTATCATAATATCAAAGTTCGTCGACTTGGTAAACTATTTATTACAAACATATCAAGGGGATAGGAAAGTTGATCGATTATTAGTTCACTGATAAAAATTGTTTTTTTATAGGTTGCAATATTTCAGGCTATCAAAGTTTTTTAGAGTTGAGATAAGTTTCCATTATTTATCACTTTAAGTGACATTGATGATGTAATTGAATTTTACCGTTGCTGACTTGGGTTACAATATGTATTTTCTTATAAAAGGTGTAATTGATATCAGAGAATAATACCGTGATAAACAATGCCGGTGTCTATTTAATTGCTATTTCTATTTAGAAAAATATTATGTATGTATTGAGTAAATGAATTTTCTCACTTTTTATATTTATTACGAAAAAATTTGATATAGTTGGTTCAGCAACTGGAATGACACATTTTCACAAAGCTATAAAAAGAATAATAAACAATGAATTAAAACTTGTACCAAACAATATTGTTACATATTTTTATTCCCAGAGACATTGTAGGAATTCCATTTAAGTCCCATGTATAAGTAACAGTAAATTAAGTTAGTTAGTTAGTTCGGTAATCGTCTCATAGATGGCGCATGATGCTAATGTTGTAGAACCTTTCAGAATTGACCTAGGTCGAAGACAAAATAAAAATTCGACATTTTTAAGAATCTGAGGGACTTCAGAACCATAAACTTACACAAAAGGAACAATATGAGTTCATTAAGACATGAGGCACAACTAAGAAAAAAATTGAAGAAACACCAAATTTTTACGAAATTAATTTTTCTTTAACTATTTTATTCCTCCGCCGAAGACATTGACCAAGGAGGTACAGTCATTATATATCCTCTTCTGAAGACCGACAATAAAATCTTAATGATGCATTGTATCAAAAGGGCGAAACCGACTAATTTGTCAAAGGCGTCGTATATAAGCCAAAATTGGCAAAAAATCAATGAAAATTCACAAGGCTGGTTTCTCGTATAAAACAAGTTTGGGTTCACCCAGCGACTCATAATTTGGTCGACTGCGTTGGACGGTCAATACGAAGCGATGGTAGGAAAGCCAAATGCAGGGCTTCCAAATAATAAACTTATATAGAAAACCGCCTTGTGCACAAAGGACTTAAAAATTCATTTTGCCAAAAAGTCGCTCTGAGGCGACTCGCTGTCATTTTTCCTATATTGAACCTGCATGGGGACCAGTACGTCGTAAGACTGACCGAACGTTATTAAACTCATGTATTAGTCGAACTTCGTCCCGTGCATAATATAATCGCGATATGGGACCTTTAAGCTACTCATAAGTGAACCAAAATTTTTTAAGTGAAATATTTTTATATATCAGTCAGTCAGCCATAATTACCAAAAATCCAAAATGTTTAAATTCATTTTAAAAGGCTTGCATTAAATTCTGAGGAAGTTAAATGAATCAATTGTTAGCGCATGCTCTCATTTGTATGGTTAAAAAGTAATTTGCTTTAGTTGGGGAGGCACGATTCTTTCACACTATATCATTTTGCAGAAAATCACTATATTGTTTTATACTTATTAAATAAATGATATTCTTTGATCTGATTACACTTCATTGATGTAAGGACTTGTTGCTAGTTTAATCCCTGGAGTTTTCGTTCGAAAGACCTAAACAATTGAGCTAATCGGAATCTCATGATTCCCTAAGTTTGATACTCAGTGTTCCGGTCACCTTACGGGAGCTTGATAGGGATTCTTTTATGCGATTTCTCCAGAACTCTTCAAGTGTAGAGACCATTATTAGTAGGTAAACAGATACTAAACACGTCAAGAAAAAATCTCGTCGAAGAGAAATCTTCGATAGGGATTTTTTTATGCAAAAGTCGCAATAATCCAAAGACGTAAAAGCCCTTATTGCCAGTGAATAATGGAAATCACGTCCTGAGAGAGTGTCGTTAATGATCTGAAGTAGTGCAGTCTTGACCTATTACTTGTCTATCGACGTATATCTTATCTCTAACCCGCTTGGGAGTGGAAGAACGGGGCAAAACGCGGCTGGCGCCCTTCGAAAAATAAATTGGTGTCGCATCACCTAGACGCACAATAGTGAGTTCTTCTACTCTAACATCTACTGGAACATTGTAGAAAGATGTAGAAAGATCCAGAATGAATTATCAAGGAGTATAAATAGAGAGTAAGTGGCCAGACTTAACCGTACAGTTCAGTAAATAGTACAGTGCAGATAGTTAGCAGTTAGCAGTACAATTCAGTAGACAGTAGATAGTGAGTTGAAAAACATTGAGAAGAAACAAGCAAAGTAATAAAATGACCGAAGTAGTGAATTATAGTATCTAGTGGTATATTAGTGAAGTAATTATTTGTTGTAATTAGAACGTAAGTTAATATATTAGTGTTTAGTGTTACCCTACGATACAGAGTATTTACAAATGGAGTGTAAACACGTAACAATGTCTATATTTTTCTAAAATAATATCTTTTAAAAAATGATATCCCTCGGCTTCTAAACACAATGAAAACACAGCCCCACAAAAAAAGGTTTTGATCTGGATGACTAACCATAGTATTGCTATGTATTTCTCGACGCTGAATCCGAATCCGAGATCTAGAAAATTCGTATACCCCAAACTTTTGCGCTACGGCCGAAAATAGGGTAAAACCATCCCATACATCAGGATTCAATGAATGGACGTAAATGAATGATGAAAAACGTGGGAAGGGGAAATGCTTTATATTCAGCAGTCATCTACCTGAATAGTGACTGAAAAACTGCCATTATAATATGCTGAAAACTCCCCCTGTACAAGCATAGAGTATATAAATGCCAATAAATCGCGAGAAGTTTTTATAGTTTGGAATACAGTACATGAATCTTACTCGTGTCCCAAAACCACCCATATAGCAGGGCGGAAACCATCTTTATATAAAAAGAAACTACGTGAATACCAATAGATCGTAGGAAATGGAGGAGTTTTCGATGTTTTAATTCCAGAATAGAATCTTGAGTGACCCTGCTCTACCTTATTCTCATTCGGTACAAAAATAACCCCTATAATGGGGTAGAAACCACCCTTATACCAGAATAAAGCACATAAATGCCAATAAATTACGGGAAATGTTAATTTTCTTATAGTTTGGAGTACAGAACATGAATCTGGAGTGACTCCCAGGTCACCTCGCTTACTCGTGACCCTTCTATAAAGGGTGGTAGCCACCCTTATATAAGAATAAATTGCATGAATACCAATAAATCGTGGAAAATGTTGGAGTTTTCATTGTTTCAGTTCCAGAATAGATTCTTGAGTGACATTGATCTACCTATTCTTACTTGGTACCCAAAATCATCCCTAAAAATACCACCAATACGACATAAAAATGTATATATGCCAGTTTTTCTATTTTTCTTCTCAGAATACCTTTTCTTCTAATTTTCAAATGATCTTTTATGTTCTTCGTGCGTGTCTCTTTTCATAGACCAACAGTAGTTGGCCATCATGTGGACACTCCACCTTCCTTGATACCGCTTCTCCATATCCGAAATGTCCTGGTGAAAGCATTCGTCTTGCTCTTCACTGTATTCACCCACATTTTTTGGATGGCGGATAACTGTTGGTCCATAAAAAGAGACACACACGAAGAACACAATAGGGAGCCAGTGAGAAGATCATTTGAAAATAAGAAAAAAAGGTATTCTAGGAAAAAAAGGTTAAAAAATGTTCATATTCTTCAGTCAAGCTTCATTAACCTTTTCGTGCAATAAATGCATAATTTATTGGCACACATGTACATTTTACTTGTAGTGTTTTTAGCGATGATTTCGGGTAAAATAAATATTCTGGAATTGAAACAGCGAAAACTCCTACATTTCCCATGATCTATTGGTATTCATGCAGTTTGTTTTTATACCCCGTTATAGGTTTTTGGACACGAGTAAGAGGAGTGCACTCAGTCATTCCAGATTCATGTACTGTATTCCAAACAATAAAAACTTTAACATTTCTAGCGATTTATTGGCATTTATATACTTTTGCTTGTACAAGGGAGTTTTCAGCACATGATAAGGGTAGTTCTCCAGTCACTATCCAGGGAGGTGACTTCTGAATATAACACATTTCCTCTTCCCATGTTTTTACCATCCATTTACATCCATTCATTGAATCCTGATGTATGCGACGGTTTTATTTCATTCGGGGTTGTTTTTGGCTATAGCGCAAAAATTTGGGGGTATACGAATTTTTCTAACATCGGATTCGGATTTTGCGTTGAAAAATACATATGGTCAGTCATCCAGATCAAAACCTTTTTTTTGTGGGTCTGTGTAATCTATTTTTAAAATATTGCATAAATCTTTTGATAAACTGGACCATGGTATACTTCTGAATAAGTTGAAAAAAATGTGGTTTCTAAAATAATTATATAAAAATAGTTTCTAGCTACTTATTACCTACATAGGCGACAATTCGTTCAGTACTACCAAGGCGTCCAATATGTTACCTTCATATCGTCCTCTGGGGTTCTGCAGGAATCTGTTCTGGGTCCCTTATTTCTTATTACCTTTATTAATAACGTCAACCTGGAGCTCAGCTGTGAATCACTATTGTACAACTGTGATTCATCCAGATATCTATTTTGAAGATTTGTTTACTCACAAATCACATAATTTAGAATTTTTCACGAGACTTAGATTTTTCTAGCGTTTTATGGATTGATTGAAACACACTGATGACACACTTAAACTAAGAAATTACAATTAAAGTTAAAAAAAATGACATTTGAAATGTCACTTATGTAGTGTCATTGTATTCAGAAGATCATGTGGAATCTAAAAATTTAATAATATAGAGGGTGTTCCATTTTAAAATCAACAGTTTGTACTATTATAGAACCTCCCAGAATCGACCTAAGTCGAAGGCAAAATGAAATTTCGACAGGTAAAAAATTAATTTAAAGACATTTTGAAGCATAACATACAAGTTTGGAAGGCTTCAGAGCCGAAAACTAGCACAAGAGGACTGATATGAGTTCGTTAAAATGTAAGACACAACCGGGTGAAAATTTGTAGAAACACCGAATTTTCACTTACGAAAATATGTTTTGGTCCAGGCCATGCGAGCAAAAGTATATTGTGGTCATGGAAAAAGAAACAATATACTTTTACGAAGGACTTTGAAAATATTTTCAACTTTTTAATCTCTTCACAAAAGACAATGGAAATGAAGATACAGTCATTGTAAATATCGTTCAAAAGAATGAACAAAACATTTTAACGATACGACGTACCAAAAAGAGCGAAACCGACAAAGGCACGTAGCGTCTATAAACAATTATTAGCAAAAAGTACCTAGTAAAAATGGACAAGGCCGGTTTCTCACATAAAACAAATTTGGATTCATCCAGCGGCTCGTAATTTGGAAGAGTGCGTTGGATAATCAGTAGAAGACGATAGTAGGAAAGCCAAGTGCAGGGCTTTCCAAATGAAAAAGTTATAGAGAACACCACCTTGTGCATAAATATGACAAAAAAAACTATTTTGCCAAAAAGTCGCTCGAAGGCGAAGCCGTGTCAAATTCCCTTTATTGAATCTGCATGGGGACCAGTACGTCGTGAGAATGGCTCATGTATTGTTACTGAAAATGTTATCTATGTTATCTATACTGAGAATGTTATCTATAAGACAATAATGGACTTAAAAAATTCAAACTCGTGCGGAATTGACAACATATCTTCCAACTTATTAAAAATGTCTGTGAATTACTTAGTGTATCCATTAACATTTCTTATTAACTACTCTTTAGAATCAGGTATATTTCCTAAAATATTTAAAACAGCAAAAGTTATACCTTTATTTAAGAAGGGGGATGATTTATTACTGGAAAATTATAGGCCAGTGTCTTTACTTTGTTCTTTGTCAAAGATATTAGAAAAAATAGAATTCGAAAAAATTGTTCATTTTTTAACACAGCATGACATCTTAAGCAATTCTCAACATGGTTTCAGACGAGGCAGGAATACGCAGACTGCAATATTACAATTTATTAATAAGCTGTATGATAATTTAGATATTAATAAAAAATGCGTTGGTCTTTTCATGGACCTTAGTAAAGCGTTTGACTTAGTAAGTCATTCTTTACTTAGCCAAAAATTATTCCAGTATGGTCTGCGAGGCAAGATACATGATTGGTTGCTTTCGTATTTTGCGGATAGAAAGCAGTTAGTTGAGATTGATGGCGTAAAATCTAATGAACAAAGTGTCAAAATTGGTGTGCCGCAAGGATCCGTTTTAGAACCTTTGTTATTTTTGATATTCGTTAACGATTTGCCATACTTAGATAATAATAATAAATTAACAATGTTTGCAGACGACAATACATACTTAATGTGCGGCTCCTCGGTAGATAATACAATACAGTCACTGCAAAATGCAATAAATAACTTTGTAGAATGGTTTAAAAATTCTAGACTATATCTGAATACGACAAAAACAGTTTTTATAAGTTTCACTCCGAGAATTAACATAATAAATTATAGTCATTTATTAAAAATTGAACATAAATCCATCGAGCAAGTAAATAATACAAAATTCTTAGGAATATATATGGACAATGCCCTTAATTGGAAAAAACATGCCGACTTTTTGTGTAATAAGTTATCATCATTATCTTTTGCCTTATATAGATTGACACAAGTTGCAAATAAGTCAATAGCACTAACTTTTTATTTTTCACATATATTGTCACGTTTACGATATGGCATCATATTTTGGGGTAATTGTAGTGAAATGCGTAGAATATTTTAGGTTCAAAAAAGGGCAGTGCGAAATATTGTTGGTTGTAAGAGAAGCGAATCGTGCAGGCCACTTTTCAAATCATTAAAGATAATGACGTTGCCGTGTATTTATATTTTAGAAATATTAATATTTCTCACTGTTCATTTCTAATAGTGATTATCATACTTACGAAACTAGACATAATGAATTGTTAACCATATCAGGACATAAGTTAACATTATATGAAAACTCTCCTAAATATATGGGTATAAAATGTTTTAACAAACTAACTGATGCATTGAAATCCATTAACAACATTAAAGTATTTAAGAAAATGGTATCTAATTATTTATTAGAAAATGTATTTTAATCTGTTTTGGAATATCTTGATGTGCAACTAGTTATATACTTCTTATGTTTTTATTATGCTAAGAGTCTATATTATGTGTTTTTATTAATATGTGTCTTGTTTATCTTATTTTTGCATAATCACTGCCACTGTTTGTATATTATAATTAAGTTTTATGTGTCTTATACTGATTTTGTTTTATTGCTTTTATTCTTTTGACATGTCCTATGCCATTGTAACATGGTCTTATGGAAATAAAGAGATTATTATTATTATTATTATTATTAGTTGCACGCACTTTTGCACTGCGTTCTTGTGAATGATATAATCACAAACGAGAACTTTAAAGCTAATCACAAGCTAACCAAAATTTTTTAAATAAAATATTTTTAAATTATTTTCAGTCAGTCATAATAAGAACCTAAATTCTTTCATTTAATTCTGGGGAAATTGCATGAATCTTTTCTACCAAATCGATTGTTAGCGCACGCTCTCATTTGTATGGTAAAATTTACCTTGCCTTAATTGGGGAGGCGATTCATTTTCAAATTATATAATTTATTGGATAGGATATTGCACTATTTCATTGTAATTATTTTAAATCTAGTAAATAAATGGTATTCTTTGGACTTTTTGCATTTTATTGATAATATGACTTGTTGCAAGTCTAAGCCTTTGAGGGTTCTCGTTCGGAAGACCGGAAATTGAGTTAATTGGACGTCTCATAACTCCACAAGTTTGAAGTTCAATATTCTGGTTACTTTACGGAAACTTGATAGGGATTTTTTTTATGAAAACAAATCAAGAAATCTTTAGGCATAAAATCCATTATTATTATGTAAATAAGTAAAATCCCTTCAGAATCAAATCTGCTCAAAGAAGAATCAATTATCATCGCTAATAATCTAAGGTAGTGCAGCCTTGGCCGGTTACTATATCGAGTTGTATCTTATCTCGAACCCTCCTGGGAGTAGAAGAACAGGGGAGAACGCGACTGGCGCCCTTAATAAATATATTTTTGTCGCGCTACTCAGACGCATGGTAGTAAGTTCTTCTATAGTGTCACTTCCGTTGAAACCAGAAGTAGAAGAAAATTAATTTATGTGTCAGAATATGACGTTTATCAAGCACAGACGACGTGCAAAGTTTCAATAATTTGTCTGCAAAAATAAAGAAAAAATTGCCGGTATATCATGTTCATGTTACACTCGGTATGGTTAGATGAGTGTTGTATGCTGGAGGACTGGTGAATATTACATGTAATATTTATACGTGAATGCGATGCGAATATCGAATATATTTTTACTATGGTGCATGTTTAATAAAATCCGTGCCAAAAAATTAAACTGAAAACATCTTTTTAATTTAATTAGTTAGCATCTGTCCGTGAACGCAACCAACGTCTATCACAGTTGTCAGAAGGTAAGATCAACAGTTTTATATAAACAATGACAGCTCTGAGCTGGTAATTTTCCTAACCCACATTGTTGTGAAGTGAATATCTTTAACGTGCTCAGACCTTGACAACTAAAAATTTTGAATCGACTTAACCTAACATGAATCTGAACCCACACAACTTAGATCAAAGGACGCGCCACTGCCCGTTACACTATCGTGTTGATTGGAATGTCTTAATTTACAAAGTAGAATTTCGTGATTAATTCAATTAAAAGCCTTACTAACTAAAATCAATAGAGATGACATCATCTTGACTTCCAGAGTACACAGTTTCAGAATGTAGCATGGTGGGCAGTTTCACATAACTAGTTGGGAATCAGTACTCATCACACGAATATTTGCGTAAATTAAGTTATATACAGTGTGTGCTATTTAATACCGCAACACCTCGTTATTTTGGAACGCGTTGGCCGATTTTAATTTTTTTTTAGATACAGTGCTTCATGAGCTTTATTTGACTGTTTTGAAGAATTTGTTATTTTCACATTTTGAAGGTCTACTAAGCTCCTCCAAATGTGTCGAAATTTCGAGATCGACTATTAGGTAATTTTTTATCGACAAATTGGATAGGGTATTCGATTCGCAGTTATCTCAAATACCTCTATACAAAATTGTAGCTCGATACCTCATATAGGGTGTTTGTTATTCAATAGCCAAATTTAAAATTTCTCACATTTCGACTGGCTCTGTATAAAAGTCGGCTAGGTTTACTAAAAAGGTAAGGCAGTCATTCGACTTCAAAACATCAAATACTAAATGAGGAAGAAAAGAAAAAGTTATTCTTTAAATAAATAGTGCTTCTATACAGTTATTTGGTTCCTGTAAACTTCTGTGCAATAAAATCCCGTTCACTTGAAAAATCAAGTAATTTAGTTTTTACTAATATTAAGTGATGTGAATCAGTCTTTTTGGAATTTAGATTTTTTATTGTCATATAAGTTATAAAAAAGTGACATTTATTGTGAAATGTCATAAGGTATTTGGAAAAATGTAAAAATTGACGTTGAAAAATTGTATCTGAGATAAGGCCAGATTCTAAAAGCTCAAAACATTAAAAAGCTGTTTTCTACATGGCTGTTCTGCACGTATCTGCCTGTGATAATTTTACTTCCACATTCAGTGGAAATATATTAACGAGACACGTAGCGTTCGTTAAAGGACGGTACACCCGAATATATCCGTCATTACAAGACTGAAAAACTTTTTCATCGGTAAACAAGACATTGTTCCAAAACTTCAACGGGCGATAGACATAATTTAAACAAAAAAAAAATGCGGGCTTGCTTATGTTCTTCTGTTAATATGGTCTTCTTGGCACTTACACAGTTTTTTTATCCCGATTTTCCTATCCCTCGGCTAGCTGTTGACCTCGATGCTGGAAAATTTGTCATGGACACAGCGGCTACTGCTGTTTGAAACGGATTTTTCCTCAAATAACCAAGGAGTGCTTCATCTTGAACGAGATTTGAACTTCTCAGTGGGCCTAAACCGTCTTTTCTCTTTATGATACCTTTCTCCTCCCACCTTTTCTTCACACTCATAACGGTACTTTTATTTAAATGATAATGGTTCTCAATTGCTGTGATAGACCATCCATCTTCAATTTTACAGAGAATTAGAATTTTTTCATGTTCAGTTAATTTCGACATTTCGAAAATATGACACTGACACTGAAAAATAAATAAAGATTGATTTAATATAGCGAAAAATACGAGATTTTATCGCACAGAAATGTACAGTTGATTTAAAAAAAAAAACTGGTACAACTCTTGTAATCGAAAATCTTAATAGTTTAGTTATATGTCTGTAAATAGGGCCGGCCAGGCATGTCGAGAGGGGGGTGGAGAAGAGGTGATTTACCCCGGACCTGGGTTTTTTGGAGGAGACCGGTTTTCTTAGTGTTTTTAAACTTATTAAACCTTTCTTTTTTATTTTATTCAAATGGAATTTTAAAAAATAATTAGAAAATAACTTTTTCAAAACATTTTCAAGCCTGCCTTATTATTGTTTAAAAAAATAATATTTGTTACGGATAATTCTACTAATGGTTGTAATTAAAATACTAACTGAATAATGATAATTATATTTTTAAAATAAGAACGCAAAAATACCACTTGAGATTAAAAAAAATGTAAACAATGCAAACTGAACATAAAAATACAATAAAAAATAATAAAATAAATGAACTTCTACTACGTAATACAGAATTAACTAATATTTTGTCATTGCTCCATTAGCGTCTAAAACTGCCTGAAGTTTTGCAGGCATGGACAAAATCAAATTTCTTGAAAGGTCAACTTCTTGCGACAAGTTCTCCCAAGTGTCTTCAATTATCCCTTCCAATTCTTGGGCATTATTTGGATGGTTATTTAATTTTCTTATATGTTTCACCATTAGTCCCCAAACATTTTCAATTGGATTTAAATCCGGACTTTTAGATGGCCATGGTAACAACTCTATGTTTTTATTAAGAAACCATTGCCCGAGCCATTGCCTGACACGATGGGCCGTATGTATGGAGCAGTTGTCTTGTTGGAAAATAAAATTATTTTCCGGAAACACCTCTATTACTGACGGCAACATAATATTGTCTAATATTTCAATATATTTAATGGAATTGAGATGACCACCACTGTTCCAACACATACCTAACCCATTTAGGCTCATCCAATCCCAGACATTGACTGAAAACCTTCCTGATATTTGTGGATCGAAAGTATATTTTTCGTCGTATCTGGTGGAAGGAGGCCTATATACGCGAATATGTCCATCGTTACAGGATTTAAAAACCTTTTCGTCAGAAAAGACAACTTGTCCCCAGAAGTTTTCATCATTGATTATATAGTTGAGTGCAAAAATAATCCTACCCTGCTTCTCTTCTTCTGAAAGTTTGTATTTTTTAGTAGCTGAACAACTCTTCAAGTCGCTTTGTAGTTTTCTTCTTCTGCAAGCAGTAGACACAGAAGCAGGGAAATTTGCCTCTGAAATTGCATTTACTGCAGTCTGAAAAGGGTTTTCTCTTAGGTAATTTATAAGATTTTCATCTTCTTGATTATTGCTCTTTCTGGGCCTACCGGAACCAACTTTACGGGATACCGTTTGGTTGGTTTCCCATTGTTTTTTAAAACTCATTATCGTGGTTGTATTCAGCAACAAGTCTTCTTATGGACCAACTATCTTCAATTTTAGAAACAATTCGAAATTTTTGAATATCTGTTAGATGTCGAACCATTTTTAATAATGACGCCACACGTCAAAGTGACATTTGTAAGATTATTAATATCAATCAAAGAACGAATGATTTACATAGCTAAAAGAAAGTGTACCAGTTTTTTTTGAAATCAACTGTACGTAGGTGCCTTAATGAAATTTTTTCAAACAAATGGATTGGGCGGAATACCTTTTCTTTTTTTTCCTCATTTAGTATCCGATGCTGATGTCACTAAATAAAAAGAAGAAAAATTAAAAGTTATTCCGTCCAATCCATTTGTATGAATAATTTTTTTAAGGCAGCTACGTATAGCAACCGAATAATGCATAGAAGGACTATTTATTTAAAGAATAACTTTTCTTTTTTCTTCCTCATTTAGTATTTGACGTTCCTTAATTCGAATGACTACCTTACCTTTTTAGTAAACCTAAGCGAGTTTTATACAGTGCCAGTCGAAATGTGAGAAATTTTAAATTTGGATATTGAATAAGAAACACCCTATATGAGGTATCGAGCTAAAATTTTGTACAGAAGTATTTGAGTCAACTGCGAATTCAATACGCTACCCAATTTGCTGATAAAAATTGCCTAATAGTCGATCTCGAAATTTCGAGCTATTTAGAGGATCTTGAGGTAGGCCTTGAAAATGTGAAAATTACAAAGTTTTCAAAACAGTCAAGTAAAGCTCATAGAAAAACTCAAAAAAAAAAATCTTAAAATTGGTCAACGCGTCCAAAATAACGGGACTGCAGTATTAAATAGGACACACTATATAACTGTATAAATATTGAGTCAAATATTAATAAAATGATTTTTATCTCCCTTTTTAAAAGACAATACTTTAGAAAAAAAAACTACAGTAAAAGTCGCTAAAATCTCATTCTACAACTCTGATTAAGTAATATAACATATGCATGGTGAAAAAATATGCTGTTTCGTGTGATGATCGAAAGATTGAGAAATTCTCTCCTGTAAATCTTAATAAATATTTGCCATAGATACCATCCAAAATACCTGCCAAAAATATTATTTATTTTTCAAAGTAACAGTGGAAGTACTTTTTAAAATTAAAAAGAGTAGTTAAGACGTTTTCCTATTCGTCGAATTCCCAATAAATTAACATTTGAATTATTAATAAAACTGCTGCCCAAGGAATCACTACTTCCACATCCAAGCCTCTCACAATGAAAGAAAATTCCTAAAAACAAATCTTTTAAGAATTTTATGAATATTAGCCAGACGGATAAGCCGGCTAATACCAAGTGAATATTGCATTACAAACATTATGTGTAAATATGTTTACCTTTTCACAGTATGACATCAAATATTAATAAGTAGTAGGTTATCCCTGTTTATCAATATTTTAATCTTACTTTATCCCCCACCTCGTCCCATTTTCTCCCACAGGAGGCCTAGGACCTACTATAATAATGTCTCTACTTTCAAGAAAAGTTTGGTGTACTTTCGAAAAAATTTGGCGTACCTCCCAAAAGAATTTGGTGTACTTTAGAAAAAATGTATCGGACTATAATAATATAATATTTGAAATCGTCGACCCCAAAAACCCATAAAACGATATGACATATCGATAGTAGGTGAGGGTGGTGGTGGTGGGGGTGGATGAAGTAAAGAAAAATTGTTAAGGCCTTTGGTTCTTGTACACACACTAAATTACAATTTTCTTCTTTTCACCCATCTTGCATATGAAATTATAACAGACATAGTGATAAAATTAAATCTCTATTTCTGAAATGGATTTGTGAAACTTAGCTCTTCATTTTCAAACTATTAAGAAAGTATGAAAAAAACGAAATACTTATTAGGGTGGCCCATCTTTTTCGAAATCGAAATTTTTTATTTCTCACCCCTGCAAATGGTTCCATTTGAAGAAAAAACAGTCCCCTCAAAATATTATTGAGGCAAATTGAAGGCAAGGGGTGCCGCAGAATGCATTATTATGCAATAATAAAAGTAAATGGAATTATTTACATTCTTTGGTTGATGCATTGTTTTTTTTTTTTTTAATCAGCAACATTTATCTTTAGAATGACTAATCAAGTCATACAAATATCAAAGACAATATTTGTTGTAACTATGACATGTGTCATACTACTGTAAATTCGTAGTCTAAGAAAACTAGACTAGAAGTTTTTGAAATAAAACTCTCGTTTTATCTTTGTGTATTTTATTATGAAACGTTTTTTTCATAGATAGTACCAAATATTATCCTAAATCTACAAGACATATAGTAATAAAATAGTATATTATATTACTAGGAGTAGAACGCACTCTTTTTTTGTGTTGAGCCCAGGATTTGCGGCTGAGGCGAAGCCGAAGCCGCAAACTGGGCGAAACACAAAAAAAGGCGTTCTACTCCGTGTAATATATACTATTTTTTCTTCAAGCGTATTAAAATGCAAAAATTTATTTATTTATCATAAATGTACAAATATTCAAACTACAGTCTTACATGTTGACACAATATGACAAGTGGCTAACTGGCTAGTGGATAGCGCGCCACCGGTGGCTTTCGGTATTAACATTATGTTACTAGTAAAACAATACCCACTACGGCGGCGCTTTCGGAACTAACATTATGTTACTAGTAAAACAATGTCCACTACGGTGGCGTTCGGTACTAACATTTTGTTACTAGTAAAACAATGTCCTACTTCTACTTCTGTTTTTGGTGACATAATTTAAACATTTTAATACGCTTGAAGAAAAACAATATTTTTTGCACTAAGCCAAAGCATGCGACAGGGTTTTTTTTTACATTTGGAAACTGTGATTTATAATCATTTACAACTTGGAGTAAAAACTGTTTTTGGTCTTCATTTTTTGTTAAAATGTCATTAGAGTCAGTAATAAGTTTGATTCCTCTCTCAGCGGCATCATTTACAACTTTAATTTTGTTTACAATATTGAAACATCGGGTATAACTTTCATTTTCCCTCCATGTTGTTGGATCATTCTTCAAAAATTCCATAGACAAACCTAATTTTTGAAAAAACTGTTTAGTGTTCTCGAATATGAAGTCCTGAATTTCCTTGTTTTCAACGTCAGTAATGTTACTAATCATAAGTCGTTTAATACCCTCTTGATTTGGTGCTTTCCTATTCAAAGCTTTAGCCATTTCTCTTCTAGTGGTAACTGAAATATCGTCATCAAAGAAAGATAAGCCAACATTTGCTGAATTAAGGTACCACAAATGGTTCACTATTTTCCTACTTGCGGCTTGAGATATTTCTTTGTCAATATTTTGATAATTAATGAGTTCTTTACAAAAGTCTAAGTCATGAAGCGGTGCTTTACTAGCAAATGACGCTGTAAACCAGGCCTTTACATAAACCTTTACAATAAAGAGACATATATCTTCAATACCTATTTTTTCTTTTTTAATTAGTTGGAACTGATCTTGGAAAAAAAATATTTTTAGACAGTAAATGGCTTTGGCCATCCAACGTGCATGATGAAATGCCCCTGGTTGATAGAATGTCGTGTGAGTGGGCTCTTCTTCAACAAAAAGTTTAGGAAGCATAAAAAATTCTTTATAATCATCACGAGACTGTTGCAAAGTTAAAGCTGCATTTAGAAACTTTACAATTTCGGCTTTAACTGGTTGTAAAATGTGTTTAATTTTTGATACCTGAAATCCAGTTTTTAGTTTATTATGATCTATTTTAGGCCAAAATTCCCTAAAACGTTTAAATAGTGGCACATTTGGACCAGATGAGGAAGGCATTTTTGTGTCAAACACACTTCTCAAAACCACTTCAAAAATATGATGTCTACAAGGAAAATATAGAATATCTCTTTCTAATTTTTGTTGCAATAGTGTGGCTGCCCCATTTATATAACCCATATTTGATGCTGTTGTATCACAACACAAAGCTATTACCTTTTCGTCCAAATTCCATTCACAAAGCACATCATAAACTGCTTCAGTCTGTTCTCTTCCAGTTGAATTGGGCAAAGCTGGTACTCCAAGTAGTTGTTCAATATCTCCACTAGTAACTAAGATAGCAAGTCTATCGATATTTCCCATTCCAGTGAGAGAAGGTAAAAGTTTTCCATCCCAATGGATGACTGGGGCCGGCAATTCAGAATTACCGAAGGCAGTTTTTAATATTTCAGCTCTTTCTTCGCGGATGCGTTGTCTAGAGCGCTGAAGTGTGGTTCTGCTGATGGACAAAGATGTGGTGTCATGTCCTAGTGCTTCTGCTACTGCCGTCAAAATATGGACTCCATACCTGTCGCTTATTTTGCAAGCATCAAATGCAGCGGCTATTTTTGGTGTGATGATGTTACATGTTCCATACAATCTCCTCTTTTTTGGCTGTGACGGGCCAGGCTGGTCTTGTAACAACTCTTCTTGGGCTTCGATTATTTAATCTTCATTTTCGTTGGAGTCGGCTGAATTACTACTTGATGATGGACAGGTGACTGTTTCCTCTAATCTAGCTTTTTCTTGTTGACTTCGTTGCATTCGTTCGGATAATTTCTGTAATTTCTCCTCAGCTGATTTTTCTTGAGAAGCAAGTTGGTAATCAATACCATGCATAAATCCAGGACGTCCCTTTTTTCTTTGGTTAATTAAAGACTGCTTATCTTCATCTATTTTCATCAACTCCAATGCATTTGCATGAGAAATGTCAAAAAGATCGTGCAATTTTTCAACGAAATTTTTTTCTTTACCTCCCGCACTGGCCCTTTTAGCCGATTTTTGTAAGTTCCTCCACTCTGCATAAAGTTTATCTAGTTGTTTAACACAATGAAAATCCTGACGTGTCGGAATGCGAGCTTTATCCCAAAAAACTGACACCTCTTTTATTGTTAATTTAGCACTTTCATGTACACTTAGCTTCACTTCACGAATGTTATAAAAGAGCACTTGTAATACTTGTCTATTAGACGGCAATGTATTGCCAATGATTTGTGACGAATAGTGTCCAACTAAGTAAATGAAAGTATCCTTTCGTAAGGATCTAACATCAGCCATCGTTAAATGTTTTTTCAAAAAGGAACGTATGCTAGAACTTATAATGTCACCACTGTAAAACACAATTGCAAACTGACATAAAAACCTACCGTAGGTGCATTATATTTTCAAACTTCCAAAACAAATAATTTCTAGGAAATAATTACACCAATAAAACATTATGAGAAAAGAGGTAGATATTTGTATTTTAAGTAAAATTTAAGTGTATTACCGTAATAAAATCTTATCTACAAATTTCTACCTGAATGCGGCACGGGTTACCGTAATAAAATCTTATCTACAAATTTCTACCTGAATGCGGCACGGGTTACCGTTCACCGAATTATCTGAAACTTTGACATAAATTATTCCTAGTATAATAGTATATTTTCGTGGGGTGAGACTTAAAAAATACGCAAAAAAAATTCACCCCCTATAGAGATGGGCCACCCTAATACTTATATTATTAGAATATTTTAAGAATCTCTACTGAACATAGCTAAAATTCATATAAAAGGCGATATTTTAGCTAATCTCTCCGAAAAGAAATATTTGATTCTCTTATTTTTCTTTTGTATTAACTTATGCACTTCCATTGGTGGAATATATTTACTAAATTTGGTTCGATTTAGTGAAGCTGTTCAAAAGATATAGTCAATCAAAATTTTGACAATAAATAGAAAACATACCGTATATTAGAAATGAAGAGCTATTGGCGGATATTATAAAAATCATTCTTGAAATCTCCTCAAAGTTCTCCACTGCTCACTAACGTATGGTCAGTTACTCACGAAACATGCATACATATAATCTACTGTCATCTTTACCACGTTTCTAGCCCAGGACATTTTAAGAAATATAATAGTATTGAACTGGACTAGAGAGTTTGACTTTCTCATTGACTTATCCAGTAGTTTGATAGCACGAAAAAGTCGGGCAATGACTCTTTAAGACAAACTGCCCCAGTTACTTCATTTATATCCACGCAGAGCTATCCCCGTGGTCATATTTTTTACCGCGAACACCTTCCCAGACTTAGTGTTGGACTGGGCCGATCTACTAACCGGCGATCACCGGGGCAATGAGTTTAGGGGGCACCACTGACAGTCCTATCCTACGAACGAAGAAAATATTAATATTGTAACTAAAAGAATAACAGTTATAGTACATTAAACCCTTGATAATGTAGTATAATAAATGCAAACTTTTGCTGAAGATATAAATAATAAATTTATATACAGGGTGTTTCACGAGGAAATGGACATGCTTTAATGGTAGATAGAGGACTCCGGTGTAATCATAATCATCCACAGCAGTTTTTTGTATTCTTGTCTTATGTATTCTTGTCAACATTTCTTTCGGTTGTTACTTTGTAAAGAAATTGAATACTAAGTTCATATTTGGCACAGATAATACACTAATAATCCTAAATAAGTACTTGTATTACCCCCACAAGTAATCCAGATCTGGACTTGAAAAAAAAATGTTTTTGTTGTTCTTCGAGAAAACAATACCCTGAATATGTTCGTTTCAAATGTCAACATTAAATTCGAAAAGTACATAAAAAACTGAACAAGACGGATCCATTATTTTTTTTGCCACACCTTTGCCGCCTTCGAAATACTGCAATATGAGACTTTAGAAAATATCGATGAATGATACGAGCAAAAAATGTTCCCACTATTAAATTGGACATTTACTTTTTTTATAGCAATAATTATTATGTTCTAGTTACCAATTTTTATAAAAAAAAATAAATGTTAGAGGACACCGAATCAAGAATCTGTTTCATTCCTCTCCTTTTTTAAAGACTGGTAACACAGTAGCATAACGTACATATTAACAACAATAATTGTAATAACATTGCATACCAATAATGTATATAGTAACAAGTTAACAACAAAATATCAACAGAATAATTGTACCAAAAACAAAACATGCAGATATTGTCATAGAACGTATTTACAAATTAGAAATATAATTACATTTTACGTTCAAAATGCCCTCCTCAGTTTCAGTACGTTTTCTAGAGCTGTTCAAGGTATAATCGATTGATCATCTTATCGCATCTGGACTGTTTCTAATTTCGTTGCGCCACCCAACAATCCTTAGAATGAATTGTTCTATGCCGTTAATGTCCACTCTTTAAGTGACCCCATAAGATATAATCTAAAACTAACTGATTTTACGTTTAAAGGCATTATTTAAAGTTGTCATTGTTGGTAATAGTAAGCTTAATAGTAATAGCTTTACTTCAAAATGACAACTATTACAAAAACAAATGATGTGACAACTTTAAACAATAGTTGCTTTCTTTCCACCAGAGAACTGAACTAAACTTGAAAAATCTTAGTTGGGCGCTCTATTTGATTTTATTACCTTAGATTAGCTCAGTCAGATAACTTACCCCTTACCTACGCAGTCTACCGGATTTCATCCTAAACTTTAGAAACTTGCCCAAGTTGATTTCAAGGTGGCGATTGGTCATAACAACTGAATCTTAACGCGTATGCGTAGACTTTCTGGTCTGCTTTGATCATTCTTTTTGAAGGTTAGAAAAAAATCTCACATTAAGGTTTTTACAACATACGTTCCCGAATATTTTAGGAAACATAAATATCCGAGATATGTTCTTTCAACATGATGGGGCCCCATCCCATTTCTCCAATCAAATTAGAAACCATTTAAATGATACATATCCAAACAGATGGATTGGTCAAGAAAGTCCTCATGCATGACAGACAAGGTTTTCAGATTTCAACCATGTTGATTATTTTTTGAGGTCACTTAAAAAGTGACGCCTACAAAGTGGACATTGATTGCATCATCTCAAAGAATTGTTGATTACCACAAAGAAATTAGAGACAGTCCAGATGTGATAAAAGGATCAATCGATCATCTCGTGAACCGCACTAGAAAATGTACTCAATCTGAGGAGGACATTTTGAACATAAAATTTAATTATAGTTCTAATTTGTAAATATATTTTATGACAATATCTGCATTTTTGTTTTTGGTACAGTTGTTCTGTTGATATTCTGTTGTTGTCTTGTTACTATGTGCATTATTAATATGCAACTTTATTATTACAGGTATTGTTGATTGATTGATTGATTGATTTACCAGCGTGCGGTAGGCATTGCTGCCACTCCCTAGTTATACAGCTGGGCCTGCTACGTCCACGCATTATGTCGTGAGGGAGGGAGCGTTTAAGCCCCCTTTTTTCGTATTTTTGGTTCTGGGCTTCTGCCTATTCTGGGTCTTCTTGTGAGATATGTTGCCGCGTTGTGTCGCTGCTATCTGTGCTCCCATTTTTGTACTTTTGTTTCTACAAGTCTTCTTCTTCTTCTGAGGCTTCTTATTCCTCCGTTTCTGATTCTGGTAGAGTATATATCGCTCCGATTTCTTTGTGAAATTCATTCTTTCCCCTCGCTTTTGGTCCTTTCCCAGTTTGTTCATGATCCTCTCGATTGTTGTTTTCCACGTGTAACATGGTCTCCCAATTTTAAGTTTGCTGCTGTTCAGTGTTAGTGCTTTCTTCAGTAGGTGTGTTGGTTCCCTTCTTTGGACGTGTCCCCAGTACTTCATTGCGTACATTTCTATCCTTTTTGTGATTGCCTTCCCTTCTAGTAGTGTTGATGTTTTTATGTCGTTTTTGCCCTGTTGTTTTTCTGAGTAATTGGATGATGTCTCTTTCAGCTCTTCTCAAACTTCTTCTGTTGGCTTTTGTTGTTGCCGCGTTTCCATATGTCATTGTTGGCAGTATGATGGCTATGTACAGCCGTTTGGCCAGGCCCCATGATAGTTTGTTTTTCTCAATGAACGGTATAATTGCTCTTGTGACTCTGTATGCTGTTTTCATTCCCTCCTTTACTGTTTCTCTCCATTTCAGTTGGTTCGTCAGATATGTTCCTAGGTATTTCAGTTTGTTCGTTGTTCTTAGGGAGTAATCAACTATTTTGTGTTCTTCTCCACTGATCCGACTCTCTTTTGTTGATGGGTCTCGCTCCATTATTAGACATTTCTTGAAACTTATTTTCAGCCCAGATGTGTCCAAATGCGGTTTATGTTTTCTAGGAAGTTGAAAATTTGTTGCTCTTCTTCTGCGACGATTAGGAGGTCATCGGCGTAAGCTAATACGATTGGTGTTCTCAGTGTTTCCGTGTCTTCGTTAAAATTTGGTGTTTCCCTTACTGTGTTTTGTATCGCTTGGTCTAGGACCGTGGTGAATAGTCGGGGGGATAGGAAGCATCCTTGTTTGACTCCTCTGTTCTTTTGTCTGGTTTCCGTCATTTGTCCGAACCATTGTATGGCAGTTGTTTCATGAAGGCAGGCCCTTATTATCTTGTTTATTAGATAGTGCGGCACTCCTTTGTTATACAGGTGTTGACTATGGCTTCGTGACTGATGGTATCGAATGCCTTTTGGAGATCTATAGCGGCTATGTGCAGTTTTGTCCCTTCTCTTCATTTTTCTTCCAGTATTCTTCTGATGGTGTACATGTGGTCGTCCGTTGATCTGCCTTTGATGAATGCTGTCTGGTAGTCTGGCGGTCTCACAATGTACTTCTCTAGTTTCCCGAGCAGGAATTGTGCGTAGTATTTGTATCCTATGCTGCAAAGTGTTATTCTTCTGTAATCTTCTGTGGTCTGTGGCGAGTTGGTTTTTGGGAGGGGTATTTGTATAGTCTTGGTCCATTCCGTAGGTGATGATTTCTAGGGTTTGCTAGTTTAGCTTTTCCGTGCCGTAGTGTATTAACTCGTTTATTTTATCTACTCCAGGTGCGGTGTTTCTTCTAGCTCTGGCTATTATTTCTAGCAGTTGGTCTTTTGATGGTGGCTTGTCCAAGGGCCAGTGGTCTGTTTCTTTTATTAGTTTTGTTCGTTCTTTAATTGCTTTTTCTTCTTCCTCCAACTTCTTGGTCCAATGTTGTATTGGTATGTATCTTCTCCTGTGGGTACTGTTGTTTCTTCTATATTTTTTCAGATATCTGAAGGTTTGGTTTAGTCGTTGTCCTGTTGGAAGTGCTTCTATGTTTTCGAAGAATGATTTGCATTTTTCCTCGTCATGGTTTCTCTCCGCCTCCCTTTTTTCCCTCAGTGCTTCTTTTAGTTTTTCGTTCATATTCCCCGTCGGCTGTTGTTCACCTGTGGCCTTCATTTTTTTTAGCTTTTCGTACTTGTTATTTTTTTCATTTCTTGTCGGGCTCATAGGTGATCTGTTCTCTTTTTAACGTTTTTCTTGCTGCAATTTTTATTTTTGCGCCCATTGATGTCCAGTCTAATTCTTCCCCTGTCAGTTGGTTTTCTATTTCTTCACCATATTTCTTCCGAAAGTCTTCGTGCTGTAGTAGAGAAATATTCCAGGTACTGTGTAGTGTCTTGTTGTTTCCTTGACTTGTTTTTCCTTTTTTTATTTCCAGTTTTCCGTATAGAATTTTGTAGTCTGTATTGATTTCTGCTGCCCTTTTTGCTTTAATGTTCTTGATCCTTTCTCTTATCTCTCTGCTTACCAGGATATGATCTACTTGTGAGGTTGATCTTCCATTGCTCCAGGTGTCAATGCAGGTTTGGCTTTTGGCCCATGTGTTTCTTATTGTTAGGTCAAACATGTGTGCTAGATTTTCCAGCGCGTTTCCGTTTTCATTTGACCATGTGTGGAGTAATGTTTTTCCTATGATGCTTTTATCCTCCTCCGTCTGATCGTCTTTTCCTATATGCGCGTTGAATTCTCCTAATATTATGATGGGAATTTTTCTTTTTTCGTTTCTTCTGGTTTCTTGAGTTAGCTGCCTGAATACCCTTCCTGCTCTCTTGTCTGAGGGTACGTGGACTCCTATCATGCAGATGTTCTCCTTTCCATTTTGTATGATTGCCGTGACTATGTTTTCGTTTATATTTTCCGTCCTTATTTCGATGGGCCTCTCCCGTCTGGTTACCCCCCGCTTAGTTGCCAGTTGTAATTTTGTGTGATTGCTGTTCCGTCTATCATGTGTGATTCTTGTATACATGCAACGTCGATGTTTTCTGCTTACAAGGCCTCGTCGATTTTTTCCCTTTTAGCTCTTTGTATGCATCCTCTGACGTTCCATGTTGCCAGAGTTATCCAATCATCTGGTGCTTCCTGACTGTGTCCCTCTTCCGTCCTTTGCGATATTTGGTGCCTGTTGGTATTCGTCGTTTCCTCCCATTCTGGGCGGGGGGTTATAGCTATGCTTGGGAGGTTTGTTTTTTCTAATCGTTCTAGTTCGTTTCTTTTCTGTGTAGTGATTACGTTGTCGTAGTGATTCCTGTTGCTACCCTGCTTCCTGTACACGATCTCAATTGGCATGTTGTCGTCTTCTTGTTGGTTGTTGGGGTGAAAAGTTATGATTTCGCCCTCCTCTTGGTGTATTATTATTGTCCTCCTCTTCAAGTTTGCTGTTGCTGCTATCGTCTCCTGCCCACCCCAGAAACCATCTTTTCTCAGGTCTCCGATGAACGCCTCTATTTTTTCTTTGTTGGTGCTGTGTTGATTGTAACGGGGTTCCAGTTCGTTGATGGACGCTAGCATGAAGGGGTGAAATAATCTATGTTGTTTTGTATATAGTCCGCTACTTGTTTCCGTAGATTTTTCATGGCGTTGGTGTGTGCCGGGGTTGTTATGTTTTCTCCTTCTAACTGATGGCTTATTGCTCCATGTAGACAGTTTCCATCGCCGTCGATTTTTTGTACCAGTAATTGATGTGTCTTCGTTCTTACGTTCTGTAGTGGATACATTGTTTTTGTGTTTTCTGGAGAGTTGTTATTTCTTGCTTACTTTTGCTTATTCTTGACCTAAACTTTTTAGTAAAATAAAATTCCTTAGCCTTACCAGAGCCGTACCAGACGAGGAGTGTAAACAGTCAGTATGTTTTTAAGGCATGCCTGAGAATTTTCTAGATATTAATGTCTCTGAAACCAGGATGGGCAACAATTTTATCCAAAATTTTTGTTATTTTTGAATTAATTTAATTAGGCGCGATGTACTGTTACTCTGATGGTACGCCCCTGGGGTTTAGTCATATATATATAGCTGAAAGAGAAATTGTTTATTTACTTATCTAATTTATTGCCCGACCTGTTTATGAAATTCTTTAAGTTGTCTACAAAATGTGACTGGTTTATAAGTGGTAATTGGACACTTAGCTTTATTTATGGTTCCCTTTCTGGTCCGTCCCTTCGACGAATACTCGATCTGTCAGCTTTTTTCACTGCACAACACTGAAGAATTTAATCACGTATTTATTAATTATTGATTATTGGCACTTAATTCTTGCTATGTTGACACCACCACCGTATGTAGAATTTTTTACTCAATAACTAGGGTAATTTTGACCTATTTAGGCCAGCTTATTACCGGTTTTTTTTTTCACGATTTGCACTCCGTTTGTAAAGAGCGTCTATCCACTCTCAAGTACGAGCTTGGACCCCTACAGGTATTGTTGTTGTTAATATGTATGTTATGTTGCTGTATTACTAGTCTTTAGTATATAAAACAAATTCTTGATTCGGTGTCCTCGAACATTTATTGTTTCATTAATTTTACCCAGGCCATAAAAATTGGCAACTGGAACATGGTATTGATCACAAAAAACTAAATTCCTAATTCAATAGAGGAAGCATTTTTTGTGTGTATCATTCATCGATATTTTCTAAGTCTCATATTGCATTAATTAGTGTAATTTATTTTGAAGACGGTAAGAATGTGGCAAAAAAATTAATAAAGCCATTTTTTTCAATTTTTTATGTACTTTTCGAATTTAATATTGATATTAAAAAAAACATACACAGGGTATTGTTTTCTTGAAGGACAACAAAACCTATTTTCTCATGTCCGGACCTGAATTTTTTTGTGTTTGATATAAGTACTTATTCAGGATCACTAGTGTATTATATGTGCCAAATATGAACTTGTTATTCCTTTACAAAGTAACAACAAAGACGGTGTCCTCTATCTGCCATTATAACGTGCGTTTTACCGTGAGACATCCTGTATAACAATCAGATTTTAATGAAGATTGATTTAAAAGAAACTAATTCCCACAAAAAACTTCTCAGTGAAAAAACCAATGACGAGGCTAGACAATTTTCACCATTCCACAAATACTAGACATCGCCTCAAATAGTATAGAAGAGAGATTTGTTCCAAATAAATCATTGCTGTTAGACTGGACTCCATTTTTGAACTCAAAAAATTTGACGGTATTTCTACCTTAACCATAGATGATATTTCCGAAGATACTTTTCAACAGTGGCCAGACCTGTGAATTCGATATAATTTTTTTTTAACTGAAATATGATTTTAATGTCTGCCTTGCATTATTTCTGTACTGAACTAAGTTTCCTTTCAGTCTGAACTATTTAATCACTTAAATATATTATGACTTTGTCATTAACTCAAATATCTTGCGGAATTGAAAATTAATAATTAATAATTTAAGGTCTCAAACTGATGAAACTTTTTAGCAACTTTTATTTTAATGCACGCTGAGAGTTATTTGTTAGTAGTATTGATCAGGATGCAATTATTGACACTTTAGCGGTATGCAGTGATGCCGAAGGGTCAATCACGCCCAAAATTTTGTACACCAGATTTCCTCTTTGACAATGATTTCCTCGGATTTCCTCCAGAATTTCTCAGCTTTCCTTCTGAGTGTACACCAGATTTCCTTCACAATTTGCTCCTCGAGTGATGCATTGAAACGTTTATCATTTTTATATTTTAATATGCGTACCACTTTTGGAAATAAAATATGTATTACTTATTTACCTTATCTATATTTACGACGGACAATGCATTTACCAACGTAATATTTAATTAAACAATCGAGTTTTCAACTCTTTTCCTTAGATCAAGAGAGGATTCCAAATCAACGTACTACTGGGGGCCCCATCGACAAGCTAGTCCGACACTGCCTAAATTTTTTAACCTCTCCACAAAATTGTGGGGAGTTACTAAAACTGGTCCAAAGTCGATAATTGAAATAACATCAAATCTTTACGTTTTGATGTCCCAGGAACCCAGAAAAGTGGTTTTAGAAAAATGACTGTGTGTGTGTTAGCGGCGAAACTACTGAATGAATTTGGATGAAACTTTGCGTGAGGGTTTCTTTAGTGCTCCAGAAGATCTGGTTGAGATCGGATTATGTTTAGTGCCGTTTTGGCACAACAAGTTGTTTATTTCATGATTATTTACAATTTGTAATCGAACCATTGAAAAGCATTAAAAATTCCGATTTCAACGATATATCACACTTGCACCCTTTCGATTAGGTTTATTAAAGTTCAAAAACAAGGAAAGTATAGAGATATTCATTAATATCCAATTTCGCAAAAATATTCGAAAAAATAATAAAAAATAGAATAATGAAATATATCAATTCTAACGAATTATTATCAGGTAGACAATTTGGTTTTAGAGAAGGGAAGTCTACGGAAGATGCAATTTCTTCACTAACAGCAGAAATTTACAAAGCACTAGACGACAATAAAGTCTCTTTATGTGTGTTTCTGGATCTGGCTAAGGCATTCGACACTGTTAGTCACTCGCAGTTGTTGGATGCCTTAGAATATCTAGGCTTTCGAGGTCATGTACTGGAACTTTTTAAAAACTATCTGTCGAATCGTAAACAAGTAGTCATGATTAACAATACTCTAAGTGAGGAAAGAACTTTGCTTTATGGAGTGCCTCAGGGAACTGTGCTAGGCCCAGTTTTGTTTGTTGTTTACATAAATAGTTTACTTAATCTCAGCGGTAATGCTTCCATTTTTAGTTTTGCAGATGATACTGCCATTTTCTTCAAAGGTGAAAATTGGGATAATTTAAAAAAAACTGTGGAAAGTGAGCTAGGTTATATAATGGACTGGTTTAATCATAAACTATTAACCCTAAATTTCAAAAAAACCGTATTTTTGCCATTTAGTTGTTATAAAAATGGTTTGCCTAGTTATAACTCATTAAAAATAAATAACCACGGTAAGATAATAGAAATATCTTCAGCTGAATCAACGAAATATTTAGGCATAGTGATTGATAGACATTTAAGATGGGATTTGCAAGTAAATAGCACTACACAAACTCTAAGGAGTATAATGTACAGATTCAAATATTTAAAAAACATACTAGACATACCTCTTATGAAAATGGTCTATTTTGCGCTAGTTGAATCTAGATTAATATATGGCATTCTAGGTTGGGGTGGAGTTGCTTACTGTCACCTTAAAAAATTAGACATCATTCAGAAAAAATTCTTAAAAATACTCTTTTTAAAACCTAATACTTACCCAAGTGATGAACTTTTTTCAGAAGCGAAAGTACTGGACATAAGGCAATTATATTTTCTTAGTGTAGTATCTAACCAACATAAAAATAAACACATGCTATCCTTTTCCCAACATCAATATGAAACCCGAAATAAAGGTAAGGCAATGGTACCGACAGCAATCAAAACAGTAGGGCAAAGAAATTATACTTATTTGTCATCTAGACTGTACAATACATTGCCAACTGAATTACAAGATATTAAAATAAAAAAGTTATTTAAAAAAAAGACTAAAAAATACATTCTTAACTTAAATAGGCAAGAAATACATAACTTGGTTAATATTAAAAATTAACTTATGCAAATCTTTATTTGTGTAAAAGTAAAGAGATGTTATATTGAGTGATAAAATTGATTTTAATATACATTATTGTTTAGTTTGAATCAGAATATGCAAAAATTGGTATCAATTTTTTTTCTTTTTCCTTTGCGAAAGTTATATGTAGAAGATTTCTTTTTTTAGGTTTTGTTATTTAGCTTAGTTGTTATTACTTACATTAATAAATACGTTGTCTAACTACTACTATTACAATTATTATAATTATTTATAATTATTAATATTTTGCAAAAGGTAAATAAGCAAATTGTATCCACGTGCAAGTTTACTTTTGTGGATTATCTCCTGTTTATTTACAATATATTCTTATATACAAAATTATTGTAAACACATGTTAATTTCTTATGTAAATAAACGTATTATTATATATATTATTATTATAGACCGGATTACGTTCAGTGCCGTTAAAAAACATAATTTAGTGCTCTTTTCGGCTTTAAAGATCCTCCGAGTGGGGAGGTTCCAGCCGCTTCCAGTAGCTGCCGATTTTTTAAAGAGAAATAGCATATTTACCAGCAAATCAAGTTAATTACCCTGCTATTTGCTTACTGGAATTCTGTGAAATCTGCCGACAATAATATTAAAACAGATCCCTATAAATTTCGAAATTATGTAAAAAATTATTAGACACTATGGAATATAGTAAGGGACAATGCATAATCCAATAGATGTACTAAATGGATTTGCACATTCTCTAAGCTGTCCGGTTAAGATAATTTTAGTTCATTTCAATTTATGGGCATAATAATATTCTTAAAAATATTAACTTTTCACAGTAGCTAATGTTCTAGGTGTTTTTAAAGAATTTAATCCTAATATGACTGAAGTCTTTTCAGTCAATTACCCGTGTCCCAGCATAATTTTTTAAAAGGTCGGTAACCACCACAACAAATCTTGTTTGTCGAGCAATGACTAATGTTATCCTGTTCATTGCTGAATCTGTCGACACAGATACAGAGTTTTCTTATGTTTGTTGGGTACTTCGCTAATGTAAAAATATTTAAAAATTGTCTCTGCGCCAAAAGGATGAGACAGAAGCTGGTTTTAATGCTTCTATTACAAAATGTCTCACACCTAAAAATATATATCCTATTGGCTCGGAGGTTTATTTCATAAAAATTTTTAAATATTTTTACAGTGGCAAAATACCCAACAAACACAAGAAATCATGAATATGCCACAAATAATGAATTATAAACAATATCTAGATACAGAGTGATATCTTATAAATAGAGCTTTCTAAAGATTCAGCCTGAGATTTTATTCTCCAATAGGTTTTCCTCAGTCTGAACTATTATAAAGATTTATCATGTCTTCCCTTTTGACAGGTGTGTACATTTCTTTGAAATGTACTTTACAAAGTCATTATTAACATAGTTGACTGTACTGTCGTGAGCAAAAAAAAAATAGGACAACCAGTTTTTTCTAATGTAAATCTGTCTCTATTTGAATATGTAATATGTAATTTGACAAATAACTGACAATGTCACAAAAATTAAAGTTAGATGTACACAACTAGATTTTAGCAAAAATACGTTATAAGACTTGTCCCATTTTTTTTGCGCACGACAGTACCACTATTTTAGGGAAAATAAAATTGTATGTTTCACAAATATCTCCCAGACAGAATCTTCGCTTTTATCTACCGCAATCATGCATAAATATCTTAAAGTTCTCTGCTGTATATACTATGTGTAACAATTGCGAGAGTAGTTGTCATAATATATTCAGTTCAATCTAAATACATCCAATGTTAATGTCAAACATTAACCTAATACAACGATCTTTTATTTAGTATATACTTAGTAAATATATTTTAATCTCCATGTTCTGTACATTTGACGTTCAAATGTTTGTGTTACACTTTAACCCTCCTGACCTGTAATTGGATTTTTGTTAAGTTGTAGTACAGTGTATAGTCCATGCGAAACTTGCAAAAAAAGTGTAAAACCCCAAAAGTGCAGGGGTAGCGACCAAACATGATTACCCCCCTTTTCGAGGATGGCCAACACGGTGGTGATAGTCGCGCGGTCCCTACTCCCCCTCGAATTACCCCCAAATGCAAAAAAACACTAATTTTTTCGATTTTTCGTTGTCAGGCATGCGAGGACTTGTTGAATCGGGTTCTTTTTGAGGAAACTCAATATTTCCTGTAAAATTTCGCAACCAGACATCCTAACGAAACCACCCCCTCTTTCAATACCGAAACATGCAAGAAACATCCAGACGTGCTGAAAAGTGTTTTCCACACGTTTTCAAGGGCAAAGGACACGATGCTGATATTATTTAGCCTCCCACCCCTAACCAATTACCCCCAAATATATAAAACCACCCATTTTCCCCATTTTTCGCTATCAGGCATGCGAAGCCTTGTTGAATCGAGGTTTTCCAATACCTATGCATGCGTACAATTAGTCCTTAACCCATATATTGTATTTAATTATATTTCTTAAGGGTCCTCAATACTGAGACATGTAAAAATGGTAGGTATATGCAGAGAATACATAACCGATGGCTACGGCGCATATTTTGTCCGTCGGTCCTCGCTGGATCGCTGTATGGAGGCCGCGTAAGAGGAAGACGACTCCCTCTCTCTATGATTTAATTTATAAACGCAGAAGAATAAATTAAAATTTAATAATAATAATATATGACGCATGTCTAAAATAAAAATAAAAATCATGTACATAGTGTGAAAAAATCATATATATAATATATAATAAAAAAGTGGACTATGCCCACACACGACTATATATACATGCGCATAGCCCGTCCTATCAAACTCCTTTTAAGCTACAATAAAATAATTTCTCTCCCTAGAAAACCTGATCCAAAACAAGCGCTTGTGATCTCACTATAAGAAAACCCGATGGTGTTGGGCATGCAAGGATAGTTTTTGAGGACTGAGAGAGAAACTGATGCAACTATCGTGTTATGAAAACGGGAGATACCTTATTTTCCTTGAGGGACACTTCAGGATTTAGAGAAGGGGTGGTTTCAACCCCCCTGGGGTCGTTCGAATGTCTGGTGGCATATTGAGTTTCTTCAAAAAAAACCCAATCAAGTCCTCGCATGACTGAAAACGAAAAATGGGAAACGGGGGTGGTTTTATGCATTTAGAGGTAGTTGCGATAGTTGGTTGGGGGTGGGAGGCTAAATAATATCAGCATCGTGTTCCCCGCCCTTGAAAACGTGAGGAAAACAATTTTCAGCACGTTTGGATGTTTTTTGCATGTTTCGGTATTGAGGGAGGGGGTTGTTTCAACCCCCGTGAGTCGTTAGGATGTCCAGCTGCGAAATTCTACAGGACATATTGAGTTTTCTCAAAAAAAATCCGATCCAACAAGTCCTCGCATGCCCGACAACGTGTGTTTAGGGGTAGTTTGAGGAGGAAGGGACCGCGCGACTATCACCATCGTATTGGCCGTCCTCGAAAACGGGGGGGTATGGTCGCTACCTGTACTTTTGGTGTTTTTGGAACTTTGGCATGGACTAATAACTAACTAAGTAAATAAAAAAATAAGTATATATTTCGATAAAAAAAAAACTTTTGTAGTATTTCAATTTTTCTTGAAAACCTGCGACCTAACACGGAATACTCTTAACTTCATTAGTTCTTATTAAAATTATTGGACCGAATCAAAGGGTTTCGTGGGGAGCAACGACGGAAAACAATTATTTGCGACTGATTTATTTACAGCGGCTACCGCCTTTTACTTCTGAAGTGCTGTATGACGGCGAGCGTTAGAAATATGATATTTTAGGAAAGTTTTTTAATTTACCAACGCTTGGTATCTTTAATAAACTGAATGGGACTCTCATAAAAAAGTCCTTTGTGTAGTAATTAAAAATTTATGTCTTCAGGGTAGCAACTCTGCATATTTGAGTGATAATATAAGTTAAAATTCCGCTTTAAATTTGTTGAACCTTATACGTATTAAAATGAAATAGTAAAATATATGTATTCAATTATTATCTATGAACTAGTTATGACAAGGGTATAAAACGGTAAATGCACTTAATGTGTATAAATTGTTAATTTTGTTCATAGTAGCTGGTTATCATATAATTATTAATTAATTATAAATAACAGAGAAGATTGTGCAGTTTTGAAAATAGAAAACGATAAATTCTATCAATTATCTGCTAGTATGTCAATTTGTAAATAATTTTAATTAAAAAAATTAAAAATATTCGAAGACGGTGCGTCATTGGTGTTTCCGTACGAATATATCTAAGAACCTGCCCTTAAAGGATTAGCTAATGTTTTGCAGAATATTGCAGTAAAATAGGTGCATTTATTTTAAAGTTATGGGCTTAAACAGTGTGACGATTTAAGTGTAATATCGTTGAGAGGGCGATTTTAAAACCTAATCTCTGAGTAAATATTCTAATTTACTAATTATTAGAAGACGATGTCAGCTACTTGATTTTATCGTCAATAACGAAGCAGTTCTGGGCACGTGTTGTTGTTTAGTGTATATGGCGCAATTTATTATTTTTTATCATTATTATAAAACTATTATCGTCCTGGAGGAGTTTAACTATAGCCGCTCAATCAGGACACGCACACATAGAAAACAATGCAATATCCATTCCCTGCAACATACCCATCTGCAGTAGCCGAGACTCGAACGAGAGATAACACTTAACAGCTGGACTAGCTCACTACTACTGCTACCGCCTCGGTTAACATCCCTACACATCCATACCTCAGAAAGGATTCGAATCCTGGGCCACTTGGTCTCAAGTCTAATACGTAAGTACTAAGACCACTGAGTCGGTTTTTGTTTATTTAGGTTGAAATAAGTAGTCCACGTAGAAGTATGTGCCCTCCAGTGGCGGCTCGTCAGGGGAGGCAGGGGTGGCTGAGCCTCCCTTTGGAAGAAGCAGCACATCTTCCAATCTTCCAAAAATCCATTGTACTACCTCGAAGGTGGTGGGGAAATGTACAAATTGTAATCATATTGCAAGTTAATTGTCTTTCAAAATATCAAGCCTCGTCTGCAGACAATATCACGAGCCGCCACTAGTGACGACTGTTCTAATTGAGGTTTAATTGGATCTAACTGGTGAAGCCGAGCAATGTCACTTTTGGCACCTTAGCAACGGCGGCATTTACGGATCGGTTGCTCGGGCGCCAGTTCCCTATATTATGTGGAGGAAAGCCACGTCCCTAAAACAGCCGATACAGCAGGGCTGGAGTAACTACAGTGGAGAAACGGTAAATTCCAGTGGGTCAAATAGAAAATTAGACTTTCACATGTACAGCAGAAAAACACACAATTCGGAATAAAATAAATTTTTATTTGCCATTATTTACAAAGTAACTTACGCGGTTTACTTACAACTCCAGGGCACGTCTGGCTTTGGCAGTCACGGCTGGAGAACTGTACTTCGTGTATAGCGACTTGGATGCCTTCCAAAACAAAATTACTCAAAGCTAGAGAGGGGGACTCTATTCCTTCCGCGCATCAGTGATGATGTAGGCTGGACTTGTGATTTTTCGGAAAACAGATAATTGCACGCGTCCTTTTATTAAACTTACTCGGTGGTTCTGCTGGAGCATGTCTTCCACGGTCAGTCGGTCAGGCGGAACTTGCACACTGCCTTGACCTCAATTGCTTGTTCTCCTAGCTCAAGACGAAGGCAGAGTGGGAGGCATGAGCAGGCATGGTGCATACAGGTATACGGTGACGTCAATGGAACTTGGAACAGGAAATCATCAAAGCTTTTTCCCATCAGCTCTTTGGGATATCAGCCCAATGTTTTGAAGGGGGGCCCCATGGTCGTTAATCATCTGGTCCTGCTTGAACCGTCAATCATTCCATTACCCTTTCTCCCGATGTGGTCAAAAAATGAGAGGAGTCGGAAGGATATGATGCTAAAAAGTTGCTTTTGGAGATGTACTTCTTATACTCTTCTGTACTGAGCACTTTCATCAGGCTCCGTCTGTAGGATCACTGGAATGGACTGAATTACATATGTCTTCAGGTTCTTTCCTTTAAGTTGAAATCTCTTAGATTCCACACATTTTGGTACATTTCATATTTTTCAGAAAAAACATTGCTCCATTTTAGAAGTTACCGAACGACGTCCAGACAGGATCTGATGAATAGCACGTGTTCAAGAATAAACCCATTTGATGTACCGCTTCAAGAAACAACTTTGCTGGAGGTCGTGACCTACTCTCGAAGTCATTCTCGAACATTAAGTTACTCTAGCATAGCTCGCGATATGCTTTGAAATTACTCGCCAGATTAATACGAGCTAGATCGACAAAGTTTTTATTTTGAGTTCATTCCAATTTTAATAATGTAATGTTTAATATGAAATATTTTAGAAAAAGTTGGTGATGGAACTTTTTATATTCCTTTTTACGTTTTTATATGTAAGAAAATAAACTTCTTATTCACAACTTATTTCCAGGCATTTTGTGATCCATGTTCCAGTTAGTCTTCGCTTGCTCTAGAGCTCATCACCTGAACTATTGCCCTTCAGCTCCTTGGCGATATCAGTCCAACATTTTAGAGGGCATCCTTTTCGCCTTTGCAAAATACTATACTTGACCTTTCAGCCCTCCTAGTGCGAAAACGGTCCATAAGATCGAGTTGTAATAGTGTAACTTTTGCTCAGCATCATTTAAACAACAAAATTGATACAGTTTTACTCAGATCCACGAAATCCCATTTCACGTATAATAAAAGAGTTCGTTACTTATTATTGAAGTTAAACTTCACATGTTAAATGAAACTTTCCCATTCTCTAGTACATATTAAGCAGAAGGTATATTATATAGTTATTTTCTATATAGTTCCCTAGTCATTAATATCAACTAAGGTAAAAAAAAAAAATTAAACGCTTGTATTGAAATACTTAGTTTGATATTCTGTTAGTTCAGTATTATTCAGTATTATTTCACTTTTTATTTTAGATGTATTGAAAACCAGCCACTACACTGTACTACGTATATATATACATATATTTCCTATAAGTCTTATCGTACCCTTTGTTTCTCACATGTAGTAAGTGAAAACTAAAAGATCTTTTTATCCAGGAATGTTTCAGTTTCTCTGGAACGTAATATTTTGGAAATGTAATACGTTGAGCATTTTAATAAGTTTATATTAAAAATATGAAACATCCGGAACCAAATAAATGCAATTATATTTTTATTGAGTTGCCCTCACTAAAGTTTTGATAGGGTCGCTATATGAAGGGGTAAATTAGTGTCTGGGTTTGAGGAAGTGGTGTGATTGGTGCGAGGGGATCCTGTTCCACTAAATTTCATTCTGGAATGTGCGAGTGTTAGTGTGAGATTGCCTACTACAGAGACGGGCTAAAGCTAATGTTGTTTCCATGAAACTAGCAGATAATTCTCTCTGACGTGCGGAGAAAATTAAGTAATTATCTTAAATATTTTACGAATTTTACAAATGTTAACTTTTCTTATTAAATCCTAAATAGCTGTATAATTGAATTCCAGATTTATAGTAAAATTGTTCCAAAAAACAATTTATATTAGTTTTATATGCATGCGACAATATATATCCTATTGAAATTGATTATTATAACATAAAATAGTAAAAATTACAAAACAGAAGAAATTAATTAAAAAGAAAACATAAATGCAAAAGAACATATTGTTATATAAACAAATAAAGCAATGTACTGCTTTTTAAATGTTCACAAATATATTATGTTAACATGATAAGTGTTTCGCTAAACATTAGCTTCCTCAGATGTGGGTATAGGACATTCTATACACTGTAAAAATTGCTTAAACACGTATGGCAGTCTTTATAGATTTTTTTAAATATTTGAAATTCAGCACGGTTTCAGAACTAGCTTTTCTAACTGTGCAATAACTGTGCAATAATCTGGATAACAATAACAAATGTCTATTATAGTTGGGGAGCCCTCCCTAGCTGTACGTGACCCCCCCCCCCCCCGATCCTTGGAGACAATGTTTTTCATAAAGATCAAAGCCTAAGGAACAGTTTAAGACATGTCCTAAAAAAAAACTGGTTGTACTTTCAAAATGGCGGCCATATGTTAAAAAAAACTGTTGCCAATGTTGTTTTTGTCATTTAACACAAAAACTAAAAAAGATGGACAAAAACTTTTTTCACAAAAAACAACGTGCATAAATTTTTCTACAAGTTTGTTCCTACACAATATTTTTATAGAAGTTACCATTTTCCAGATAAATGAGTCCAAACTTAAGAAAACATGGAATTTCATATATCGGCAAATCACTTAGAGGAAATAACTGTGACAATTATTTTAAGGCGTATAATATAACTCTATATTATTAACACGACAGAAAATAAAATAAACTGAGAAAAATTAATAATAATAATATAATTTGCAGACATTTATCTCGAAAACGGTAACAATGGGTTATGAACAGATTAGGGTTAAAATTGTTGATAGTGACATATTTTGGATTCTGCTGGCTCATTCCAATAAAATTAAATGTAAATTACTCTTTGATACAGGATTTGGCAATAAAAAAAGGCTTATTAACATATCCGCATTAGCAGAAGAGTATGGACCTCAAAAATGTTCGGCATTACTGGGCCTTCATTCATTTACTAATTGCCATTAGACAGAAATGTTGTGACAAAGATTTGTCTTTATAAATTGACACTAAAGTTGATTTTTCTTTGATTCCACCATCAAGAGCTTGCTTTATCGAGCATATTAAAAGGAGTGTTTACGAAACGCGTATTTGGCGATTATCCGACGAAGTTATTCACAATATTCCAAAGCTTTGGAATGCTTATCAATGGCAAGAAAATGGAGAACCTCTTTGGTTTTCAGCAGATAAAATACTACCTCAATCGCTTTTATTTTTTGTGTTAAATGACAAAAACAGCAATTTTTTGTTTAAACGGACGCCATTTTCAAAGTATAGCCAGTTTTTTTTAGGACATGTCTTAAATTGTTCCTTAGGCTTTAATTTTTATGAAAAACATTGTCCCCAAGGATCGGAGGGAGAGGTGCACGTACAGTTAGGATGGGCTCCCGTAGTATTACGTTTTATATTGAATTTTATAATTTATTGAGTTAAATCATTTCTCTGGAAAATGGTAACTTCTATCCAAATATTGTATAGGAACAAAATTGTAGAAAATTTTATGCACTTTGTTTTTTGTGCAGAAAGTTTTTTTTCCATCTTTTTTAGTTTTTGTGTTAAATGGCAAGAACAATATTTGCATTTTTTTTTAAACGGACGCCATTTTGAAATTACAGCTAGTTTTTTTAGGACATGTCTTAAATTGTTCCTTAGGCTTTAATTTTTATGAAAAACTTTGTCCCCAAGGGTCGGGGGTGGGTGCACGGACAGTATATTAAGATTATGTATTTTAGCAAGTCTTTTCATTATATAGATCACTTTACTTTGGTTTTGGAAAAATATGGGCTATGTGATTTTATAGGCGTGGTATATAATTGGATTGAAACATATCCAGTGATGTGAATGGTAAAATGACAATTTGTCACTTACATAAGTTACTGTAAAATTACCGTAATATTACATACCTCATGAATTGTGGTGAAATTTATGTAATTTATGAAATCTCTTACGTACATTACGTAAGTTACTGTAATTATTGTTAATTTACACGAAATTTTAAATATCGCGGTAATTCCGATGATAACATCAGCATAATTCATTCTGAATTCGAAGATTATGGTGATAATAATAGTGAGAGTGAGGATGAAGACCTGGACGAGGTCGTATTATCTGAAAGAAATAAAACATTTGAATGTAATGAAAAAGAATAAAAGCGTATTGTCGTTTTGCAAGATTTTTCATTTAAAAAGGTTCGTTTTTCATTGTTGTATTTTCCGTTGCTAATTTTGATTATAATTTAGGTTGGCGCCGCAGAGGCTGAATTAACAGAAAAAGTTACAGAAAAAAAAAGCAGAAAAGGGAACCGAGAAGAAAAACTCAGAACTAGAAACTGTTAATTGCAAGAAGTTTTATCTAAAACGGCCTGTATCAAAGAATTCAGAGAATGAAAAGACGACACTTAAAAAAACGAGAGCTATTTTATTAAATATAATCTATAAACTTATTTGAATAAAAAAATTATTTTTTGCATAAATATCAGCAAATAATGTTATTTCTACTTTTTGTTCATTTGTGTTGGTGAGTATACATTCCGTAATTAATAATTGTAATGAACTGTATTGGTTTTTTTTTCATAGTACACAATAAAGAGCAGTAAATTTTAAAGTTCATAAATCACATAAATTACAAACAAATTTGTAACTTTCGTGAAATCTTACCGCGTATAATTACATTTTCATAAATTACACGTAATTTAACATCACTGATCATATCTGTCCAATGGGCGTCAATACGGAGATACAAATTAGCAATAGATTGTGGGGTTCCTCAAGGATATATAATTGGGACATTACTAATTTTAATTTTTATAAAGAATCTACCAGAAATTGTACCAGTAATATTTACAGATGATAATAGCTATTTGTGTGTCGAAAATAATATGACCGACTGTTTAATTTATGTAGAACATATTTTTAAAAATACTCAAGCAAACAAATTATAACACTTCTAAGATTGTATTTATTCATTGTACTGTACACTCGGAAGTGGAGTTATAAATAGCAGCCATCTTGTAAGAATTAATAATAAGTCACTCCAACAAGTTCGATCAACGGCATTGTTAGGTATTTATTTAGAAAATAAGCTAAACTGGAAGACACATGTAATAACTCATGTCTTAAACATCAATCCAGTTGTCATTCATTATACAGACCTAAATAACTAGTCGATCTATTCTGTTAATATTCTATTAGCCATCTGAATAATATTTGGGCTATCAAATTTTACATCTTGTCGATATATGTTTACAGCTAATAAACTACTAACAATTGTTTAAATATACCAATATATTTTAGAGTCTAGAGCAAAATTTTAATTTTTAAGTTAGTCTCATTACTGCTTATGATTTTTACTTCTTTCTTGAATTGTCTTATATCATTCCCTTTATACTAGATCCTTAAAAAATGAACTTCGAAATCTATATCAAGGAAAAGGGATGTTATATGTCTTTAATGAATCACTTTATTCTCGTTCTCTTTTCGATTTTTATCAGGACAATTTTGATGCGGTCAGGAACATGTTAACCGTTTACACCAAGATATTTTTCTCATAGAAAAGAGATACCAGGGTAAATGGAGTCCTGGTTTGTTTGCTGATTACTGCTGGTTAAGGGATGCTCAGAAACGAAATATTGCTGTAAAACATCGGCCATAATATTCTGATGTGAGTTTATCGTTAATAATATACGTATATCGATATATTTCCTTACAAAAGCAACTATGTTTCATAACAAAAAAGGAACGACAGAGAAAATCTGAGGTCTTCATCTCAGTGACTTGCGTTAGGCTGAGACCACTAGGTCCAGAGTTCGAATTCTGGCTAGGGCATGGACATTTGGTGGTGTTTTTAATGCATTCATAATTAAGTGAAACAACACACACTAGTCACTGTTATCTCTCTTGAGTTCAGCTGCGGCAGATGACAATGCCACATGAAATGGTTGTTGTGCTGTTGACTATATGTGTATGTTCTGTTTCGGTGATGGAATAGCTATAGGTAGACTTCGCCAGGGTTTTAATACAAAGAAGGCGGTAAATAAAAAAAATACATTACTTTCTGATCAAATTTTAATTAAGATAGATATATTTTATCCTTATCACAAAAAGTATATTTTATCACTTCTGAAATAACTTTAGCACTGGCTATACAGATAGTACCTAAAATTCTTGACACGAAAGAATGATATGTGTGATATATTCCGTTTAAAATGGTATGCGGAGAAGAGCCTTACACCATTAGGCACTGCATCGTGTAATTCACCTAGATTTATTTCATATTAGTATAGTCAGTTTGTAACTTTTCATCTACTGAACATGATTACATTGTTCCTAAACAAATAAAAATAGATTTTTTTAATTTAATAATTTTTGGAGTACCTAAACTTGTATTGCCAGTCGGTAGGAAAATATGTCATGAACTGACGCCATATCGATTTCCTATTAGTTTTTGTATCCTCAGGATTTTTTTTTGTTTTCATAATATTTTCATCTAAATTTTTTCCAAAGTAATTTACCAAATATATCCGGACTGCTACGAAAAAAAAAATACAAATTAGGGAACACTGACACTAGGTAAATATAATTTTTCTGCTACGTTTTAAATGTCAATAGTACGTTAGGTGTCCATGGTGTGCAATAAAGATTTATCTGTACGTGTCGTATAAAAAAAAACCGCTGCCAAAGGAATCACTACTTCCATATCAAGATTTTCTATCCAAGTCACTCACAACGAAAAAATTTTGTATGTATAAATAATTGTTTATGGTATTTTAATAATATAATATTTGAAATCCTCTACCCCAAAAACCCATAAAACGATACCCCACATCGGTAGTGGGGTGGGGGTAGTGATAGGGGTTGGTAGTGGGGGTGGATGAAGTAAAAAAATATTTTGTGGTTTCTGGTTCTTGTAGACACACTAAATCACAATTTTTTTCATTAATAATAGGGTGGGGGTGGTAATGGGGGTAGCCAATGCCAACATTTTTTTTTAGACCTTTGCTTCTACTGTATATACTAAATACCAATTTTATGGACTCTTACCTGCTTGATTTACCTATTTACCCCAAATTTACCCCAATTTACCCCCCAATCCTTCGACGGAACAGGATGAAAATATAATCTAGTTCTAGATCCCGTTAAAGTACATATGTGTACCAAATTTCAAGTCAATATCTCAAACGGTTCCAGAGTAAACGTGCGCACAAAAAAGTTACAGACAGACCGACAGACAGAAAATTTTTTTCGCTCAAACTTAAAATCTCGACGTTTCATGACATTCTAAGCCTGTTTGAATAATAAAAAATTTAATTTTTTTTTTGTCGTTACTATATTTCCACTGGATGTGGAAGTAATAATTAAAATCTTTGTTTTTTCAATTATTTATTCAATATTAAAGATATTAAATATAATTATTAATTACTTCCACATCCAGTGGAAGTATAGTAACGACAAAAAAAAAAAATTAAAAATTTTTAATATTCAAATAGGCTCATGAAACGTCAAGATTTTAAGTTTGAGCGAAAAAAATTTCTGTCTGTCGGTCTGTCTGTAACTTTTTTTTGTGCGCACGTTTACTCTGGAACCGTTTGAGATATTGACTTGAAATTTGGTACACATATGTACTTTAACGAGATCTAGAACAAAATTATATTTTCGTCTTGATCCGTCGAAGGGTTGGGGGGTAAATTGGGGTAAATTTGGGGTAAATTTGGGGTAAATAGGTAAATCAAGCAGGTAAGAGTCCATAACATTGGTATTTAGTATTTACAAGAGAAGCTAAGTTCTCAAAAAAAAATTTTGGCATTAATCACCCCCACCTCATTATTAAAGGGGATGAAAAAAAATGTGATTTAGTGTATGTACAAGAACCAGAAGCCTCAAAATATTTTTTTACTTCATCCATCCCCTACCACCCCCACCCCACTATCGTTGTGGGGTATCGTTTTATGGGTTTTTCAGGTAGAGGATTTCAAATATTATATTATTAAAGTTCCATAAACAATTATTTTCACATACAAAATTTTTTCGTTGTAAGTGACTTGGGTAGAAAATCTGGATGTGGAAGTAGTGATTCCTTGGGTAGCGGTTTTTTTTATAAATTTATAATTCTAGCCCTATTGAAGATGTGCATATTTATACCAAGCATTGTCGATGGTAAAATAGAATTAGTAGAGTAATCTCGTGCTTTAGAAACATTATTTCCTCCCATGTTTTTAATCTTTGACATTTTTCCATAAAATTTATTCTAAGCAACTTCCAGTTTTTCTCATTATAGTCTTGCATACAGAGTGTTCAGAAATTCTTGTCATTAACATTATGTGGTGATAGTTTCTGCAAAAATATGAAAAACCGCTGGCCAAGTATCACTACTTCCACGTCCAGATTTTTCCATTCAAGTCTTTCACAACGAAAAAAAAATCATAAAAACAAACCTTTTAAGTTATTCTGTATATTAAATATTTTATTGCACAAATCGCACTTAAAAGATTTGCTTTTATGAATATTAACGTGGCGGCTCAATCTGCAAGACCAAGTGAATGTTGCCTTAAAAACAATACATATAAACATATTTACCCTTTCTCGGTATGACATCAAATATTAATAAATAGTAGGTTATCTCTATTTCTCCATATTTTAATATTGTTTTATCCTCCACCTTGTCTCACCTTCCCCTAAATACCCTTAATAATTACCCTTAATTACCTATTAATTACCCGCCCCCCCGTGGCGTCACAAAAAGAGTGCAGGGAAGAGGCTTTGGAACTACTATAATACCCTACTCCGGCAAATTTTCGAAAAAAAATTCTCGTACTTTCTAGAATATATGGAAATAATTGTTTATGGAACTTTATTAACCTAACACTTGAATCACCTCCCCCAAAAACCTACAAGATGATATGCCACGTCCGTAATGGAGGTGGCGGTGATGATAGAGGGAGGTGGTGGGGGAGGAAAAAGTAAAAGAATATATTTGAGGTGGGGGGGGGGTGGTAATGGGAGTGGCTAATGACAAAAAATTTTTTGAGACCTCCACGATGAGCACATGGTAACATCACTTTTATACTTTATAGTTTGCTTCTAGCTTATTGCTCTAGTGTTCAAAAATTTAATTATACAATAAATGATGTCATTTTTATCCATCTTTAATAACTTCCTCCGATAACCTAAAACCTCTCCAAAAGCCAAGTTGGCCATCGGGTGATCGTGACAATATGTTTAAATAAATATATAAGTAATAAGTTGTCATTAATTAAAGTAAATTAAAATAACACTATTTCTCTACTTGCATCAGATAACAAAATTAACTCGTAACCGAGCTAGTCTATGTAATGAATGCAAAAATAGTGTAAATATTTCGTGCAAAGACGAGATTACCTTTCTCCCCCGTTTTCGAGGATGGTGAACACGATGGAAGTGGTGGGGGAAGTTTTTGACGGCTACAACCCCCCGAGACTGCCAAAAACCACTCCTTTTATGGGGATCCCTTTATGTTTTCATATATAAACGGGTCTGGGGAGTGATTTATCGACGAGTTATATATATTTGAAATAACATTGGAGGGGGTTAGACTAAGTGGAATCCAGACGGCAGGCCTAGGGGTTCTGATTAAACACTCCCGATGGGTGGAAAATCTTTTTTTCAAATGATCCAGTTCAAACGCTTATCTCCCGTTTTCGGTGTCGCTGATCATGGGAAAAATATTTATTTTTAGCTCCAACCCCCTCATCGCTCACAAGGACAGAAACCACCTGTCGCTCACCAGAGAAAGCATGCTATCCAGGATTCATTAATTATATTTTTATCGTGATCAGCGCCTGCGAAAACGGGGAATGGAGTATTGACGATCCAAAATGTAATTAATGAATTTTACACCTCTTGGAAAGGTTGAAGCAACCTCCGAGGTCGCTACCACCTTCTCTTCCATGAAAAATGAAGGTATATGCACAGGAATGACGATCATGTGCCGAAAAACCTATAAATCCTGGATAGCATGTTTTCTAGCGAGTGAGGGGTGATTTCTGCCGTTTGAGGGATGATTGAAGTTAAAAAATGAATATTTTTCCCGTGTTCAGCGACTCCGAAAACGGGGGTTAAGCGTTTGAACTGATCATTTGAAAAAAAAAAATTCCACATCTCGGGAGGGTTTAATCAACCCCCTAGTCTGCTCTCTGGAATCCGCTTACTCTATAAGCCCCTTCCATGTTATTTTAAGTGTAATCCGCCGATAAATCACTCCTCGGACCCGTTTACATATGAAGACATAAAGGGATCCCCATAAAAGGGGTGGTTTTTGGCCGTCTCAGGGGGTTGCGGTGGTCAAAAACTTCTCCCACCACTTCCATCGTATTCTGCACCCTCGAAAACGGGGGGAAAGCTAATCTCGTCTTTGCACGAAATATTTACAAAAAACTCGTCAAATAATGCTTCATTACATAGACTAAGCTTGTAACTATAACTTCGAGGGGGCAACCGGTGAGGGGAAATAGGGAGGAATAGAAGGTATTTCGGAAGGAATTATTAGGTATTAAGGGAATTACAGGGGAATTTGGAGGAAATAAATATTATTACGAGGTATTAGAAGGGAATTAAGAGGAAATAAAAGGTATTAGGAGGGAATTAGAGCGTAAAAATATTGAAATGGAATGTTTATCTTAAAGAATTACATACCAATTCTTATATAAAGGACGTCAGTGTTGTAAAAACATTAGCGCCGAGATTAGCGCTAAAAATATCTAGTAAAGAAAAAATATTTGATTTAATTAAACTACCGATGATACTATGGACTTCTAGTTCAGTAATATAACGATTTATATCGGACAAAATTCATGAAGTTTTGAAAATTGGTAGAAATGTTAAGGATAGCATAAGAATTGCTAAACCGAAAAGTTCCCACCCCCAAATAGTGTGCTCGATCCCCTAGGATGCCGTTTCCACCACCATTTTGAGGTTTTCTAGATTATCTCGGGAACGGTGCACTTTTCGATCAATTATTCCTTATAAAATTCTCTATAAAAAACGTCTCTACACTTTTTTTCCTAAAATTAATAGTACCGTGGGAAATAAGGCGCACATAAGGGTTGGTGCTTAACGCTAAATCAGTAACTACTAAACTTAACCTAAAATTATAATAAATGTACCACTTCCACGCTCTCACCTCTATAAAATAACGCGATTTTTAAAGAAGCGAGAATATTGTATATTGTACTTGTTTCCACGCCACCCTAGAAGTAAAGTACTTGGCGTGTGGTGTCCCCTGTAAGCCGAATCCACTAATTATCAAAAGGTTACCTACGTTAAGTAATCTTCATCGTCTTCCATAGATTCGCCATTCATGCATGCTTGTCCGTGGTAATGGTAACACATTGTGGAGGAACGTAAGCCTGCTTTTCTGCTACTGCACCTGTTTTCGCACCCTGATTTGCATGAACAAGAAATTAGTGTTATAACAGATTCGGGAGCCGGTTCTTTTGTTGTCATAGTTCGGGTTAATATACCGCCAACTTATTTCCACCCCCAATCAGTAGCTTCTAGCGCAACGTTTTTCCATGTTTGAATTTGGTAATAAACGCGATATGAGTGTTGCCGAGCAGCAGCAGAAATTGTTGGTAGTTTTGATAATATTACAGTATTGTTCTCTTTACAAACAAGTTTGTTAAAAGTCATGAATCTGTATACAGCTAGACTTTTTTCTGCGGAGGTAGAGTTGTATAAAGCTAGAATAAATCGCTCTCCTACCTCTACAATTTCTCCATGACTAGCTTTTTCATTATTAAAACTTTGCACGATGTCTTGTAATACTTCAGTAATATAACAGTTAAAATTGTAGCATATTGGACAAAATTCATAAAGTTTCAAAAATTGCGTGCTTCATCTCCTAGAGGACGTCGTTTCCACCCCCATTTTGAGGTTTTCTAGATTATTTCTGGAACGGTGCATTCTTCCATAAAAAAAAATTCTCTAAAAAAACTTCTCTAAACTTTTTCCCTAAAATTAATAGTACTTTGGTAAATGAGACGCAAATGTAATCAGCGCAGATTATATAATTCGCTGAATTTCCGTATGGCTATTTCCTAAGCTGTCTTTACGCGAAAAAAGTATAAATATCTATACACCACCACAATGTAAAAAATTTCAATTTCTCCCACTACATCTCAGACGACCCAAGGTCACTGCATTATTTAAGAGCTTGCTGTAAACGCTGTTACTGTTCAGGGCTGCCAATGTGCAGGATTTTACGCAAAAACCGGGTATTTTAAACCCACTTTCGGGTAAAATCGAAACCGGAAGTCGGCCATTTTAGTTCTTTACATTATATAATTGGAAATTATATCCCATATCACTACACCAAACTTTAAAAAAATCCATTCTCCCATTCAAAAGTTACAACAGTGTCCCTATCGGCTGAGCGACCCGGTATACAATATTCTCGCTTCATCAAAAATCGCGTTATTTTATAGGAGTGAGAGGAATTTATTATAATTTTAGGCGTACTTTAGTAGCTACTGCTTTAGCGTTAAGTATTGAACTTTAAAGTAGATTATAGTAAAGATTACAATTTACTGTGTTGACCGGAACCAACCCTTATGTGTGCGCCTTATTTCCCACGGTACTATTAATTTTAGGAAAAAATTGTAGAGACATTTTTGCTAGAGAATTTTATAAGGAACAATTTTGTATATAGGTGTTTTTATCAAAAAGTGCACCGTTCCCGAGATAATCTAGAAATATTGAGGTATTAGGAGGAAATAAAGGTATTTGAGGAAGTAGGGGAATTACAAGGAATTAAAGGGGAAACAAAGGGTGTTTTTCTAGGATAGGTATTAGGTATACAAAATTTCGCCAGCGGTTGCCCCCTCGTATAAATTATTGTTATAAGAATAAAATTATCCAGAAAATTATTTCATTTTTATCGAAAATTTTTTAAAAACGGTGTCTCACTCACTGTGTATGGCGTACTTAATTCAGTTCCGAAATTAAAACAGTAAATCCCTGCGACTTACTTGTGCACTCCGGTTCTGTTGTCACAGCCCTCAAAAGCCTAAGACATCTGGTGGGATTATGGTAAGGGAAATTCAGCGTCAACTTCCAATATTCCCACCTACATTGCTTACTTAGTTATTATCCCGGGATTATCTAATGAAATGAAATTACATGGGTATAATTGAATGCTATTACCGCGCCTACACTCCTAGGTATACGAATAACTACCTGTGTGCACATGTAAAAAGATTATATTTGTCATAGGGTTCGTTTAACTAATTATAGGAATCGAGAATTTAAACTTTTTTAATGCTGAAATTATTTGTATTTCATGATGTACTGTGTCCATTAATATATTAGTTTTTAATGCTTGTAAAGCTGAGAGAGATGAAAGTTAATTAACACTACTAGTTAAAAGTATAATAGGCAAATATTAAATTCACGCGAATCCGGAATATTCGTGACATGATTTCATTAATTGCAAAATATGCGTTGAATTGGAAACAATATAAGTGGTTCCAGTATATCAAGCGGTAAACGTCACAGTTTTACTTTGTATATATAATGACAAAGTTATTACATATAATCCTTAACTATATAGTAATACCAACTTAAATGTTCCGTATATGCATACGGAATTTGCACACTAATATAATTTTGAGTTGGTATTTGATAATGTCAGGATATCACTGATGACGTGCATCGCTTGAAATATTGGAATTTAGAAACCACCGTTTTCAGCTATGATTAAACTGTTCTCTCAAAGTCAATCAGGTAGAATATACATATATTTTTTTCTTTCCTCCCCCGGCATCGGCTGCTATGGTCATTAGCGTGGACATTTTATAAGATATTTTGTTTCATACTAATTGTGTTGATTCATTTTAAATTTTATAAAACGCGTTGCAAATCTTGAGGTAAGTAAGTAACTTATATGTCTCTTTTCGCTTAACATCTCTTCCATTGTGTTTTTTAGTTTTGTTCTGTCACGAACAATGTTGTGTCTAGGACAGACTAAGAGGAAGTGTTTCACCGTTAGAAGCTTGCTGCATTATTCACAATTAGGAGGGGGCTCCCCTCTTAAAAGGTACATGGATGTTAGGTTAGTATGTGTTTGTTATTAATCTAAATTTTTATCATAAAAGTAGAATAAAATAAAAAAACTCACCGTTTGGACTGTATCTTGTTATTTGCCTGGTAACCGCTGCAATGTTGCAAGGAATGAAGGAAAGGATAGATAGGACTTTCCTGGATACAACAATTTCGCGGATATTACAATGTTAATCAAATAATTAAATAAAATTGCCCTTTTTATCACTAACTAATGCAAACTACATTCTTTGTCACCACGTGCTAATATAAACTACATTCTTTGTCACCACGTGCTAATATCATAACACAGCCACACAAAAAAAATAAAGTGTCTTGACCCCAGAGACTGACTAGGTAGACTTTATGTTTTTCGGGTCGCTGAATCCTAATCCGGGGTTTATTTGATCCCATGTCATCAGGTTTAAGGTCATTTGAAGGTCAAATTGAGATATGACCGTAAAGAATTCCGTAAAAAATTTATGTTTATGTTTTTGAGGTTGCTGAATCCGAATCCGGGGTTTATTTGATACCATCATGTCAGAATAAAGGTCAAATGAAGGTCGAACACATGAAATTCAATAATACAATCTTTTTTGACCCCGGATTCTGAAAAAGCAGAAAATTTTACGTCCAAATACATCCTGAATGGTTTATGGAACCGATTTCTTAGGTCATTTGTTGGTTATCAAGCGGTGAAATGCTTATTTTCCATTTCTTAGCTGATATATCGATTGTAAATCGAAAACTTGCGTCTATGACTAGTGACCTTTAAGTTTTTGTGGTCGCTTATCACGATCCCGGTATCCATTTGATACCATGATGTATAAACTGAGGTCAAACGCTATAATTCGAATGATATAATTTTTTGGACCCTGAAAGATCATCTGCAGGTCAAATACAGATTTCTTTTGAATCTTTCAACTGAATTGTGAAACCGTTAGCATTAGCGTTACCCGATGTACACCACGAGGAGGTTGCATGAACGGATTTTGTACATCATAACGGGCTTACTCCGTTGCCTGCCGTCACCGCGAGGAGGTGCCCTGGATGCAGACACAACTGCTATGCTGATTTGGGTGTAAAGGTTGTTCCATGCAAAGAAATTTCATGATAAGTTGCAGAGCGAGAAAATAAGTTCCAAGTTCCATAATTACAGTGGCATGGTTTGGAGTTGTGAAGCTCAACAACTTTAATTATAGAGAACAGAATTTTTGCTATGAGAGACTAAGTAATAAAATTATGGAGTTATTGAGCAATGTGGTCATTCGAGTAAACGGATTCATCAGCTTTCATCGTCTGTAATCCCCATTTTATAGCTACGGGATCAGGTTTTTAGAGCTATTAGGTTATTGGGTTATTAAATTTTGAGGCTATTGAATTCAGCAGATTTGGATTTAGGTCTTTGGACTTAAAAATGTAGTTTAAAACATCTCAAAATAGTTTAATTCCTCCATATGAAGTTCGGTTCGACTCAGATTAAGACGTATTTGGACGTAAGATTTTTTGTTCTTTGAGAATACGGGGTTAAAAAATTTATATCATTCGAATTATGGCGTTTGACCTTCGATTGACCTTGGTTTATACGTCATGGTATCAAATGGATACCGGGATCGTGATAAGCGACCACAAAAACTTGAAGGTCACTAGGCATAGACGCAAGTTTTCTATTTACAATCGATATATCAGCTAAGAAATGGAAAATAAGCATTCGACCGCTTGATACCCAACAAATGACCTAAGAAATCGGTTCCATGAACCGTTCAGGATGTATTTGGACATAAAATGTTCTGCTTTTTCAGAATCCGGGGTCAAAAAAGATTGTATTATTGAATTTCATGTGTTCGGCCTTCATTTGACCTTTATTCTGATATGATGGTATCAAATAAACCTCAGATTCGGATTCAGCAACCTCAAAAACATAAACACAAATTTTTTGCGGAATTTTTCACGGTCCTATCTCAATTTGACCTTCAAATAACCTTAAACCTGATGACATGAGATCAAATGGACCCCGGATTCGGATTCAGTAACCTCAAAAACGTAAACATAATTTTTTTACGGAATTTTTCACGGTCATATCTCAATTTAACCTTCCAATGACCTTAAACCTGATGATATGGGATCAAATAAACCCCGGATTCGGATTCAGCAACCTCAAAAACATAAACATAAATTTTTTACGGAATTTTTCACACGTCATATCTCAATTTGACTTTCAAATGACCTTAAACCTGATGACATGGGATCAAATGGACCCCGGATTCGGATTCAGTGACCCGAAAAACATAAAATCTACCTAGTCAGTCTCTGGGGTCAAGACACTTTATTTTTTTTGTGTGGCTGTGTAATCATCAACTCTCGGTCTTCGTTGTTTTCGCACCGGTTAGCGTTTGCGCATCAGCTATCGCGGCTATGCGAACTAATGTGCTTAGGGCTGCAACACAATTCTCCGACAGGTATAATTCTTATTTTTAACATACGCGCAAACAGTATGCTCGCGTCTTTATAGATTCTTGGATACTTTCCAAGGTGTTATTAATAGTTGGATTAGTTTTAAAGCTGTTCGTTCCCTGTCACAAATATTTTGCCATTCGAGACTTGCCTTTTTTCCAAGCATTCGTTAAGTCCTCTGAATGGATTTTTATCTGACGTGACCATTCCTTCTCTGTTGTTTGTCGTGCTTCCAGATCTGCTGCTTCATTTCCGTTAATGTCAACATGACTCGGTATCCACATAAAAATAATTGTTTTATTGGTCGTTGCTAACTCGTGCAACAAGGTAATTGTTTTTAAAACTAATGGATCTGCTATGAGTCTATTATCCATTAATTTTAGACTGCTTTCTGAGTCTGAACGTATTACATAACGAAGGTCATTAGATGACTGACAATATCTCAAAGCTTCATAAATTGCTTGTAATTCGATTGTAAACACAGATGCGTCTGGGTGTAGAGACCATGATTGTCTTCCATTTGGTGTAATTAGAGCACTTCCCACTAGGGTCTCCTTTTTTGAACGGTCCGTTTACAATTTCTCATATTGTTTATATCTGCTCAGGTGTTCTTTGAACGCGGTTCTAGAACGTCATTTCCAATATCTCCCTTTCTAAAGCATTTCAAGTATTAAATATTAATTATGTTTGTGGAAACTTTCATGGAGGTTCTCTTGAACTATTATATTGTACAATTTCAGGTAGTTCGTCGTCTCTAACAATTTGTTGGAAGCGGCATCCTGCGGGTTTGTTATTGTAATCCGTTCGTCGTATATTTCGAAATCCTCTTCAAAGAAAAGTTTATAGTTTAGCTGAGTCTGTTGGGCCCACAGTTTAGTTCCATAATTGAAGAGTAATCGATCTGTTCTGAGAGTTAAGGGACAGATATTGACATCAATACATATTGCAAAAAAAAGGTTGTCCGAAATGTACCCAATGCAAAGTTAAGTGCGGTTCTTTGAATAGGTCCAATCCTCCTGTAGATGGATCCATAGATTACTGACCCGTAGTCTATTTTACTAAGTATATATTGATGAGTATATCTCTGTGAGAACCCCAGGTGATACTTGCCATACAGCGCATGATGTTAATAGCCGCTTTACATTTCGTCACTAGGTTTTATATGTGTCTATTCCATATCAGCTTCGAGTCAAAGGTTAGTCCTAAGAATTTTGCTGTTTGTTCTACGTTTACTGTTATTTCCTTTATTTTCAGAATGAGGTCTTCATATATTCTCAGAAATATTATTAATATTTCTTTGAAGAATTTTCTGAATATCTTTCATGCATTCTCCTGATAAGAAAATTGCCATGTCATCTACATATAGACTTTTTTGTACTTCATTATAGGTAGAATATTATTAATAACTAATCTATATTTACAATGACATACACTTACACACACACATACACACCTCAGCTAGATTTTTAATATAAAATGTGTGGTCTAGTTTCATGCAGTCTCGATGAATTTACTTTAAATTCAATTAAAAGTAAACGCGTTATCTAAGGACTACATTAAAAAATTATTTTGTAAAATAAAATATTGGTTGACATATAAAGCTTCTCCATAATTCCTTGTCAGAAAAAAGGTTTTTATATTGAAAAAATAACTCGATTTGTTAATAGTAGAATTTCTGTAGCCGCAGTTACATAAGTTCCAGGTTAATAATTTTGTTATTGTTTGTAAATCAGTAATCTAGGGCCTCTGTTTCCCTTCAGTGATAATTTGGCACAGCAAAAAGCAAAACTAACTCTGTTTTCTGTGACAATTCGGTCATGACTGTAACGATTCATTTATATATTTCATAGTATGATACATGTACCAAGTTGATATTTGAGAAAGCATATCATTTTTATAAATTTGAACTAATTATGCTAATTTGCATATAACACAAGTTCATTAGTAATAAATCTTTGCTTATTAATGGAAATAACAAGTGAAGAAATTCGTTTATTGATTTTAATTGTACCGAAAAGCTTTTGTTTGTCATTAATATTTCAATTTTGAGGTTGATTACAAAAAAAGAAAAGTATGTTGTACCAGAAAAGAGACCATCAAGCCCCCACGTATTCTGGCGCTCTGAATCCGAATCTGAGGTCCAAATTAACTTCTACCATGTCATTTTCTTGTAAATCGCATATTTTTCGCATTTTTCTGTGGTGCCACCGAAAAATGGGTTCAAATTGACAAGATATCGAAAATTCTTATTAAAAAAAGGTGCTTATATTCCAACGAGATACGGGTACCCTTCAGACCATCTACCACCCCCGCTTTCACCACTTCAAAAAGTCAAAATCAAAATTTTGCTTTACCCATTTCTAATAGATTCCAATAAAGAATATTTCTGCCAAATTTCAAGCTTCTGGGTCAAACCGTTTCCGAAACTTCCCCCTCCCCGTTCACCTTTTCGGGGACTCTTTTTGAAAACCGTTGAATACGTGTCTTCTTATTTGCTCAGAAAAGTCTATCGCTCGAATAATCACGTTTATTATCAAAATATGCGCTTTAAACCTTCTACCACCCCCGTTTTCACACCTTCAAAAAGTGAAAATTGAAATTTCGTCTTAGGCGTATCTAATAGATTTCAACAAAAAATATTTCTGGCAAATTTCACGCTTCTAGATCTAACCGTTTCCGAAAAAGCCTACATTTTCAACCCATTTCACCCTCACCCTTCTTAGTGGTTGCCTACACCATTCGAGGAACCTCCATGCAAAATTTCTAGACACAGCAGTTTGAGCTGTGCGTTGATAGATCAGTGAGTCAGTCAGTCAGGATATTCTTTTATACAGTAGCGGAAAGTGTTTGATCTGGTCTGGCAATAAGAGCAAGAGAGAGCGAAGCAAGCAATGACGCACATTAAAGGGCGTGTCACACTTTGCCTCTGCTAGGGTACTGGTAGACGCCTTTATTGTGGGCGGTCGGTAAAATCGTTGAAACTATGCAATCCCAAAAGCAAAACTTTCCGATACTGTATATATAGATTATTCAATTTTGAAGCTCAGTCGCCATCTTAGATCTTTCATTTTACGAGTTATATGGATCAGGGTTTTTTAAAAGATTTCATTATTACTTATTTTTTATTCTACAGGAACAAAAAAATCATTAACTAATAGTCTTTTATTTTGAATATTTTATATGCAAGTGCTTCTGAGACATACATTAAAACTCCCGGCGCCATTTTCTCGATAACCAAAAGCGATATTTGAATTATGTAAAAGGTATCTACTAGAATATATAAATGCCTTCAGTTTTGAGTTAAAACGGTTATTTTACACATTGAGATATAGATGGCGTTGCGATGCAAAGAAATTTTTCGATCATAGGAACGATGAAATGAGTTACATGAGATGGAGAATGATATTCTCAGCAACTTTTATGATACGAATAATTTTCGAAAAATCACTGGTTCTTGAGATATTAGAACTTTAATATAATTTTTTGAATATAAAAATCGTCATAATTTTTTTAAAATACATTTTACGCAAGTCCTTTGGGACATTTTTCATAGTGAATCAGGCTCATTTAGATGGTAATGAAACATTTATTTCAAAACAAAAATTTTTTTTTTTCAAGTAAAACAAAGGTGAGGCTGCAACTGCTATTTGGAAATTAAAGATTTTGACATGTTTGTTTATTGCGTATTGTCTAATTTTTGCATCATGTTTATCTTGTATGTTCTACTAAATTTTACACTATAAATTGTAGATATATGAAAAAAGAAATGAGATTTTTGTTACTTGAAAAATTACATTAAAGTTCAAATATCTCGAAAACCAGTGATTTTTCGAAAATTGTTCATATTAAAAAAGTTGCTTAGAATATAATTCTCCATCTCATGCAATTTCATCGTTCCTAGGATAGAAAAATTTCTTTGCATCGCAATGCCATCTATACCTCAATGTGTAAAATAACCATTTTTACTCATAACTGTTATTTATATATTCTAGTACAGGGATTCCCAACAGGTGGTCCGCGGACCCCTAGGGGGTCCGCGAAATGTCACTGAGATATTCAATTGTTTTGTATTTTACTTGACTTACAGTGGTAGCTTCTTCATATTCTTCATTTTAAGAAGAATTTAAGCTTTTAAGGGGCCCTTGTCAGTATAGCGACCGATGTGGGGGTCCTTGAAAAAATCTTGTTGGGAATCCCTGTTCTAGTAGATACCTTTTCCAGAATTCAAATATCGCTTTTGGTTATCGAGAAAATGGCGCCGGGAATTTTAAGTGGGACACCCTGTATAGTGCTTAAACTGAACATTTCATCTTATAAATTTTCAGGGATCTGTTTTAAACTTCCATATCTCCGCAAGAAAAGAATAAAACTTAAAATCTCTATTATCATGTCGTCACTTAAAGACCATCAATTTATATCAAAAATTACACTGTTATTTTGTCAATCTTCTCCATCCTTAAATATTTTGGCATTTTGTACAGACATAACTATTACGTTTGGCATATATACAATATATTAAAAAACTATTAACTACATTTATTATTACATATTAAATATAACGTAATAACTGACAGTCCCCACCACTGCCTTTTATACTTTTAACACCCTTTCTTTATTATACATCGTATCAGACATAAAATGCGAAAGCCACTCATATTTATAAGGTAATACATATATTCCTTAAGCGAATAAATCAAAATATAATGTCTGCCGCAAAATACGTGATATTGCTTTTAAGCCCACCGTAAATCCAGCTAGCGAGCTGAAAAAATACACTTTGCGTGTAGACAGATCATCCCGTTACTAGTGCAGTCTACTTTTAATTAAGTATTTGAAATTTGTTTACACGGAATTTATTAGGATGTGTCTGATATAGTAACATATTCCACCACAAAAACTGATTAATGGTCCCATCGCCTACTGGAAAGTTATTATATAAAAGCATCCAGTCATCTATGAGATACATTTTCCGTGTCAGCTATCATTTATTTCCAGGTGTTCTAGCAATTTAAATAATGAGCATGGTGCTCGCTAAAGACAGTACAAAGCCTTTTTGAGTATTATGTTACACGGCTTAGATGAATTCAGAACATATATAGGATTAAAGTCACGTAATATGGTTGAATAACCCCATATAATGGAAAGAATAATGATGCTCCATCTTCAGATTAAAAATACATTTGAAAAACAATTCTTATTATATCGAAGCTTTTTTAGTGAATTATTTCAGTATCCGCTATACAAGTAAAATATGAGTTGTTGTTATTGTACCTATCTAATGTAAGTCAAGCAGTTATCAATTATACCTAAAGCTATCGTACATAAAAGAAAATAGAAGAGACATTTTAACAATTCTAGATCAATTCAGGAAAAGTGATGTTGAAAATAATGTTTAAATTCGTGGACAAAGGATTCTTTACTCGGGGAGTTCTTTGTGCACTCTCAGAAGATTCCATTATAAAATACTATAGAAATATTTCATAAACTTGTATATTAGTAGAGGAGCCAATTGACTTAAATAGAATTTCCGTCAAACTCGGCTGGGAAAAAGCGACATTAATCAAAAACATATTGGATAAGGTCTTCTGAATTGAAAAATGCCTAATGCCGCGCTCTCATTGTGTGGAAGACATAGTTATGACGTCATTGAGATGGCATCCGAACGTTTCTAAGCAGACGAAGTATTCAGTTAAAATGTTAAATATCTCAGAAACTATAGCAGTTACGTAAAAAATGCTAACGATCAAAATGAAAGACCATTAATTGGGTTTTCAAATGATTTTCTATTTGTTTTTGTAGCATAAATAATAAAGAAGTTATGACCGTCACTGTGCATCTTCACATTTTGTTTTGAAATGTCGCCATTTTGTTACTGTAATTCGTCAGTAATAAAAAAAACTATATTAATCTAAAACATTGCTCAAATGTTAAATTTATCCTAAATAAATTTCCATATGGATGAAGTATGTGGATTACACATTTGCATTGTTTAATACGTAAGTTACAGATGTGGACAACTTTTGTTTCTAATTCTAAATTAAATAGCAGGGTCATTGTAGTAAAATGCATCGACAAATTCGAAAACAATAGAGAATAACTAATTTAAGATATTAGTAACTGGAATTTAATAGATATATACAGTAAAGATACCAGTACTTTTAAGCATATTCCTAATGATACCATTATGCCCAGAACAAAATTGGTAACCTTAATTTATTTTGTCTATTTAGTTTCCTTTTCAACGTACTGAGTTTGCAACTGAGAAAACTTACATATAAAATTAAGTGTCCTCACTAAATTATCAACCACAAGAGCTTCAACCTTGCAGAGATTTTCATTAGTTGCCAGAACTACCCTTTAAGAAGAGATTTTTATCAAAAACCTCCTCTTCGAGGAGGTTAATTGGGAGGTTAAAAGGCACTCTTAAGCCTTTACATTAGGAACTTTTAAATCTGGAGATGTTGGCTTATGCATTCAAACTACTCAACAACAACAATTTTTGGTTTATTACTATTAAATATAATTGATATCATTTTTAATCCTTTGAGAATACTAATAAATACATCGTTTTGCAAAGGAACATTTCCTAGTGCCCTCAAGAAATCTATAGTGGTACCAATTCATAAAAAAATCTGTGGTACTTCTGTCCACGAAACAGCATATTATAACAGATTGTTAAATTTCTTAACTGTTGAAAAGTTACTTACAAATAATCAGTTCGGATTTAGAAAGGATCTGTCTGCATTGGATGCAGAGTTAACGCTGTATAATTTCCACTTGAATAGTTTTGAATCAAAAGAAAAAACAGTAAGGCAAATTCTTTGTTTTAAGTCGTGCGTTTGACACGGCAAACCATTGCACTGCATTGCACTTTATTAGCTGATAAGCTTTTAAAATATGAAGTAAGAGGTTCTCCTCTATCCTCGATTAAATAATACTCAAAAGATAGATCACAAGAGGTTCAGTTAAAGTACAACGGGAAATTATTTTAATCTTTTCCCAGTCTTACCTACACCGGAGTTCCTCAGGGTAGTGTACTGGGTCCTCTTTTATTTATTATATACATAAATGACATTGTAAAAGTACTTATGATTAATGGGTTATACATCGCAATATTTGCAGAAGATTCCACATCGTCTGTTTCAAGTAAAAATTTTCATGATATTAGAGATCAAGTAAAAAATATATATTCGATTCAAAACTATTGCATTGGCAACGGACTGGCGCTTAATAACCTAAAAACATATTACCTTTCATTTTCATCAAAAAAAACCTTGTGTGAAACAAAGTGATTTGATCAATTTTAGGGCTACCTTGAGGAAATCATATTGACTTCTTAATAAGCAAAATTAAAGTTGCCTGTTTCTCCACATACCAGTTAAGAAGTCATGTTAGTTTAGATGTTCTTAAAAGTATTATTTTGAATGCGTTCAATCGAGGCTGAATTATTATATAATGTGTTGAGGAAACAGCGACAAAACTAATGAACTGCTCATTCTGCAAAAGGAAATAATACGTGCAATGTTATTCAAAGACTCGCGACATTCCTTCAGGAACTTATTCCCACAAGTAGGCTTTCTAACGATTTCCTGTTTTCCTGTTTATATATTTTAAACTGTGTTTGTTATTTAAAGTGCAGTTCACATAAGTTCGTGACCAACAGAAATGAAATCTATAATTATTCTTACGACCAACGCTACGTACAATGTCGATGTACCTCAACATAGACTATCATTAATGGCTAATGGGCCCATGATCATGTCATTCAAATTATTCAATAAACTACAACTCTCAAATTATTGGACAATAAAATTTTCAAATATAAGGTAAAAATTATCCTGCTAAAATATTGCTTTTATTCTGTTGCTGAATGCTTGAATGTCCTAATATGGAAGAATAAGTGGCAAATGTATTAATTTATATATTCTATTTTATTATTTTAATATTTCTCTTGTATTATTCTTTATGATTAAAATTGTTTCATTAATTGTACTTTCGTTTGTATCAGCAGTATTTGTCGTTCTATTAGTTGACTATTAGACCGGAAGGTAGTGACAGATTTTGGGTTGTGATTTTACCTTTGGAGGGTATTATGGTATGCATATTCTGTTGTTAATAAATGATAAACTAAAGATTCATCCCGGGTTCTTCATATATTAAAGTTAATTAACATTTGTTTGCAAATTAAGCGTTTCGATACGATTTCACCCAGGCTGCCATGAATCCACAATAAAATTCAAGTAAAATATAACAATTGAATAGTCAAAGGCATACAGTTTGCGTGAGCCCAAAAGGTGATCATGGTCAGGTGTACTTGCATTTAAAAAAATGATTTATCCGCGTTTCTGAACAGGCTGCCATTAAGAAGTATACATGGTTGTGCTATATATCAGCTACAGAAAAAAATGGCATACTGTTTGCGCATGTCCAAGTATACCTCACATTAAAAACATCTAGTAGAGTTATTTAACAAGATTCCGTTATTTAAATCAGTATGCCATTATGTTTCCATGCAGTTTATGATAGCGTATGTTGCATATAAAATTGGCATAGTGATCAGGGCAGTCATAAGTACAAGCATACGCAAGAGAAGTTGCAAAAGGGTTCATTAAACTTCCGTGTGTTTAATCAGTATGCTTCTTTTTTTTTTCATTCCATTGAGATGTATTTATATGGTGTATTGAATGGCATACCGTTTGATAAGGTCCGAGGCTGGTTAAAGTGTAAAATTATGATGAAAACACAAAAACCGCTAGTGCAAAATAAACGAGAGGATTTTTATGATTTAACTCAGTATGCCTCTCCAATTTTGAGTCAATCATGTTATATCAACATCAAATCATAAGCGGCATACTGATTGAGAAGGGTCATGGTTCCCAAAAAATTTAATTTTCTTTATTTAGTGCAATTAGTCATTATATATGAAAAATGACGGAACCCAGCTATAGTGAATGAATTTGAATGATTTTTTTTTATTGGATTTCTAATGCCATAAACTAAAAAATTTACCCATTGAAAATTACCGCAATTTCGAAAATCCGTAAATAAAAAAGAAAAAAATAATTTTTTTTGGAATCTTAACGAAAAAAAAATTATCGGAAATTTTAAATATTTATTTTAAGAAAATAACGATTGTTATAGTTTTCTAGGTTGTTTATAGATAATTTGTAAAAAAATTAAACTTTTTAAAATTAATTTGAAGATGGGAGAAGCTCAAAAAAGCGAAATAAATGAAAGAAACGTTAAATAATACAAATACATCGATTTTTTTATAGAAAATAATTTATTAACAACTTTTTATTTATTTTTTTTAATTAAAGGTAAAGAGCCCACCTTTCGATTAAAATCGGTCCGAAAAAGGCCAGGTTAATAGATCTTATATTATTTTAGTTTAACATAAAAAATGCGCTAGCAGCGGAAACACCGTCAACGGCAATTTCGCGGTAAACTTCTATGTTAGATGTACTAGGGACTTATTTTTTTTTAAATTAAAGCTAAAGAACCCTTCTATTAAAAGTGGTCTCAAATGGGTCAGGCTATTCAATTTTTTTTTTTATTAACATATTACTTGAGAATTTACGCTCTTGCAGTGAAAACGCTGATGTCGTCTGTTTTACGGTTAACTTTTATGTTAGATGTACTAGGGACTTATTTTTTTTTTAAACTAAAGCTAAAGAACCCACCCTTCTACAAAAAGTGGTCTAAAATGGGCCAGACTATTCAATTTTTTTTTATTAACATATTACTTGAGATATCTCTCTCTTGCAGTGAAAACGCTGTCGTCTGTTTTGCGGTTAACTTTTATGTTAGATGTACTAGGGACTTAATTTTGTTTTAAATTAAAATTAAAGAACCCAGTTTTCTATTAAAAGTGGTCTAATATGGGTCAGGCTATTCAATTTCTTTTTATTAACATATTACTGAGAAATTACGCTCTTGCAGTGAAAACGCTATCGTCTGTTTTGCTATCTCTGTGCGGGATGCGCTGTGAAAATTACTTTGCATGCTATTTTTCGTACCATAAACTCTCACAATTGGTATGCCATATTATTTTAGCGAACTTTATAACTAACTTGAAGTATAAACTTAAAGGCATACTGATTATAATGACGGCAAATTTTTCCTAAATTTCGCGACGTTTCTTCTTGAATTTGAGTATGTAAAACTTGCACAACTTGTATGCCGTTTGCTATTTCACTTCATTATATCATGATTGCTTCAACCATACAATAAATGGCATACTGATTAAATACACAAAAAATTATTTTTCTATTTTACAATCTCACTTCTATTTTCTCATATGATAAACCCGTTCAAATGGTATGCCATTTTACATATCGACATTTTAGGATACATATTTCTTATTGCAATACATTTTTCATTGAGTAAAATAATGGAATCTTGTTAAATAACTCTACTAGATGTTTTTAATGTGAGGTATACTTGGACATGCGCAAACGGTATGCCATTTTTTCTGTAGCTGATGTATAGCACAACCATGTATACTTCTTAATGGCAGCCTGTTCAGAAACGCGGATAATTCATTTTTTTAAATGCAAGTACACCTAACCGTGATCACCTTCTGGGCTCACGCAAACGGTATGCCTTTGACTATTCAATTGTCGTATTTTACTTGAATTTTATTGTGGATTCATGGCAGCCTGGGTGAAGTCGTATCGCAACGCTTAATTTGCAAACAAATGTTAATTAACTTTAATATATGAAGGACCCGGGATGACTCTTTAGTTTATCATTTATTAACAACAGAATATGCATACCATAATACCCTCCAAAATACATACTGGGTAAAATCACAACCCAAAATCTGTCACTACCTGCCGGGTACTTACTTTGTAAGTTGAATGAAAATAAAGAATTATATTATTATTAATATATGTATCTCTAAAGATTACCCACCAAAAATTAAGATCAGAAGGTATTATTCGTAAAAAACCCTCGAAAATCCATTTAAGTCGATACAGGCAAAACATTCCTCCCCTTATAGCAGGTCATAATGCATTTTTTGGGAACTATACCGAAAACTGTCCCGTCCCGAATACCGTCTGCACCAATGGAGAAAAAGTAGAAAGTATGCCGGTTTTAAAATTCGAAACTGCCCCGAATGTGGACAACGTCCTTGGCACATAATCAAGGACTATGTTAACGTTCCATTTGGATGTTATGTCGCTTCACGATATCCACGAAAGAGTAAGCTTAGAAAATTGTATGAGTTGTAAATAAAGATCAAGAAGTAAAACACAAAATGCTGAATCGAGGAAAGTGCAAAAGGCACGTAACTTCCAAATGGATTTTTAGACAAAAATAAGTAAAAATTGTCAAGGCCAGTATTTGCCATAAAAATCCATCCGGCAGCTTGGCCTTGGAACAGGAGCACCGGATGGCTATCAAAAAGATATATCCTCATATCGGATGGAGCATTTTGAATTTTGGAGAAGTTATTAAAGAAAAGTTCCTTGGAACTTGAAACTCCTTATACGGATGTTTAGATAGGGGCAGTTCCAAAAGCGCACCATTAGCACTCTACCTCTCTATCATTATCTGGTTGTATTCAGGGAGGTGGGACAGTCTCATACAACTCATAAATCTGTAACAAGCGCAATTATCAAATACCAAGTTGTGTGAATGATATAATCACAAATTTGGAACTTTTAAAGCTAGCCACAAGCGAACCAACATTTAAGTGAATATATTGTTTTCGTCAGTCCCAAGTCAAATATCCATAACGTAAACTTCTATGAAATTGTGAATCTTCTTGTGCCAGCCGGCGAAACCGAAACGATATAGAAAAATCATTTTTATTGAATGAATACATCTATCGAACACTTGACACATTTGTTTACCCTTTCGCATTTAAAGGGTTGCAATTCCCCGTCAAAGTGCGATTTTTTGTGATAATTAATATATCTGTCATTAAAAGGAGCTGAGACTGACAGAAAACAACCCAGGTACGTTACGTACTAACAAAATATGAAGCTAGCTTCAGAATAAAGACATTTATTCGCACATACAATCCAGTACAAGTAACTACGATGAATAACCCGACACTCCTACGTCAACTTGAAAGATCGATGAATCAAAGACCTCGAAGATGTAAAAGATGGCAGAAGGTCACTGTGAGTATAGGACTATGCTCCTGAATTTATATCGTGATTTAGAACGCCTTGTATATTAATTTTGACTCACATTTGATAGTACATCTATTGATTTATTGTACAAAAATTGTTTAATGGCCATATAATACCACACCAACAAAAGAAGGATTGTGTTTAAATATAAATATGTTTACATATTAACATAATATTTTATATGTCTCTAGAGAAAATTAATATACCTTACTTATGATTTACCTGCATAATAAAAGTAGTAACAAAAATATACTATAAATTGTTTTGAAAAATTCGCACTATGAATTATTCGATAAATAAGCAGAGTATAACAATATAAATTGATAGAAAATAGGCCAGATTTTGTCCTATTTATATAATAAACATACTTGTAGGGCCGAATTGGTTTATTATTCAGCACATCTTTAAATTTAATGTTCCATTGCCTACTTCCTTTTCAAGACGCGGAAACGGCATATTATCAAAACTTCAATTGGGCAATTTGAAATTGAAGCATGTCTATTCAGTAGGTTAGATAATATGATTTTAATTTTTACTAAATGATTAAAGGCGGGATCATCGTTACCAGGAGGCTAACGTTTGTTACTGATTCTCATTCAAGAATACTTATATTAAAGTACTTAATTTTATTCACAATCATTTAGTAACAAATCCAGTACTGGCTCTCCCTCTTCTTCTTCTTATTCATAACACCTTGCCAGACATTTTTTGATTCATGAAATATTCTAGTTAGACTCCGCTTGCTGTATAGTACCTCTAATAGTATCACGCCATTTATTACGATTTACTATTAAGGGCATACTCATTATAGCATACAGGGTGCATCAATGAAAACTCCCAGGCGTTATATACGGGAAAATAATAGAGATATTTGAGTTCAGTGGAAACCAATTGCTAAAATGCCTAAATGGTTTTAGCTTTGGATAAAAATCATGTTTTAATATGGTAAGATGTAGAAGACGCTGTGCAGCAAAGATATTTTTCGATGGCAGGCATTTTCAAATGGATGGCATTTAAAAAAGTTTTAATTTTCAATCTTTCGTTCTATAATATATTTTTGAAAATCCAACCATTTTCGAGATATTTGAGTTTAAATGTTCTATTTTTTGAAAACTAAAATTTGCGTAACTATTTTAAAAGTGAAAAGTTAATGCGAAGCATGCAACAATAAAGCAAAATTTACAACTTGGACTTTGGACTTCTAAATGGGACACTCTGTATTTTACCACAAAATATTGAAGAAAATAATAATACAATATAAGCATGGTGGTAAATTTATTCTTAATGGAAATACTAATTAACTAATACGATAAAACATAAGAAAAAATTAATGCAAAAACGAAAAGCAAAGAAAACTAAAAACAAATTTATTAGAGATGTTCAAAATTATTGCCATTTTCATTTATCCGCAATGAAAATTAATTTATCCGCTCAACTCTGCACACTTTCCGTAGTGTATTCATTTTGATGGCTGCAACACTAGCACATATTTTATTATGAGGGTCAGCCATATCATTGTCCTTACATACCTAATTTTTTAAGTAATCCCACAAATAAAAATCTAACGGAGTCAAATCAGGAGAACTAGCGGGCCACCATCTTCCTGGTTAAGTATAGTGAAGATAATTACTGACATTGTTCTATTACGTGGACCTGCACCATCTTGATAAAACCACATCGCCTTAATTGAATTGGTAAATTATCTAACAGCAAAGATAAACCATTTTGTAAACATTGCGATTTCCTTCATACAGATATGGTCCAACTATCGATCGATTTGCAATGCCACACCAAATATTTACCCCAAATCGTGACTGGAATCCAATTCGTTTCACCCAGTTAGGATTTTCTTGAGACCAGGATCGACAGTTATGTCTAGTTGTAACTCCTTAACTATGGAATCAAGACTCGTCGCGCCACATAATTTGTTCCAATAAATTAGAATTTATCTCTAAAAGAATTGAAAATTTTGCCAAAAAATCTAGCCTGCGTTCATTATCTCCTGGTGTTGAGTGATGCAATGCAGGAAATAAACTTTATATATAAAAAATTTATTATTTTTTAAAATTCTTCCACACGAAGTTGCAGGTATTATTTCTTATTGTTTCTAATTTGACTGCTGCTGTATTTTCTTCATTTGTAGCTCTTGTTCTCCTTAGGGTTTTTGTTTTTTAAAACTGCCATTATTAACTGAATTCAGAAATGGGTCGAGAAAATTTTCCATATTTGATAAAAGTCATGTAAATAATATAATTGTATGCAGTTATTTGATATCAAAATGAAGCTTGCATCATCACGAATCAGATTTCACTATAATATCAATGGAAAGTTAAAAGGAAAACTTCCTGGGAACTTTTCGACCGAAAGTTTCCAGGAAGTTTTCCTTATAACTTTCCATTGGGTATATCGATAGGCTATTTTATGGTAAAATCTGATTCGTGACGATGCAAGCTTCATTTTGATACCAAATAAGTGCATACAATTATATTATTTACATGTCTTTTACAGACTTTTATCAAAAATGGAAGTTTTCTCGACCCATCTCTGACTAAATTATCACATAAACTTATAATTGTCTTGCGATCAGAAAAACGTATTCTATATTAGACCACAGCTGTAGAAACATTTTTACGGCATTCTCCGTAAATTAAAATCATTTTTGATTTGTCTAGGTTTGTATATAAACCCATTTCTTATAACAATTTAACTAAAACAGGACATAACAATGACATTCAGAACAGTTGACATTTGAAACATTAAAAGTTAAATGTTTCCAAAGAACTCCAAAGGCAACTGCGGTTATTATATTTTGATTCTGAATTAGGTAATACTGATAATTTGTATTTCATTAATATTTCTCGAGGGGCAAACCGTCTAAGGAAGTCTGGTGTACACTCAGAAGGAAATCCCAGGAATTCTTAAGAAAATCCGAAGAAATCCGGAGGAAAACTCAGGAAATCTTTGAGGAAATCTCAGGATATCTTTCTTTTTCGGATTTACCCCCGCTCTTCAAATTTTTTCTTTATCAAAGAGGAAATCTTTGAGGAAATCCGAGGAAATCTCAGGAAATCTGTGTAATCTTCGTCAAAGAGGAAATCTGGGTACGGTTCAATCCCTCGATATTTTCTTTATTATATTTATTTATACCCAGTAAACACACACATGTATTTAACGTAATTTGGTTACATACACGTTAGTAGGTTAATTTTTACACGTGTAACAATTGGTTGAATATTCAACTACATGTTTTTTTCAAAGCTAATTAACGTTTAATTAACGTTTAATTAACGTGAAATTACAGTTGAAACCGGTGACATTTGAACGTTGATTCAACATTGTTTCTGGTATAATTTTTCACGTGTTATTCACGTTAGTATGCGTACTGGGTAAATATTTGAAATAATTCTTATTGCCTGTGATCTATCGTCTAAAATTTATTTTAAAATACAAATAATAAATTTTAGTTTTCAAAAAATCACAACTTAAATATCTCGAAAACAGCTAGATTTTCGAAAATATTTTATACAACGAAATTTTATTGAAAATGAAAGCTTCTTTAAATGCCCTCCATTTTAAAATGCCTGTCATCGAACAATTTCTCTACAGCACAGCGCCATCTACATCTTAACATATTAAAAAACGATTTGTATCCAAAACCGAAGCTATTTACACATTCTAGCCATTGGCATTTGCAGAACTGAAAAATATATATATTATGCTCCGAAATATTACTGATATATTTTTTTTATAACACTGATTGAACTAATTTTTGACACACCAAGTACTATTCCAAAATTGGAAAACTGTCCATTATACCATTTGTTGTATCCATCCTGTATATTCTAAGGCAAGTTGTGGTCTGTATGAAAATGAATGAAAATTTTTACTCGACTATTTTCCAATATTTGCTGCTCTTAAAAGTAGATGACCATAATTAGCCCCTAAAAAATTCTCATTAATTATATAATAAATCAACGGCACATTCTGTTTATAGAAACTTAGACCGGGGATATGATTCTTAAAAAGTGCTCAAACTGAACAGTAATTATGAATCATTAATTTGTTTTAAAATCCTTAATTAGTATTTTGTTAAATGGCCGCCAACCTATTTAAATTTTAATAAAAACTCAATTTTTATATTTCACTATGCCTTAGATACTGACAAGAATTTTGATGAGGGTATATATTTTATACAGAGACAATAAAATTGAAAACATTTCAAAATCTAGATATACTTTCGCAGAGTAATAAAAAACTGTAGCTTAGCGTCGACTATTGTGATACTGTACTACGCAGATGTTTTGATACAAATTGCAAATTAAGTTAAAGCCCATAATAGCTTTTTGAGAACTTCTTTATCTTTTAAGCCTCATAAAAGACTTTACCTTGATAGAAATAAAAATAACACTGCCACAAAATAAACATTTTTTCTGCTTTAAAGTTGGAAACACCAAAATATTATAGTATTTTATTATTGTTGATTCTCAAAATAGTTTTAGAATTTCTCTATCTGATAATATTTCAAGTGAAATCTAATTTAAATTTAAAAATATTTATTTATGTGCTTATTAAAATCACAAACATATAACCAAAAACATTTGAATTTCTACTATATCTTGTATTTGAGACTATTCTATTCAGAGTCCAGTAGCAGTTAACCACGGATCCCACTTGCGTCAATAACTGTATCGACCGTATTCCGATACAAATACGTTCACTTTTTTTTTAAATTTATTTCCACGTTGCATTTAAGGCCAAAAGTCTCCATAACTGAATCACTATCATTACAAAATACAAATATATCTTCTTGAGATAAGTATTCCTTATTCTCAGAAGCCTAATACAAGCCATACAACAAAAATATGATAAGTTCAAATCTTAACTAGATCATCCACGTTTCACATGAAATAAAGTTCTTACTGTTTTTTTTCACCAATGATGTAAAGCTATCTTTCAGAAATTTGTAAATTAACTCACTGCACATATAGCAGAAGGAATTTTATAGTTAATTCCAAAAGCGTGGTTGGGGAAAATTTTGATTAAACTCTCTTCACTTACCACGTACTTAATAATAAGGAAAAAATATCTTTAAGAGAAACAAAAAAACCGCTTCCCAAAGAATCACTACTTCGACATCCAGATTTGCTACCCAAGTCTCTCACAACGAAAAAAATTTGTATGTGGAAATAATTGTTTATGGAATTTATTATTTGAAATCGCCTACCTCAAAAACCCATAAAACGATAGAAATATTTTGAGGTCTTTGGTTCTTGTACACACACTAAATCATAATTTTTTTACCCTTTTTTATAATGGCAATGGGGGTGGCTAATGCTAGAAAATTTTTGGAGACATTAGTTTCTCTTGTATATAGTAAATACCAATTTTATGGAGTTTTAACCTGCTTGATTTACCTATTTACCCGCATTTACCGCAATTTACCCCCAACCCTTCAACGGAATAAGATCAAATTATAATCTAGTTCCAGATCTCATTAAAATACATACGTGTACCAAATTTCAAGTCAATATCTTAAACTTTTCCAGAGTCATCGAGCGCACAAAAACAGTTACAGACAGGCAGGCCGACAGACCGACAGACAGATAGAATTTTTTTTGCTCAAGCCTATGATATCGATGTTTTATGACATTCTAAGCCTAGTTGATCAATAAAAGTTTTTTTAATTTTTTTTTCGTTACTATACTATATAATGTGTGCATAACACTACTCGTAGGTGCGCGTCTATTACTTTATATGAAACATTTCAAAGAAATTTCTCTTTACGTAGAGCATCACATTACATTTTTCTCATTGCCATCTAACACGAGAATGATACACATTACATCTTGGTTAACTGGGTATCTTTTTGGGAATATAACCAACGTTGTAGTGTGGTGAAAGACTTACAGAAACTGTGGTCTTATTTCGTGATTTTCTGGTTTATTTTGTTGAAAAACAAAGATAGTATTCAATTTGTTAAGGAATGTTGTTTTTTTGAACACGTGGCGATTTCTGCAAGATGCATACAAAATTCCGTGTGATCGAAATACTCCTATTTCAAAATCAGCAATGTCAGGTGTGTGCCGAAATTTCATAAAACTGCAAATTTTGAAAATCTGTCAAAGTCTGGTTGAAATGAGAAAAGCAATTAGCTTTCTTCTGAACCTGCAAGAGGAACCAAAACGTTGACTACAAGTATCACAATATCAGCTAGAAATAAGTAAATTTCTTCGCCCTAGCCACATTCGATGCAAAAAAAAGAATCATACGTATAAAGCAGCAGTACAAGGATTAAACAGTGGTAAGTCTATAATATAATTGAATCCCGATGGTGGACAAGTTTGCCATAATACAGTTTGTAAATTTCTCATGGAAATTATACTTTACCAATACGACATCAAGAAATCTATTGAACAAAACATAAACAACTTCAAAATGAAGTTTTTTTTTCAAAGAAAGGCAAGTGGTGTAAATCTCTGATTATCTCGTGTACTGGAAATTTGCTATTATTGCTTTTAAAAGACAAACTCATAGCGTTTCAAACGTGAAATGTGCTGCAAGCAATTTTTCAAGCAAAACTATCCAATCAACTATATTTACACTGCCTTGGTGATATCTTAGTTATGTCAAAATGTCAAACTAATGAAATTGCATGTAAATGACAGAACTAAGACGTCACCAAAGCACACTTTTCAATAAATACAATTTTTCCTTTTCAAATTGGTTTGTATTCAAAAAATTTTTGAGATCCATGCGGCAATTTTCTCGAAAACGGTTAAAATTATCAAGTTCTATCAAATGTACCGTTTTTTCGTAGAAATAACACCTGCATGAGATTTTCTAGTCAAAAGTGCCACTACGTTTCGTAAAAAAAAGAAAAAAGTATTCATCATCAGGTATAGCTCATGAGGCGCCCTCCACGAGCTAGCGTGATGTAATACATAAATTATTATTTTTTAGCCTAAATAATGTTTCCTTACCAAATTGTTAGAAGATCGGTCAAGTTGAGATATTGCAAAAAAAAGAAAAAAAAATACAATTGTGACACCCTGTATCTTTTTGCGCAGCAACAATTTACTAAAGTATGTTTGGTTATATCCTCATATTTTGGTACAAAGAATCTACCCTTGAACTATGGCGTATTATTAATGATCCGCCTTGCATATGTCCCCAATTTAGGTTCGAAAGTCAAACTCCTTGCACTCTATGCACGCTGTAGGCTCTACTTTCCCAAATAGAAGGCATACTCTTCTATCACTGACTAGGTAAAGGTTTTACAAACTTCAAAACACTACACACAACAATACGCTAGACGCACATTACACTAAGTCAGCATCATCTGGAAATGATTGCCATTTCATTTCCAGATGATGACAACTTTATTAGTGGAATGAACGTCGATTACTCGATTGCAGTATTAAATTCTCAGCTCTTGAATGTCATTATTATTTCCATACTTACAAAGAGTTGTAATAATGATCTGCCTAACATCAAATACATACTCTCTGATTTTTATCTAAGGTGAAATATTTTCTGCAAAAATTGTCAATCAACGACACAAAATGGAACTTCATAATAGAATAATAGATGTCCCATGGCAACCCAAAACCTATATAGATTAAAGGCGGTAAGAAGGATCACTTAGATCACATTTATATAAATACTCCAAATTTGATTGATGATCTTTCATAACCATCAATGGAAACGTCTGAAATTGGACATCTTGCAATAAATGTAACATAGTTACACATACAGTGTCTTCACGGTTCTATGTCTGCACTGGAAACGCTTTAGTTTTAATTTTTAAAGAGATGGTTTATATTTTTAAAAGTCCTTGCTTGTTAAGAAAGTAATTGATTCCCTCGCAGAAATGAGATTATATGTATAGGCGGTCCCAAAAAAATAAAAAAAGTAATGATGACTCGAAAACAAAATATCATTATTTTAGTAAAATACCAACAAATCAAGTGTTTTAAGGAATATACACGTTCAGTTTGAATATTTTAATATTTAGCAATACTAGCAGCACTAAATTTCATCTACTTTTTTAAATCTCTTTTTGTTTTATAACCGCTCTGAAATTCTCGATTTTTTTTTATCTTGCACAATTACCAATGTGTTTTTACTTGATCCGGTTATTTAGTTTCGCGTAAACAAATTTTATTTTATTAGGTCGACCTGTAACTAACTATCGACCTGTCTATGTATGTATATATGTAAGTAAAAAGTCTACTGAATTTCACCCACTTCTAATTGTGTGTAGCTATGATGACAATGTGTCTATGTATGTATATATGTAAGTAAAAAGTCTACTGAATTTCACCCACTTCTAATTGTGTGTAGCTATGATGACAATTTAGTATACTTAATATTATATGTTCAAAATGGCCGCCGCGCCCCAAGATGGCGAATTATCGTTTTATTTACAACCCCCTTGATATGGATGTCAAAAGAAAGGGCTTGATAAGTAGAAAACAAATGTGCGATTAAAACTTAAAAGTTCAAATGGCGGCGTCAACATGGCGAATAGGCTTTATCAATTATCGTTGGATTTGACTGAAAATCGGTATCTGTGGGTTATCGAGGTTGCAGATTACAATTATCCTGTCCAAATTTAACAATTCGATGGTGGCTTCAAAATGGAGGATAAGTTTTGTAATTATGGTCTGATTCAGGCGCGCAGCCAGGGGGGGTGGGCATGGGGCCCGGGCCCCCCAAGCCGTCTTCCATGAACCAAAAAATAAAGAAGCATAATCACTATTAGTACAAATAGTCCCTTCAAATTAGGAACTATTTAAGAAAATTTTTCCACAGTTATGAAACCTGTAAAAAGTGAAGTATTTGGGTTATCTAAACATGATTTTCACCTCCCGCAGTTCTAAAAAAGGGTGGTTTTCGAGAAATATATACATATATATATTGAAAGAAGTTTTTTTTCCTAACACCTTTTGGTCTATACCCTTTAGCCGTTATCAGCATTGAAGCACAAGCCATCAACCACTAATAAAAATTATACTTAATTACAAACGAGGCTTATACTAAGGCCCTTACGGGCTAGACAGAGAGAACAGGTTCGATGATTATTTTTTGCTTTTTAGTGCAGTATTTATAAAAGCGTGTTTTTTTAGTTTTTTAAACTTATTTTTTCACACTTAAAATGTAATGCCGAACAATGTGACCATTTGGTAAACAAAGTTCCCGTATGAAGAAGTGTAAATTTTCCACTATTATTTGACGCAGCACATCTACCAGATGTTTCCATGACCATGTTACAAATTTCGGAAGGAGATCAGATCCACAAATGAAACATATTTAAATTAATATGCTCTAACATTCTTCATAAAGAGTCCTTACTATATTTGTACCACTATCTACAACTACCATAAAGAATAAAAACAAAGTAGAACTCACAAGTTTAAAGCAAAGGACCACGCACACAATACATGGGATTTCATACATGGCTGAAAATTTGGTATGTTATAGTCCATAACTTCTTGATCAAAAGTGCTTATGGCCACAACGCCCAAAATGTCCTAATTTTCGAGACATTTAAGGTCAAAGGTCGTATGAGCTATCACTTATGATAGCGATGGCGACTCAGTCCATTGGTAGAAAGTCAAATTGGAGTAAGAAGGTGTCATTGCTCATAACACACTGACCGAGTCATGGGTCAAGAGTCAAGCTAAAAAAAAACTGTCGGTACCTCTTTTTTTATATGCCAGATAAATATTACTATGGTTGGTGTGGCACTTTAAGGTAACTTTGGCCATGATACATGGGCCAAGGTCATAGATCTGTTCAAGGTCGTCGAGTTTTATACCAGAGTAATATTTCTAGGGTCAAAGAGGCACCTGAAGGAGACTTGGTAGCTATAATAAGTGATAGTTCATACGACCTTTGACCTTCAATATCTCGAAATTTGGGACATTTTGGGCTTTGTGGCCATAAGCACTTTTGATCAGGAAGTTATGGACTATAACATACCAAATTTTCAGCAAAATTGACGGCTGTATGAAATCCCATGTAATGTGTGCGTGGTCCTTTAAAATAGTATTCATACCTAATTGTTTTTGTGCCTAATAGGAATTGATCTCAATGAACAGACAAACCTATTCAGCAAAATAGAGCGTGGTTGCCTAGTAATATGAAGAGTGTAAAACGACAGTTTATTGTCTGATTAAAGCTTTAGCGCTAGGTGTTTAATATTTGATAATAAACTGTCAATTTACCTGAATCATATACTTGAGGCAAGTTAGCAAGAAAAAAATATTACAGATAAAATTGAAAAATACGAGTGATATTTGGTGAGAATATTCCACGAACAGATTAATTAAATAAATACATAAAATATATGTTTAATACCAAGTTTTGTCATTAATTGCGTCCAAACCTTTTTTTTTTTTTTCATTTCACCTAAAATGTATTTAGAAGGTGATTCATCTAGTAAAAAAACCGCTGCCCAAGGAATCACTACTTCCACATCCAGTTTTTCTATCCAAGTCACTCACAACGAAAAAATTTTGTATGTGGAAATAATTGTTTATGGAACTTTAAAAATATAATATTTGAAATCCTCTTCCCCAAAAACCCATAAAACGATACCCCACATCGGTAGTGGGGTGGAGGTGGTGATAGGGGGTGGTAGTGGTGGTGGATGAAGTCAAAAAATATTTTGAGGTTTCTGGTTCTTGTACACACATTAAATCACATTTTTTTTCATCTCCTGGGGGTGGTAATGGGGGTGGCTAATGACGAAATTTTTTTTTGAGTCCTTAGCTTCTCTTGTATATACGGACTCTTACCTGCTTGATTTACCTATTTACCCCAAATTTACCCCAATTTACCCCCCAACCCTTCGACGGAACAAGATGAAAATATAATCTAGTTCTAGATCTCGTTAAAGTACATATGTGTACCAAATTTCAAATCAATATCTCAAACGGTTCCAGAGTAAACGTGCGCACAAAAAAAAGTTACAAACAGACAGATAGACAGACAGAAAAATTTCTTTCAATCTCGACGTTTCGTGACATTCTAAGCCCATTTGAACAATAAAATTTTTTTAAATTTTTTTTGTCGTTCCTATACTTCCACTGGATGTGGAAGTAATAATGTACAAACACAGCTACAGAACCTTAAAGTCTGCGGAATGATCCGTATATTAAACGTAGTGACAACCAAGATACAACATAGCACACTACAATCATAGGCATTGTAATACATAATTTGGTCGAAAGTTGCTGAAGAGTCTTTACTGCAAAGAGTTCTTGCGCACGGTCAACCATTTACATGACGAGTAAAGACAGAGAAATAGAAGTAGGATATGATTCTAGTAGAGCTACTACTTCAGACAGCCTATGCGACGGTGAATATTGCAATAGTTATAATAGTTATTATTGTGTTCAGAGGCGTAGCAAGCCAACTTTTTAAGGGGTTATTTTTCAAATTTGCCAACTTCATAAAGTTGAGAAGCCAACTTTGTAAATAAATAAGTAATAATTCCTCCAAAAAATTGATGGATGGGGGGAAGAAAATGAACAATTTTTTTTCCACCGAGAAAGTCCAAAAAAAAAAAAAATTCCATCGAAATAAAAATTGCTAACTTATATCTCTTTAAAACTTTTGCAAAGTCTGACGAAGTGAGGGGGGTAACGTACTCCCTATACTCCCTTCGTTACGCCCCTGATTATGTTAAAGCGTACACTGCAATATGTTTACCTTATTTCTAATTTAAGAATTTCGAAAATTAAATTATGATTGTTTAGTTAAGCAGAGAGTATTCTTTATGATGTTTATGTTGATAAATTCTACGAATTGTAATTAACGTGTTATTACTTTTAGTGGAGGCAATAGAGATTTTCACTTCGGAAAAATTCCAGGAAGCGGTAACTTTTAAGAATACATCTCTGAACATGTCAGGAACAACATACCAAAAGTTACCAACAATAGTCGTTGAAGATAATTTGTTATTAAATAAATTAGTTGCAAAATACCAGTCTGTCAAATATATCTTAAAATATTTTTTCTTTCAAAAAGTAATTGCTCATTTTTTGTACGATCGAAAATGTAGGCTCCAGATTTTTTTGGTTAACGCACGAAAATGGAACAAGGAGTTATGTAATTACTGCGCGCGAAGCGCGCGCGGCCTCGTCGCGCTACACTAAATTTGTTGTAACTTTTGAAGTGATTAATAAAATTGACTTCACAAAAGCTTAAATGAAAAAAGAAGCATGTAGCTATTGGGTTATTATATTTTCAAACATAAAGATGAAGGTATGTAAGAATACCACATATATGAAATCGGAATATAAAGAGATTTGCGATGAAATATTTAAAAGCTCTAACATTTCTAAAAATTGAACTATAAAAACTTCGGTATTTCACATTTTACTTTTGAAGTAACGTATAAAAAGATCCGATTAGTGAAAAAAAATCTCAAAAATTTATTTTTGGAGATGTACACTTCCAAAATTTCAAAATTTTGAGCAAATGATAAAATTTGATATACATAACTAATATTTATCTGGTTTAAATCCTGTTATTAGATCTCTATAGGTGCGATTTTTAAAGCTTGAAATGTGTACTTTATGATGTTTCAAGGGGATTTACCTTAAAATTAACGAAATTTTACAAAAAAAAATTGCTCTAAAATTGGTAAAATTATGGGTAAAATAAACGTTAATAACTTTTATAAAAAAATTATTTAGCCTACCTATGCAGCAAATAAGTAAATCTGATGAAAAAGTTTTGGAATATACTATACTATACAATACTATACTATACTATACTATACTATACTTTTCACGAAATATTAAAAAAATCATGTTTTTTCAGTAAATTAACGGAATGTTGATTGTTTCTACAATTTTTATCCTGTTTAAAATATCAAAAACATATGGTGATACAGGGCCATGAGTCAAATTATAATGCTTGACTAAGAGAAAAAGACTGAAAGTAAAACAACATCTTCGCGGCAAGCAGTACGCATCACCTGCCCCGCACGCTGCGTTCTGTGTGTGTCCGCAGAGCATTGTAAAAGTAGGTTGGGCACTATTTCACAGATCATCTTCTAATGCTATGTACAATATCACGTTTTCTCAGCTTCTTTTTAAATTTTTATGTGAATATTTAAATTGTGTTTTTAATTGAATGGTGTTTTGAATTATTTTATTTCTTGATGGAAGTCGGCCACATTGGATCAGCCATTTTGAATTACCTTTTTTTGACATCATAATCTGCTTCAGCGACCTCAAAAACTCCCTTATATGTCAATTTGAATTAAATTTCTTTAGAATTTTCCAACTTATAATAATTTTGTTAAAAAAAAAATGCAATGCAATTTGTTTCTTTTCGTTTAAATAATTAATAAACAATTTCATCAAAATTATACGTTTATAACTTTTTTATTTTAAGCCATGTAAAAGTGATATCAAAAGGTTTCAGGAAAATCGAAGCTTCCCGTAATTATTGCGAAATAATGCATATTTTCAGCCTCTATTGACTCCACTATTTGTAATGAATTACCACCGCAAGTACATTTGTTTCTTATATCTTACCAGAACGAGTGCATTTAACTTGTTTTTATATGTAACTTCACGTCATTTTTATTTCCACATCCAGTGGAAGTATAGTAACGACAAAAAAATTTTTAAAAATTTTTATTGTTCAAATAGTCTTAGAATGTCATGAAACGTCGAGATTTTAAGTTTGAGTGAAAAAAAATTCTGTTTGTCTATCTGTCTGTCTGTCGGTCTGTCTGTAACTTTATTTGTGCGCACGTTTACTCTGGAACCGTTTGAGATATTGACTTGAAATTTGGTACACAGATGTACTTTAACGAGATTATATTTTCATTTTGTTCCGTCGAAGGGTTGGGGGGTAAATTGAGGTAAATTTGGGGTAAATAGGTAGATCAAGCAGGGAAGAGTCTATAAAATTAGCCCCCCCCATTACCACCCCCACCCCATTCTTCATTCACCCCCACTAGGAAATATTAAGTAAGATATATGAAAGGATAAGCACTTCGTCGATAGACATTTTAAATAATGTAAGAGTTTAATCTTGAAGAACCGTAAGAAAAGTAACTTCGTCACGTAACGTTTTCACAAATCAAAATAATATATTCTATTACATTTCCAAACCACGTTTCCTAGAATCCCCGTATACTCCCGACTGTTTAGAATTTCCCAAGCACAACACAATATTCCTCTCTGACAACAATCCTTGGGCTATTTCGTAGTGTTTATGAATATTATGTCCGGCGGGAAGATGTCCTAAGATAATCCCTACAAATAAACGACCTTTCCTGTTAAACATTTTCTGTCCTGAGTACTGAGTTCATTTTGCTGACTATGGATTACACTAAATAATACACGCGCGGACTTCGGACTTACAGCTTATATCGTAATGAACACAACTTGTAACCCCTATAATCTGCCTTTTCATAATTTACCATTAGGTCCATCGTTTCATTTTGTGTTAAATGAAGATACTTTTTAAGATTGCCTTAATAAATTGCATTTAAGTCTGTGAAGTGCAATTAATTGCAGACACAAATAAGAAGGCAAGAGTTCTTTTCAATTCGAATGAATAATAATTTTTTATTCACTGATCAAAATAATAGGTTCTTTCTCCAGATAACACTGACCTACTGTCTAAATTTAAGTTTCATTATATAACAGTTCCGTGGAGTATTACTTATTTTAGTATGAAGAAAGAAATCAGGACTCGGATTGCAAATTGTATTCTCGACCAAAAAAAAGTGCACTTACGACCCTTGGTACATAAATTACTATAGCGACTCAAGGGACGATAAACATTACTTTCGGTCATATTTTTAGGGTTAATATGATTCGTTTTAACATATATGCTAAGCGAAAAATATTTCTTGACGACGATTTATGATCCAAATATATTTTAATTAGATATTACAGGATGTTGACAGAAAAATATCTGGAATACAATATATTCTCTGAAGCAAGTTAAAACCTGTATTATCAATAAAATTTTACAGTTCTTTCGATCATCAGTGATCGCTCTAGTCGTTTATTGAATTATATGGCTCAATTACTAACTTAGTTGTCAAATTACTTCTTTATATATTATTATGAGGAATTAAAAAATGATGCCAAATTAATTTCTTCCCATTTCGCAGCTGAGTTCACATCTCTACGTTCCTTACGAAATACCTTCTTATATAATCTGGTACAATAATTCGTTAGCATCACTGAAGCAGTTATTTTTAAACCTGCAAATATCAAACTCGGTATTGATATTCCTTGGCAACTTGACTGAAATCTCGTCTGGTTAAATTAAAACTTCATATAATCATTTGATGTAGGCGAAACTCTAAAGATACAAGGTGGTAAACAAAGTAAAAACTTTTCGTGATATTAACTTATTAATAGTAATGAGTGTACTAACTAATTTATTCCAGAAAGCATCTACCCACATGACTCTCATTTCTCTGAATTTTCACTTACGAGAAGTTTCTGTATGCAGAAATATAATAGTTCTCCCTGTTGCCAATTAATTAATAATGTTGATATGTTTACTTACAGTAGTCCAGTTAAATACACAGGGTGTCCAGAAACTTTCCTGACAAACAAAAATTGCAAAATCTAAACGTGACTTTATGTTCATTTGACGTAAATCATCTTATCCAAAAATGCTTCCTAACGGAGCCACAGTCTTATAAAAATGCAACCTTGTTTTCAATTTTTTTTAAATATCTTTAAAACGCTTTTATCTAAAAGGGTAAAAGTTGATACATTCATTAACCTAAAAATGACTTGCCGTTTGCTGTTAACATGATTTTCCTATTGCGATCGTAAATGTCTAATTTGGGGGAGGCCAGCGGACACTTTGAATCATGTTTTTTTTGTATTTTTGATATCAGATTTGAAAACTTTAGAGTTTTTTCTAATATTGAGCTACTCTTGTTTACTATCTCCATGATGCACCGTTGTTATCGAGAAATATCGATTTGAACTTTTCGTGTTCCTCTGAATAAGTTCTCAAATCGATTTTTCTCGAAAACGGTGTATCATAGCGATAACAAACAAGAGTTAGAAAAAAACTTTAAACTTCTTAAGTCCGACATTAAAAATGCAAAAAAAAAACAAAGAAAATATGATTCAAAATATCCGTTGGCCTTCCGCAAATACGACAGTTAACTAAAAGCGTTTTGAAGATATTTAAAAAAAAATTGGTGATAAGGTTCCTTCCACTCCCACTCTCCTTCCACCACCTTCACTACCGGTGTGGCATATTTTTTTACGGGTTTTTGGAGTAGACGATTTTATAGTTATTTATGTATCAAGGAAATTAAGTAGATGTCCTGAGGACGACGATCTTACAGTCGCCCGAGGGAATAAACATCCATTAATTCCCGCGGTGCATACAAACTTTTATGTCATACTAGTTCGTTATCGCATCCACAATATTATTTTAAAAAATCCGAAAATTCCATTTGATTATAACAACATTTTCATTTTTCATATCGTTGCTAGGGAAATGCTTTATTTATTTGTTGAATAAACAAATTTTGCTAGCTATCAAACTTAAAAAGTCAAAATGCAGGAACGTTTTGAAATTCCTGACGAAATTGCAAAAAAAGCAGAAAAAGCAACACAAAACTTGCTGCCGAATAAATCGAGAGATGCCTACAACAGAGAATATGACAAATTACTAAACTGTATGGCAGAAAACTGTGTAGAACATATTGATGAAACTGTGCTGCTTGCATAATTCGGCGATCTTGCTGAAACATTTTCTTGGACTTCCTGATGGTTCAAATATTCAATGGTAAAGAAGACTTTAATGGTAAATAAGAATATTAACATGGCTAATTACCATAAGTTAAGCGAATATTTGAAGCAGCAGTCAAAAGGATACCAGCCAAAAAAGTCTAAAATTCTGTCTAGAGAAGATGTTTTAAAATTTATTTATGAGGCACCGAATGAGATGTTTTTAATGAACAAAATTGGATTAATATTTGGTGTATTTGGTGGATTTCGACGACAAGAACTTGTGAATATGCTAGTTACTTACGTATAAGATAGAAAATCAGTTTTCGTCGTAAATGTATCAGAGACAAAAACCGATAAAATGCGCGTTTTTACCATTGTTGACGAAGACGAAATGAGCAGTTTTAAGCTGATAAGAGTCTTTACGACCACGTGGTTGTTCAGAAAAAAGACTTTTTCTGACCTATAGACAAGGTCGCTGTACTGTACAGCCACTGGGAAAAAACACATTTGGAAAAATCCCGTTCATCATTGCGAAATATCTGGGCTTGAGCGATCCTGATAAGAATACAGGACACTGTCTGCGTAGAACATCGGCAACTCTTCTGGCAGAGGCTGGAGTCAGTATGACCACGTTGAAGCGCCATGGTGGATGGAAGAGTACGTCGGTGGCTGAAGGATATTTAGCGGACAGTATATCTTAAAAAAAATGCGGTTTCAAGGATGCTGACAGGCATACCTTCCGGATCTGGCTTTTCCTTACAGAAACTTGATACCCAGACAATGAAACATGAATCAACATTTGCTGCTGGCAATCTAACTATCACCGGATCCTTCCAGAATTGCCAGTTTAATATGAATTCGACTAAATAAAGTTAAGTAGATTACACAGCCACACAAAAAAAAATAAAGTGTCTTGACCCCAGAGACTGACTAGGTAGACTTTATGTTTTTCGGGTCGCTGAATCCGAATCCGGGGTCCATTTGATCCCATGACATCAGGTTTAAGGTCATTTGAAGGTCAAATTGAGATATGACCGTGAAAAATTCCGTAAAAAATGTATGATTATGTTTTTGAGGTTACTGAATCCGAATCCGGGGTCCATTTGATCCCATGTCATCAGGTTTAAGGTCATTTGAAGGTCAAATTGAGATATGACCGTGAAAAATTCCGTAAAAAATGAATGATTATGTTTTTGAGGTTACTTAATCCGAATCCGGGGTCCATTTGATCCCATGTTATCAGGTTTAAGGTCATTTGAAGGTCAAATTGAGATAGGACCGTGAAAAATTCCGCAAAAAATTCGTGGTTAATGTTTTTGAGGTTGCTGAATCCGAATCCGGGGTTTATTTTATGCCATCATGTCAGAATCAAGGTCAAATAAAGGTCAAACACATGAAATTCAATAATACAATCTTTTTTGACCCGGATTCTGAAAAAGCAGAAAATTTTACGTCCAAATACATCCTGAACGGTTCATGGAACCGATTTTTTAGGTCATTTGTTGGTTATCAAGCGGTCAAATGCTTATTTTCCATTTCTTAGCTGATATATCGATTGTAAATCGAAAACTTGCGTCTATGACTAGTGACCTTCAAATATTGTGGTCGCTTATCACGATCCCGGTATCCATTTGATACCACGACGTATAAACCAAGGTCAATCGAAGGTCAAACGCCATAATTCGAATGATATAAATTTTTTAACCCCGTATTCTCAAAGAACAAAAAATCTTACGTCCAAATACGTCTTGATCTGAGTCGAAGCGAACTTTGGGTTTCATATGGAGGTATTAAACTATTTTGAGATGTTTTAAACTACATTTTTAAGTCCAAAGACCCAAATCCAAATCTGCTGAATTCAATAGCCTCAAAATTCAATAACCCAATAACCTAATAGCTCTAAAAACCTGATCCCGTAGCTATAAAATGGGGATTACAGAAGATGAAAGCTGATGAATCCGTTTACTCGAATGACCACATTGCTCAATAATCCCATAACCGAGTAACCCCATAATTTTATTACTTAGTCTCTCATAGCAAAAATTCTGTTCTTTATAATTAAAGTTGTTGAGCTTCACAACTCCAAACCATGCCACTGTAATTATGGAACTCATTTTCTCGCTCTGCAACTTATCAAATTTATGAAATTTATTTGCATGAAAAAACCTTTACACCCAAATCAGCATAGCACTTGTGTCTGCATCCAGGGCACCTCCTCGCGGTGACGGCGGGCAACGGAGTAAGCCCGTTATGATGTACAAAATCCGTTCAGGCAACCTCCTCGTGGTGTACATCGTGTAACGCTAATGCTGACGGTTTCACAATTCAGTTGAAAGATTCAAAAAAAATCTGTATTTGACCTGCAGATGATCTTTCAGGGTCCAAAAAATTATATCATTTGAATTATAGCGTTTGACCTCAGTTTATACATCATGGTATCAAATGGATACCGGGATCGTGATAAGCGACCACAAAAACTTGAAGGTCACTAGTCATAGACGCAAGTTTTCGATTTACAATCGATATATCAGCTAAGAAATGGAAAATAAGCATTTGACTGCTTGATAACCAACAAATAACCTAAGAAATCGGTTCCATAAACCGTTCAGGATGTATTTGGACGTAAAATTTTCTGCTTTTTCAGAATCCGGGTCTAAAAAGATTGTATTACTGAATTTCATGTATTTGACCTTCATTTGACCTTGATTCTGACATGATGGTATCAAATAAACCCTGGATTCGGATTCAGAAACCTCAAAAACATAAACATAAATTTTTTACGGAATTTTTCACGGTTATATCTCAATTTGACCTTCAAATGACCTTAAACCTGATGACATGGGATCAAATGGACCCCGGATTCGGATTCAGCGACCCGAAAAACATAATGTCTACCTAGTCAGTCTCTGGGGTCAAGACACTTTATTTTTTTTGTGTGGCTGTGTTATTTACGTGATACATTAATTTCATATTTTGTAATTAATAAAGTTTATTAATAAGTTAATCAAAAAATGTTTTTTTGTCTTTATACGAGCGGGCCGTAAAATGTACTTTACGCCCGCAAGGGTATAAAGTGCACTATTATGTAGTTGGTAACTAAGCAATAAAAACACAATAATAAAATAGTATGACATAAAATATTATATTATTAAAGTTCCATAAACAATTATTTCCACATAACAGACTTGGATAGAAAATCTGGATGTGGAAGTAGTGATTCCTTGTGCAGCGTCTTTTTTGCTTTGTTTGTCTTAATTCTTGGTTTCAGGTCACAATTCGTTAATTAAAGTCGCAAAAATTTGATAAACATCCTTACGGACTGAATCGAAAATGACGTTATCTTTTCTTCAGTAGTTGACAAATATGCGACGTTGTCAGATCTCTTGTAGAAAAGCATAAATGGTTTCAGAAAGTGCAACTTTCAAAACACATTTGTTTTCAAACTATATGGCTCCCTACGTACGTTTCCAAAAATAGGTCCTCTGGGGACGTGTTAGAGACACTTTAATTCACATGTCTCAGTCAGTATTTCGTCCTTGAGGTACTGTGTATGGCCTTATACACTCAAACAGATAATTACATAAAATCTTTGGATACACGGAACGCATTATTAAATTGTTCATTTAACTGTTGAAAGGAATCACGAGATTTAACTCTAATATTCGATTGAAAATGATATTCTGCATCTTGTAAAATGCCAATTGCAATAACTTACATTTTAGGAAGCGAATAAAAGAATAAATGATAGAGAAACACGCTTTGTTTTTGCACTTACTTAAACATTCACTTTAGGATCTTAACCTAAAAACGGTACAAAATGACAGAAACATACGCCAGAATCAGTTTGAGTAAAATTGGGTGAAAAATAACGTATTCGTTAAAAAGCGTATGAACAAAAATTGCATTTTATCTGAGTACGGTAAATCACGGTACATTTTTAAAAAACGTACGCTCAAAAATAGGTCCCCTGGCGGGTGTTTTAGTGAGAGTTAATCCAATGACATTGTAGAGCTAAAATTGGAATTTTTTATTTTTTTTTACCGAGTTACGAAGCTCGAAGGAGTCGAGAAAAATGTAGTGAGCTTAGACTTACAAATACTTTCGATTAAATAAATACTTTCGATTAAATAAATACTTTCGATTAAATAAATATAAGAAAAAGATGAAATGTTTCCATTACAAATACAGCATAAAAACTCGTTTGCAAACTATAAGGAGTATTTGCACTACAAAGATAACAGCATCCTAGCAGTAATTTTTTATGACATCAAATAGTAATCGCTATACAGTATTAAAGTTCAGTCGTTTAGAACGGTAAACTGGGCAATAAAATATGAGTAAGACGTGAAATATCTCATTATTCATTTCAACTCATAAGCATCAGTTAGTCGTTGATAAATAAGGGTCGTTGTCGTGGTCGGCTAGGGGGTAGTTTAAAGGACCCCTTTTCGCGTCTTTCTTGAATAACTCGAAAACTACGACTTCTAGCGAAAAAGTATGCTTATACAAAATTAAACTAGATACAATTTCAGCTCATATCTTTTTTTAAATCATATTTAACTGAACGACAACAATACGTCGCGTACAATGGCTTTAAGTCCTCTGATTATGTTTCAACCTCAGGGGTTCCCCAGGGGTCCGTTCTTGGGCCGCTGCTTTTTAATATTTTTATCAACGACATAGGTAATACCCTAGGAGTTCACTTTTTAATGTATGCGGACGATATAAAACTTTTACATAGAATCACTGATCTGAATGACTGCATCACATTGCAGCGTTTCTAATCTTAGTTCTTGGTGTGTTAAAAACAAACTTTCATTAAATGTGCAAAAGTGTAATATTATGTCGTTTTCAAATAGAGATTCTATGATTACCTACGATTACGCGCTAAACAACGAACAATTAATGCGACCGTCTACGTTCAAATACCTTGGTGTAATTTTTGACAAAAAACTAACTTTTAATGACCACATTGATACGTTAATATGTGACGTAAATAAGTCATTTGGTTTTATTATACGTAACAGCCGCGATTTATCAAATATTGCAACGCTAAAATTACTTTATTTTTCATTTCTGAGATCTAAGTTAGAGTATGCATCCCTTGTTTGGCAGCCCTGCTATAATATTCACATCTCAAAAACAGAAAATGTACAACGTCGTTTTCTTAAATATCTCCACTTTAAATCTCATGATACATATCCACCTATTGGCTTTCCGCAAGGAGATTTGCTTGAAATGTTTTCCATGTGCAGCCTAAGTGATAGACGTAACAACTACACCATTAACTTCTTAAAGAAAGTAGTTCATCATGAAATTGATTGCTGCGAGATCCTCCATAAATTCAATTTTCACTCCAAGAGTGAATTCGCGGTATCACCAAATTTTTATCTGCCTAGAACCCAGACCAACGTCTTACAATACTCACCGATATATAACATCTGTTCTACTTATAATAACAACCCGAATGATATTGACATTTTTATTTAATAGGAGACGTTATCTATAGTTAGTTACCATTTTATTATATTCTTTTATGTGCCGTATGCATAATTATATGTTAACCTTATTTTTGTTTTACTTAAGTTTAATTTTAATTTTAGTCTTATTCAGTTTTCTTTGTATTCCATTTGTAGTTTTAGTTACTATACTCATCTATGGTGTGTAGTCTATATTAAATATGTGTTGTTTCCCATCTTGTAAATGGTTTGTACTGTTAGATGGTGTATAATTAAAATAAAAATAAAAATAAAGATACAAAATTTTCTATAAATAAGTTCCTATTCATTTTTTATATAAGATCAATACTTTACGAAATACAGAGGGTGGAAAAATTGCGAATTAAAAACAATCGAGTTTTAATGACAAATGAAATTTTAATACCAATGAATTTAAAACTAACAGAAAAACTGTATTATTAATAATAAGCGAACATTATCTTAAATCTAAACATTTTAGTCAGCAAAATAATCATCATCGTCGTCGTCGTCCAAATTGTCGTCTAATGGTGCACCATTCGTACACGTACCATGGCAAGTGCCGCACACCATTGAGCATAGAATGCCGGTTTTTCGTCAACCACAACGTCCCCCACACCTAGTAGAACCTCGGCAAAAGATGGAGTTCAAGGTCGCTTTAGGAGCTACTGGTTCTTTGGAAGAAATATTTGTAAAAAACAGTTAATATACCTTCAAATAAACTCTGAGAGAGTATTGCTGCGCAGTTCCTTTGGTTGGTGACAGGGTGGCTAGATCAGGTTTTGGCTTAGTGGATGATTTTAGGAACGCAGCATATCGGTGTTTATTTAAGTCTCGCTCATCTGCAGTAGTTTGGTAGATAAAAACATCTTCTCTCCAGCCTGGAGGTGTAGAAGTTAGTGAAGGTTAGTGAAGATGTCAGACATTTCTTTCATTTGCCTGAGAATCTTGCTGAGCAGATTAACCATGCCTCTTTTGTTTCTATTGTAAGTGGCCGAGGTGCATCTGCTAAAGCCATGGAGAAGAAGGATAGTTTCAGCAAAAGGAAGTTGTTAGTTAGTGTTTGCTCGTTGAAAACAATTTTAATTCCACATTCCCCCTTCCAGGCTTCATGAAATATACGTTACTGACATTAAAACATGATGTTTAAAAATTCTCGACTTTTCAACCCTCTTGTCTTGTATTGTAGAAAATTTTTTATAAGGATACTTTTTTGCTGGAGGTCGTAGTTTTCGAGTTATTTAAGAAAGACGTGACAAGAGGACCTTTAAACTACCTCCTACCCTCCCGCACATTCCCCACCGGTCAGAACTTTTAGTATGTTGCTCAGGACACCCCCCCCCCCCCCCCCCGACAACTTTACAAAAATTGACCACTACACTAATTATTTCCCCTAATCGCTCTTTTTTGAACTTCGTTGACTGGATTATTGGATTATTAAAAGAAGCCCCAAATGCCCTTTATATTTTGCAACAAACTTTACTGATAAATTCTCTTCCTGCTCTCTCTGGATTAAAAGAGAAAAATAGAAGAATCACTTCTGTTGCGGTGAAAACTTTTATTAACGCATAAAAATTATAAATACATATTTTATTCAAACTCTTGTATGAAAGTTTATGACAGGGCCAGTGACAGTTAATTACATTTACCGATTTATTAATTTTTAGTGCTGTTACTTGATAAATTAAGGGATTGTTTTCATAACTTTAAAACAACTAATTTAATTTAAAACCGCCAACTTCCACCAGCTCCACATGTTTGCTTAACGCACCTGGTGTAGCTATAAACGGAGAAACTATTAAATCTACCCACCCTCAATTAATTTTAGGAAAGTATCTTGAATGGTAAAGGTTGCAAAAAGGATAACGGTTTCGTATACAAATTATATGAAAATAAGCCGGAAAGTATCCTTTAGATATCCCTTTCGATACCCTTAACCTATTTACGGTGATTTGTTATTTCAATATAGCGGGTAGCATAGGGACTCGGTGTAGGTATGCATACAGATAACCTAATCGGTGTAATAAAGCGCAACCGTTTCGCTAAATATACTCTGAGAGCATGCAAGGGAGTTGCCTGTACATCCATGTCTAGGTCACTGCAAAGGCGGAATGGGCAGGCGAAAATAATTTATTAAAGATATTGTTGAAACGTTCCCTTTCCTAGACAGCATGAACAAATAAGTATAATAACAATAATAATGTATATTTATAAATTGATATACGGTGCAAATGTGTTCCTAGGTAAGAAAGTAATTATGCATAAATAATCATTAAAAAGTAAGGAAAAACCATTACAAATACGTAATACACTTAATGCACAAATATCTAGGTTTGCTTAAGATAATGCCTGTCTTCAAAACCGGGATACTCTGCTCTTGCAAATTAATTAATTTAGTATATTACAATATACATTTAAAGTACATAAGTAAATTCCATCCAACTCCCACAATGAGAAAAATTTGTTCATGGAACTTTAATAATATAATATTTGAAATCGGCTACCCCAAAAACCCATATAACTATATGCCACATCGGCGGTGGGGGTAGGGGGTGGTACTGGGTGTGGATGAAGTAAACAAAAATTGACGCCTTTGGTTCCTATATACACACTAAATCACAATTATTTTTTCACCCCCTTCAATAATGGGTGTGACTAATGCCAAAATGTTTTTTTAGACTTTAGCTTCTCTTATATATACTAAATATCAATTTTATGTACTCTTACCTGCTCAATTTACCTATTTACTCAAATTTACCCCAATTTACCCCAATTTACCTCCCCAGAATAAGATCAAAATATAATCTAGTTCCCTATTTAGTTAAAATACATACGTGTTCTAAAGAGCAATGTTAAAAAAGGGCTATTTTGGCCCATTCGTTACTAAATTTGGGGTGCTGCAAACGAATCCGTCACTAGTTTTGGCGAAAAGTCTCAGAAACACATTAAATAACAACCCTCATTTAAGGGTGACATTGGAATTGATATTAGTCTTAATACGAAGTTTCGATAACTAAGTAGAAAAAGAAGTAAAAAAAAAATTCACTCCTTCAACCCTCCTCGCCATTCCCACACCAACCCTGCGAAGGTTGTAAGCTACTATAGCGACTATATAGTTATTTACATATTAATAAAAAACAGAACACCTCATTGAGTGATTGCTCTCAGAATATAATAATCTGATTACTTCTGGATACACTCATACGCCTCCTCACCCCCAAAAGCGATATTGATCGGTTTTAATTACAAAAAAAATCCTAATACTCAGTTGGATGTTTTTTTATCATATTAAGGTAACTTGACCAATTCAGATCACTCCTGAATAGTTCTTATCTCTCAATATCCCCTTTAAACCACCTCCTTTTAGGGGTGAGGAGGCATATGAGTGTACTCAGAAGTAATCACATTATATATTATATATTGTATATTATATAGTACATATTATATATTATATATTATATATTATATATATATTATATATTATATATTATATATTATATATTATATATTATATATTATATATTATATATTATATATTATATATTATATATTATATATTATATATTATATATTATATATTATATATTATATATTATATATTATATATTATATATTATATATTATATATTATATATTATATATTATATATTATATATTATATATTTATATATTATATATTATATATTATATATTATATATTATATATTATATATTATATATTATATATTATATATTATATATTATATATTATATATTATATATTATATATTATATATTATATATTATATATTATATATTATATATTATATATTATATATTATATATTATATATTATATATTATATATTATATATTATATATTATATATTATTATTATATATTATATATTATATATTATATATTATATATTATATATTATATATTATATATTATATATTATATATTATATATTATATATTATATATTATATATTATATATTATATATTATATATTATATATTATATATTATATATTATATATTATATATTATATATTATATATTATATATTATATATTATATATTATATATTATAAATTATACATTATACATTATACATTATACATTATACATTATACATTATATATTATATATTATATATTATACATTATATATTATATATTATATATTATATATTATATATTATATATTATATATTATATATTATATATTATATATTATATATTATATATTATATATTATATATTATATATTATATTATATATTATATATTATATATTATATATTATATATTATATATTATATATTATATATTATATATTATATATTATATATTATATATTATCGAGTATATTATATATAACACGAATCCTTCCCTATACAGGGTGCGCCACTTAAAACTCCCCACACTTGTAACGTTTTTATTTTTGAAGCTATGACCATGTTGGACACATCAAATTGTAGACATTTTTAAAGCCTTTACGCATGCATACAGAGTGACTAAATATTTATTTTTTAATTGTTACAAAAGGAAACTTAATTTATTTGAATATTTTTTACCTCACCCTGTACATGAACTGTGTTAACGTTTTCTTATAAAGGTTTTAATTAGCTTCAATTTACATTAAAATAAAATTTTTTAAAAATAAAAAATTTTGCAATTTCCTATTATTTAGTATATTTTAATATAAGTTTGGTTTTAAAAATATTTATTTCTTTTGTTTCTTGTTACTGTTTTGTTACGTTGAATATTGTTTGTGATATGTCTTTTACCAATAAAGCGTAAAGTTATTATTTACGTTCTTTTCAGTTATTTTAAAAAATCAGTTTCGAATCGGAAAGAATGTTTTTAATTTCTTTCTCTAAAACCAAAAAGAATTTCGAATATGACGTAATGACATAAATTTAAGCTAATTAAAACATTTATAAGAAAACATTAACGCAGTCTGTGTACAGGGTGGGTAAAAAATATTCAAGGAAATTAAGTTTTCTTTCTTAACAATTTTTTGAAAAATTTTAAATCACTCTGTACAAATGTTTAAACGCCTTAAAAATATCTACATTTGATGTGCCCAACATGGTCGTCGCTTAAAAAATAAGAAAGTTATAAGCTGGGGAGTTTTAAGTGGCGCACCCTGTATACTCCATATATGGGAAAGTAAAAAACATAAATTTTGCACACCACTATGCTCTTCAATTGCTAGTTATTATCATCAAACATCCATTGTCTGCTAGTTCTTGTTTTCATACGAATTCGTAGTATAGTAATCATCAAGGAATATGGGTTAATTCATAATCACCTGCAGGTTTGATTAAATATTTTATTACAGTCCATTATCTCTCGCCCTTTCGTTAAGGGTAACTTTATTAAATATTACGAGGAAATAATTAATATGTCATTGTTACCTGTGGCGATTAAAATAAAGTTTTCATTAATATGTTATAAAGTTAGAAAATGTTTTACCAAAATTATAGAAAATTGCAAAGTTATTTAATTACCTAAAATATATGACTAAAGCAACAAAATATTTTACCTCTCATCTTTTTCTGTAGATTACCGTATGAAATTTTTATACAACAATATAAGATGTCGGTAGAGGTTCCGCTTGAGTTTCGAACCAGGCGGACGCGTTTTGTCAACTCTGCGAAAGACAATAGAAATATTAGTGGTTAATTAGACACATAAATCTCCAAGGTGTGCTAGTATAGCGCAGTAACATTGTCCACCTACTCGTAAAACAAAACAAAAAAGACTTATTGGTAAATATAAGAAGAAGAATGACAGGATGGAAAACTTAAGCAGCTGTAACCAAAGGTTCAGTTATTTAGCTTTCTTTTGCTAATAGTGGGGTGCAATTATCAACAGTCATTTCGTGTTGATGCAAAAGGTTATATTTTGGAGGTTAGAGTCTGTATTACATTTTTGGTCCGAAGAAAATGATTTCGTAATTCGAAAATTTATCCAAGAAGATAAATATGTATTTATTAAAATAGCTACAATACTGTACCTATCTTATGTAATAATAGGTAGAGAATATACACAACACACACGTTAAAATTTAATTGCAAAATTTAATTGGAATTCACCTTATTACAACTGTAAACAAAACCCCATGATGTTACGACCATGAAGTTTGTAACTACTTATGATATGAAACGATAGATTTACTTTTTTTCTAAACTGTTTTAGTGGTGGACACGTCAAGCGGAGATTACGATAATCGAACTGAATCGATCGTGTCCGAAACGTAACGAATAGATTGACTAGCCAATCAGGAACTTATGGGAAGTTTGCAACTGGAGTGCCTTAGATGCGTCTATCTCAGCAACAAACAAACAAATACACATTATGTATCTAAGTTCTTTGATCGGAGTTTTTGTCTATTAGTAAAGAATACCTGTGAGTTTTTTTTAATACTTCCTGATCACCTAGCATCGTGAAGTTTGCTGCAAACATTCTTTGCTGCCTATAATTGATGAAAAATAATCCGAAAAATTCAGTATGGCTCATCGAATATGGGGGCTTTAAGGAAAAGGCGGTTTCTCACTTCTTGATCGTGGTACGAGCCAATATAATAGCAGCACTCTCCAATGTCGACAATTGCTAAAAAAACAAGGACAGAAATGGAAAAGTGGTCGTTGTGCTGGCATATTCCATCGACTTGCTTGGATTGCTTAGATTGCTCTACAGGACGCATCTCCAGGTGGCGGATAGGAGAAGGGCCAGTCTGTTGGGTCACACCGGTGAGACTGGTCAGTAACGGACATAAAGGAGGGCCGCGCGTTACCGAACGAAAACCTTCGAAGTAAACCGCTTGTGCAGTACAACGACTCCGGTAGCGGGACTAAAAACCCGAGCCGGATAGTACTTACTGACAAGGGGCACGGGGGACTTAGCTTAAGTGCCCGGTTCGCGTGGATGAGGTACCACTATAAAAACCTTCCCAGTCTCAAGGTATTGTGCGCGCCGGAGGGATGCATGGGGATGCACCCCGTTTTATAAAGTCTTCTGTGTGTACAGGGGCACAGCCCCTTACTCGTGGGAACCTTATGGAAAGCGAAGAAAAAACACTAAAGCAACAACCTCGGGAGGAAGTCCTGCAAAGGAGGATCCACCGAAGAAACTCTGCCAGAAGGAAGCTTCAGAAAAATAAACGGTAGGGTCTAGGGGATATATCGGGATCTGGGCTATCACAGCCTGGAAGCGATGGCATTCCCAGGGATCGGCCGAGCACAAGCAGAGAACCTCAGGGAGGCAACCCTGGGCAGGGAGTCAAACGGGACCGATCCGAGGGAAGCACCCACCTGAGGGTCTCAGAAAAACGTGGCCAATTAAGAGGGACTCGGCCGCCTTCCAGAGATACATTTTAAATGATAGTATAGATATAGCACTGATACAAGAACCTTAGATTTACAGGGAGATAATCAGGGGACTACATGTGGGGCAAGGATGGGAAGTTATCAGCTCAGCAGAGAACCACCCAAGAGCTTGCATCATTGCAAAGAAAAATATTAATCTGCTACCAATGTGGGGACTATGCACGAGGGACCTAATTGGAGCATGAACTAACGCCGAGATGGAAGGGTCAATGAAGGAGCTAGTAATAGCCTAGGCATTCCTTCCTTATGATCAACCAGGACTACCACCAACCCAGCAAGTTAAAGAACTGCTCAAGCAATGCGAAACAAACCATTTAGAGCTCATCCTATGCTGTGATACTAACGCACACCACATCCTCTGGGGGAGCACAACACAAGAGGTAAATCACCCTAGAATTTATTATTAGTAATAAGTTAGAAGTAGTAAACCGCGGAAATCAACCGACTTTAGTCACAACAACAAGACGAGAAATTATTGACATTACAATCATCACACAATGCGCGGGACGAGTGCTAAGTTAATGGCATATGTCCCAGGAACCATCGCTATCGGACCACAGGTATGTAAGATTAAAAATAGAAACTCCACCGGAAGAAGGGAAGGTGATCAGAAACCCAAGAACCTGCGACTGGGAACTCTTCAACGAGAACCTAGAGCAGTGGCTGAAGGACTGTCCATCGAGACTACAAACACCTGCGGAAGTAGAACTGCTGAATGACTTAATAACCTCAGCAGTAATAACAGTCTCCGAGTCAAGCTGTCCTCTAAAAGAGAGAGGAGCCAAGCGTGAAACCCCACGGTGGAACCGAGAGCTCTCCTCCAGAAGGGCAGAGATTCGAAGGATGTTCAACCATTCCAAAAGGACTGGCAGATGGAACGAATACAAAGCGGCCCGACTGAAATACATCTACGCCATTAGAGAAGCAGACCAAATCATGGAGGAAGCAATGCGAGTAGATATAAAATACTTCCGAAGCTGCTAGACTCCAGAAAATCTTGCAGAGAAACAGTCAGGGAAAGATTGGATCACTGCAAAGACAACAAGAGGAGTACACAAACACTGAGAAGGAGACTCTAGATTTATTACTAGAGACACACTTCCCAGGCAGTGTAACCACCCCACAAGACAGAAGCCATCCACCCGAAGACATACCAATAAGAAGGGCGTCAAAGGAGGATCGGAAAACAGCAAACAGCATAATTAACCAAACAAGACTTGTATGGGCAATCAATTCATTTGAACCATACAAGTCACCAGGACTGGATAGAATATATCCAGCTCTACTTTAACAAAGAGTGGACATACTTGCAACACCCTTGTGTACAATATTCAGGGCCAGTCTGGCCCTAGGTTATGTGCCAACTGGCTGGCGGAAGACAAAGGTGGTATTCATACCAAAACCAGGGCGTGACACCTACGCCTAGGCCAAATCCTTCCGACCTATTAGTCTAATGTCATTTCTCTTGAAAACGCTGAAGAAACTGCTTGATAGGCACATCAGGGACGATAAAATGAGTACAAAACCTCTACAGCGAAACCAATATGCCTACCAAACAGGAAAATCGTGTAAGTTGGCAATACATGAGCTTACTCGAAGAATAGAAAGGGCTCTAGACAGTAAAGAAATTGCCATAGTAACCTTCTTAGAAATAGAGGGTGCCTTCGACAATACCTTATTCGACTCACTAAGTGATGCAGTGAAGAGACCCGGAGTCGAAAAGTCAATAACAAAATGGATCGACTCACCACTTAGAACTAGAAAAAAAAATTCAGTCCACGCTAGGATCCACAACAAAGGAGGTGTCCCTGATCAGAGGATACCCATAGGGGGAGGTTCTTATCTCCTCTCCTGTGGTGCCTGGTTGCGGACGAGCTCTTATCTCGACTGGAACAGCGTGGAATATATGCGCTAGGTTATGCAGACGATATCGCCATCCCACGAGGTTGCTGCATCGGAAAAGATGCTATGGTAGATGGATGGTGTACACAGGAAGGTTTTTCCGTGAGTCCGGGGAAGACCACTGCGGTCGTCTTCACAAGAAAGAGGAAACTCAATCTGGGAAGATTATATCCACCATGAGGAAATGAATTGCAGGTAAGCAACGAAGTCAAATACTTGGAACTGATTCTAGACACCAAATTAAATTTCAATGCACATATAGATAGAGTAACTACCAAGGCTACGAGGGCCTTATGGGCCAGCAGAAGAGGTAGGTAAAAACTGGGAACTACAACCAATAATGGTGCACTGGCTGAACCAAAGAGTCGTAGTACCAATAATAAGCTATGCCTCCCTGATCTGGTGGCATGAAGCCGAAAAAGGGGAGGCAATGAAAAAACTACGAAAAGTACAAAGACTAGCATGTCTAGGGATAACGGGAGCAATGTCAACAGCGCCCCCCACAGCCATGGAAGCACTACTTTGCCTGCCTCCACTACATTTAGTTGTGGAGAGTGAGGCACTGTTAGCAGCGTACAGGCTGAATACAATCGGACATGGGACCATTCCAAGAACAGGATACCATACCGAAATATTCCAACAAATATGAAATAATCGACTACTGTATATGCAGTCAGATAGAATCAGCACAAGCCACAACTTCACAAAGACCTTCAGGGTATACTTCAGGTGTTACGGGGGACCAACCAGAAACAGCATAGCAACGGTGTTCTAAGCAGAAGTCACAGCTATAGAAATCTGTGCACAAGAAATGATACAGAGGTCATATACTGACAAAAAAATCCGCATCATCACTGAAAGTCAAGTAGCTCTCAAAGCTCTGAATGCAGTTGAGATACGTTCCAAAACGGTAAAGGAGTCTTGAATCCCTGGTGGAACACAACAGTATACAACTGGAGTGGACGCGAGGACACCAGGGTAATGAAGGCAACGAAAAATCAGATAAGCTGGCCAAAGAAGGCGCAAAAACAGCCTTGGTGGGACCCAAGCCAATCTGCGGGATATCATACAAGAGGAATGGTAAATGAACTATTAAGTCAGAAACATAGCTTGTATTGGACCGGGGCGCCGGGGATGAGACAGCCACGTATGTTTATCACTGGCGGGCCATCCGAGACAAAGACTAACGAACTGCTAAAGCTGATCATAAAACAGCTGAGATGTGCAGTGGGAATCTTAACAGGGCTGAACAGACAACCTAACCTCGCACCTATGTGTGAATGATAATCCAGAATGAAGGATGTGTGGTGAGGATGAAGAAACTCCTCACCACATACTATGTGAATGCCCAGCCTTGGTGGCTGGGAGGTTTTCATACTTCGGGGGACCAACCGTGACCCCGGAAGAAATAGCCAGAGCTCCCATTACCGTATACTCTCCTTTTGGAGAGGAACGGGGTTAATGAGATAACGAGACTATGGGGTACAATAAGCTTAAGCTTCAGTGCGGCGGGGTCTCTGGCACCGCAACCCATAAGGAAAAAAAAAACCTGAATTTCGTTAGCTTAATGATTACCCTAAAGTTCAAGTTAACTTTTAAAATCAAACATCTCATCCGCACGTTCACTTTTATATTTGCTGTCAATTAATGTTTATTTAGAATATGATTGCTGTGTGGAGTGGGTTAATTCATTAAAAATTGTGAAGGAATAATTACTTCGATATTCAGCCGTTCTAGACTGTAAGCTAAGTAAGACAAACAAGACAAAATGCATCACTTCGCTTTACTGCATGCAGAATATCAGAACCACAGACCCATGTAATCACCCAAAAATGACAGCGTTTGGCGACGAGACTCTTATACTAATTTAATATAAATTCCAATAAATGAGTAAGTTCATCTAACATCATTGACATTGACATTGTTTTCGTAGAATATACATGTAATATTCAGCATGATATTGGTACTGTAGGTTTTTTTACAGTATATAAGCAACAAGTGCTCTGTTACCTACATGTCAATAGGATCGAATATTCAATTAGCAAATACCTGCAGCGAATTTTAGTGCGGACTGGGCCATTCCAGTAGATATATTTGACGTGGTAAATCACGAAATATATGCAAGTCAGATCTCTGCTCAGTCTGTTAGCTGTGAGAGTATACGTGAGGCTATTGCAAATCTTAAGATTTACAAAGCCATCGGGTCAGACCAATTAATTACCTTCAGACATAGTTATAGGATATTCTGATATATTTATTCCCACTGAAAATCCTGTTAATTTTTAGCTTAACAACCACATGTTCCTAACGTTTGGAAAGTGGTGAGATTTCTTGCTATTTTTAAGGAAGGAATATAAAGCTGATATGAAGCATCATAGGTTAATTGCAGTATTTTCCTTTATAAGGGAATTATGTAAGGCAACTAAAAACATTTCTCTATATCCACATAAATCATAAAATACAAATTATCATTTAGTAATTTTAGTAATATAAATCAATTTCTTTTCTGGCGCACCATAGAGGTAGGGTCAAATTGACGGAAGCTGTTTATATTAGATTTTGGAAACTTGTATAGCAAAAATCTCAGGAAATTAATTGTTATTAATTAATTATGACTTTAAGCAACTATATTTTATTTAAAGAAACATTACACACATTTTAGAACGCAAGAGTTAAAAACTATTAAACACCACAACGCTACGACGAACATTGCCTTCCAGCTTTGGATGAATCTACTTCTTTTTCTGAAGTTGCATCGCGGCCTGAATTGTTAAAAGAAATCTAGGAATTCCTAAAAATGTCACTTCAAAATTTTTTGTCAATATCTCTCGACGTCGTCAACCTTTTCTTCAGTGCAACCTAAGACTAAAATGTTGATATATGTTTGTTTTTGTTGCAAACCTGCATGGATCTGCAGATTCCCGTTTAAGATCAATTTATGTAAGTACAGAGACTAGTTTCTGATTCCATTGACGCGGAGATTACTTGAGATCATAAATACTGCGTTCTAAATATCTAAATATCATAAGAAAATTTACAAGTGTGATTATTGATTAATATGCATTGTCCCCATCCGGGAACACTGCATATTAATTATAAATAAGGTGATATTATTAGTGAAAAATATATTAATAATAATTAATAATATTTTTCTGCTTATATACCTCACTTACCTTTGACCTTCTTCCATTTGCAGTGCTAAAAAAACCCTTAAAATAATCAAAATATAAAAAAATGGTTGGTTAAAATATTTGTTATAAAATGCTCCATAAAAAAAGCCCTAATGCATTTTTCTTATAAAATTAATAGAAAAAAGTTATGAAGAATAATAGTTTTTCTGTGTTATTGGGATACTCTGCCACATGTATTTTCTTCTAAACAGTGTCCGAGGAATCTACAGAATAATACAATTATCAAGTACGGACATTGTTCAAAAGAAAATACATGTGGCAGAGCATCCCAGTAAGAAACACAGAAAAATTAAGAAAATGCCACAACCAACATTTAGACAATATTAAGAATAATATTTATTCACCCCTTAAATTTTCATTAATTTTTGCTTATAACTTATTGATTATTAAATTACAACAAAAAGTTGTTAATAAAAGTTGTGGATAATATCATTATCTACAAAAAAGCTCTCTACAATTTTTTTGTGGGAGTTTTTTTTAGTTTTCAAGACATATTGAAAAAAACATTTACACCTTTTTTTTCAAGATGGCGGTCAAAAACCGCCCGACCGAAAATTCAAATTTAATCTTATGTTGGACCCCCCCCCCCCCTTCACATACTAAAAAGATAAAATCGCATCCTACCCTAAATGCACGGTTGAATCCCCAACTGATTGGACTAAGACCCTAATCCTTGAAATGGGTGAATTGAAGGCATTGTATCACGGTACTCAAAATGATCGTTTACTAATTAAATGGTGTCAATTAGTCGGTAAGTTATATAAAAAATTTGAATTTCTTTTAGTTGTTTACATTTTTATAGGTGTGGCAAATTGTTGTTAATACTTACTTTGTAGTCCACGCAAATTAGACGAAAAAAGAACGAATAGAAGAAAAAAATCATATACAAATTATATTTGAGCCATGCATAGTTCATGGAGGTAGAAGTAAGGATCTGAAAAGTTCCCACCTTACCCGTTGATGGAAACACCCTTTTGGGGTGAAAAACCACCCCTAGACAGGAGTTAGTCACGATTATTCTCATTTTTCTTCGAATCCGTCATTCCCACGAAAAACAGGTATAGGAACAAAAATATTCGTCATTAAATTCTACACAAAAACGTTCTATGGTCGATTTGCGTACTCCCCGCCTTTTTCTCGCTATCGACGTTCATAGTAGGGGGTAGTTTGGAGCGCTCGGCGAAAAATCGGTGGTACGCGATTTTTCACAGCGAATATCTCCAAACGGCTACTTTGACGTCAAAAATGGTTATAATGAAACTTGTAGAGCGGATTCTCCTCTACAAGATTCATCTTGTACTTTTCTTTTTTTTACTATTTTTGTTGAATTTTCTCGCTTTTATCCACAACGTATACTTCATAATTTTAATATTTATTATTTCTTTTCGCCCAAAAAAAATTCTCAGCAATCACCACGATAAGGAACGTTTCATTTCGCTTCATTTCGCAGCTCGCCCAGAGGTTCACAGAAAAATGTCAGCAGTATGAGACAGTTTTCATCGTTGGACAGGACGTCGATCTTCTCGTGCTCATTATAGCCCTTTCTCCTCAACATAAAGACATTCGACTTTTTAGAGAATTCCAGAGAAACATAAAGGAGAGGATATACAGTTCTCGCGATTTACAGTCCTCGGATGTCTTGAGAAACTGTAAAGAAACTGTGCTGTTTGCACATGCATTTAGTGGTTGCGACACTACTTCTGCTTTGTTCGGTAAAGGCAAAGCACAAGCTGTAACTATACTTAATAACAGAAGAGATTTGGATGACATTGTGCCTATATTTAACAACCCGCAATCAACAAAAGAAGAGGTCGCAACTGCTGGAGAGCGTTTCACGATGGCGTTATATAAAGCTCCAAAGAAAGAGAAATCTTTGAATATACATAGATTTCTCACATTCAACAAATTGGTTGGGAAATCAAGTAACGCTGTACTATTATCGAGACTACCGCCAACGTCTGCCGCTTCTCATCAGCATGCTTATAGGGTTTTTCATCAAATTCAGTTATGGAGAGGAATAAACCTTGATCCGACACAACGGGGTTGGAAGAAAACTGACACCGTTCTTTCACCCATTTTTACACCAGCTCCGTCTTCCGTTCTACAACTTATATCTTGCAACTGCAGGATGGGTTGCGTGTAAAAATAGGATTGCGCTGCTCAACCATGTGCTGCAACTGTCACGGACAAGGCTACTTAAATTCACCTACCGAAGATGAATTAATTGAAGAAAACCCTATCGACGACTGAAACCGACAATGACGACAGTGGAATAGGCCTACAGGGGAAACCACTTACAAAAAAAACGCACCGAGACCTGGAAACTAGGCCATATTACAAAGTGCGTATCCTCGAAAAAAGCGAGAAAATTCAACAAAAATAATAAAAAAAAATAGAAAAGTACAAGATGAATCTCGTAAAGGAGAATCCGCTCTACAAGTTTCATTATAACCATTTTTGACGTCAAAGTAGCCGTTTCGGAGATATTCGCTGTGAAAAATAGCGTACCACCGATTTTTCGCTGAGCGCTCCAAACTACCCCCTACTATGAACGTCGATAGCGAGAAAACGGTGGGGAGTACGCAAATCGACCATACAACTTTTTTTGTGTAGACATTAATGAAGAATATTTTTGTTCCTATACCTGTTTTTCGTGGGAATGACGGATCCGAAGAAAAATGAGAATAACCGTAACTAAGTCCCGTCTGGGAGTGGTTTTTCGCCCCAAAAAGGTGTTTCCATCAACGGATAAGGTGGGAGCTCTTCGGCTCCTTAATTCTACTCCTGTGAACTATACACAGCCCAAATATAATTTGTATATGAATTTTTTCTCCTAGAAAGTCTAATTTGCGTGGACTATTGTGTTTCACATTATTAATGGAATACATCAAATTTAAATATATATATTTTTCATTATACACATCTATAGGCGATTCAAAATAAGCGATACGCCACTTACGGTGCCGATTACGAACTTCTTTGTGTGAGATGACATATGAAAACTTTCATTTTTTGCTTGTGTCATAATTGCTTTGCGTTGTTTTTATTGTTGATTGGATTCAATTAAAATTGAAAACAATATGAATCAATATTGTTTAGTTCCTCGGTGTTCATCTTGGGCAAAAAAACCCTCAACATTTGTTTCCCGAAGCCGGCAAATACCGCGTGAAGATGGATAACAGTTTTGTGGGGAAGGATTTTGTGGACAGGCTAAAAGCCTGGATAATAAAATTAAAAAGTGGAAAGCCAGTGACAAAGTACATGAAGGTTTGTTCACTTAATTTCACAGAAGATTATTATTTTTATCAAGGAGGTATTTATTGTATGTTGAGGTTAAGGTCAAATAGACATTGTCTTATTTTTAGAACACAGCAAAAAAAATAAAATCTTGAAAAAAAACAGCAGTTCCATCAAGAAATTTACTGTAAGTGATAATGATACCATTCCTGGACCATCCAATAGGTCTGAACGATTTTAAAGAAGGTTTGTGTTGGCAGAAATGGCCCCCGAAACGACCATTCGACGATCAGTGTGATTGTGATGAAAATGAAAATACCCAAAAGATGAGAGTTTATTGCAAGTACTACAGGCACAACCTGATTATGTTGGACCAAAAAGATTTTGTGACTTCCAAGTTCAAGTAAATACTCCAGAAGTATTTACGTTGTGTACTCTGTTAACAACAGATAGTAAGCTGAACAGTTTTACTGGACTTAACAATTTTAAACTCCTGGACACAATAGTGAAGGTTGTGCAGTCTGTTTTTAGAGACAAAAGAGCTCGTAGATTAACAGTAAAAGAGAGAATTGTCTTACTATTTATTAAATTAAAATGTAATTTGTCTTATGTTACACTAGCTCTTCTTTTGGGTATTTCAGCTGAATTATGCAAGATTGTTTTTATTATTTATATCGCTTTAATAAAATCAATTGCTATACATATATTTTCATAGAAATTTATTTATAAAATATCTTTTAAATCACCGAAAATACAAAGATTTGAATGTAAACAAAACACCTATCACAGGAATTAGTACCGATGTGAACTGCACAAGCGCTGCAATCTTAATTTCAGACGCGTATACAGTCAAATAATCTAATTTACTCCCACGAATCTCTGTATATGTGAAATTATTGAAAGCACTTAAATATATCACGCTAATAGAGTAGTAACACGCTTCACTCTTAATTACGTCCCACCGTCCCAGGATCAATCGGCAACATATTTTTAGTGCCCATCAAACGTATTTGTATTAAGAAGACTTTATTAAATCAAAAATCATTTGACGTTTGCTTTTAACAGTAGGGAGCATACGAAATATAGATTTTTTGACATTACGCTGGCTCTCTGTGAACAGTTTGTTTAATTTCGCTTTGATTGCGGCAGTCTACGGACGTAGAAATACGTACAAATTTTCAGAAGATCAATTGCTTCCTGACTTCTTTTTTAAAGACTATAATTGTAATTGTAAGGGAGGATGTACGAAACGATGAGGATGTTTAAAATTAGGTTTACGATGTAGCGTTTTTTATGAGACTTGTCAAGGTAAATTTTGTGAGAATTGTGCGCCAGTGGATGAAGATGGTGAAGCAAGCATAGGAAAAAAACTAATCCAATGACAATAGTTATGATAATGCTGTAAACTTTCTAAATTTTATACCCAAAGTGTATATTTCCGATCATGAATCGGAAACGGATGATGCGTGCGATGAAGAAGGAGGCAATAGCATTGAATGCGATGTTCATTTCGAGGAATATGACATGTAATTCTCATTGTACGCGCCCTAGGTTATATTAATGTTTTGTAAAAAATATAATATTGTACTCAAAATCGTGTCCTGTATATATAATTTGTTAAAATCCGAAATTTGTACCAATAGTATTCTCTTCCTTATATTCCGTTTTAAGGAAAATGAATTTCAAATCTTTGCGAGGATAGATTCATTTTTGATGAGGATGTAAAATGAACAAATTGTGACTTTGAAGCAACTCCCACTCAATTACAAATTAGAAAATAAAAAAAACCAAATTGATCAGCATCCTCGAAAACGGAGGTGAACGTCTTTAACAATAAAAAAATAGTAAACAATTTTATACCCCCTGACAGGGTAGATTTAACCCCTGAGGGCGGTTGCGGTCTACTACCTGATATCACCTTTCACCATCTGTTATGTCCCCATGAAAAAACAAAGAATCCCTGCAAAAATAGTCGATGCCAAGTTGTCATATCAGAAATAAGCAAAAATAATTATATATTATATACATACACATACATATAAACACATAAATATGTGCACAGATATAGACAAACACATATACATACAGTAGTGGCAGCCAAAGTTCTTGGGTCGATCCACATAATAAGATAGAGTGAAATATAAAGAGCAAAATAATGTACGCGAAAGAGAGCGATATAATAACAACGATGCCAGCACTTGTGTATGTTAAAAATTCCACCCTCTTATTGCCCCTCCTACAGCTTGAGACGTTTATGATGAAAACAGCAGTTGTACTTGTCTTTCTCTGATTTCTCTCCTTTCCAGATCACAGTCATTTTAGGTGGGGATGTCGAAGCGAATACTCTGCAGTGATGGGATAAAGTGGGGCAAAAAGAAAATGTGAGATCGGATGAAATCCAATTATTGATTAATACGGATTTATTTGCAATTGGTTTCTTGTTAAAATAATTTAATTAACAGTAGTTTATAGAAACATCATGATTTGTTAAATTTATTTAGATTTATGCTGCGTATTTTAACATGGCGTAAAATAATTTACCTTCCCCAATCTCCCCCAATGTCAAATCTCGGCATGCATTGCCGGCAACAGGTTAGAAGCTCCTCTCACAGTCTACACGTGCGCGCATCCCGTTCTGATGTCTAAATTAAACAGGCGGGCAAATATGGGCGTGGGTTTTTTTTATCCATTGTTCATCTATGTCCTCAAAACATAGTCTTTGTCTAATTATGAAGAAATGAAAGAAACAGATTGAGTTGACGCAAAGGTATTACAAAGAAAATTCAGTAAAAGAGGAAGGATTATCTTGACGACTAAAAGTAGCTAGAGAGAAAAGTGGCAACAATGTAGGTTAAATCTCTTTTTTTTCAGCATATTATTTGTCCATTTCTCTTCTCTTCTACCTTACGTTGGCATCGACTCAATATTTTAACATGCCACTACTGTATAAAAAACATAGACAAATCTAATCAACAGTACTTCTGATGAGATATTTGGAATTACTTGAATTCGTATCAGTGAAACAAACGATATCGCAGAGCACATTTTTGAGGAAAAACGTTAATATTTAAATTTTTCCATGGCATTTATTCCACTCTGGAATATGGAATTTCTCAATTTGGACCTGGGAATCGTGATCAACGAGTTTTGGGACAAGCCAAAAATTAGTCTACCTCTACAGAATTTCCTCAGGAATCCGAAAAAAATATTGTCGACCACTCAAAATGGCGGCTTTAATGGTTATTTGACTTTTTGTAAACAAAATGAATTTTGCAACTTACTTGTTTGCTTATATCTTCGCTTCTAAAGGTCGCATAAAAACGTTCGATACGTCAATTTCTTCATCATAGGTTGCTCTATAAGGTAGGTATATGCAAAGAACGAATTTTTGATTGTTAATAACATTTTATGAAAACAAACTGAAAAAATTGAATTTCTCGATCGTCGAAATTTGAAGTACTGTAGAAACAAATATAAAATCTGCATGTTAACGATATTATGAGAAATAGTACATGTTTTTACCCTTAATGAAATGCACTTTGTCCCTTTGCAAAATATTAATTTTTTTTTGCAATTAATTAATAAAAAAAAATCAAAATGTTATACTAAAAGATCATATTAATATTTTACAGTTCTGTTTCGGTAAAAACATTGTACTTGATGTACCTTTACATAATCAAAAAGAATATGGCAAAAAAATTTTAATTTGCGACTTTTTTACGCAAAAAAATCAATTTTGCAACTTAAACAAATGTAAATATCTCAATGAATTTTGCATAAAATTTATTGCAACTAACGGCATTTTAATTGTCATAATAAAACACGAATTAAAAAAAAAAAAAAAAACTAAATTTTGCTCCGATGCTTTGGAGCCGAGATATGAAGAATTCACATTTTTTGTGATTACGGCGAAATTTGAAAATATTTTTACTTAAAAATTTAACTGAATATACCTTAGAGTATGTGTTATCACTTACAAAAAGTGCCATGTCTATATATCTAGATGGACCATGGAAAAGAAATCGAGAAAATTGCATCCTTGGCGTTCGCGCTCACGCTAGACGCCAGATCCCCTCCCCCTTTACTGCTATTGGCGTACTTTTACTGCGGCGGCAGCTTTATTTCTCTTTTTCTCGGCTTCAGGAGTGGCTAGATGGACGTTTTTTTTTAATTCAACTTATTTATTTCTCAGCTTTCCGATTATTCGATTATTCTTCAATTCTTCAATTACGTTGTTTTACAAAATAAATATGTAAAGATTACATACAATTTATTTGATAAGACATTGATGAGTGAATAGTTTTTACTCTTATTGGGAATAAAAAAAAGGTATACATTTTGTATTTAAAAATTAATTTATTGAATATACAAAATAAAGTTTATTTTTCTGTCCTCGTTTTTTTTTTAGGTTGATTTCCTGTGTCGGATCCGCTGTCCGTTTCGTCTCGCATTTCTGCATACAGACAATCATTGTCATCATCGTCATTATTTATATCAACATTTTCAATAACTTCCTCATTTTCTTGCATTTCATTTAAACTGACAGACATTAATATTGATTTAATTTGTTTTAAACAGCGAAATAAACATCCAATTCATAACATAACAATAATGCGTGATTACTTATTATAGGATGTTTGTAAAATTGTAAAAAAAAACGCTCCACATCCAGATTTTCTATCCAAATCTCTTACAACGAAAAAAAAAACAATAAAACGATATGTCACATCGGTAGTGGGGGTGGGAATGGTGGTAGTAGGGGTGGATGAAGTAAAAAACAAAATTGAGGCCTTTGCCTCTTCCACACTAAATCACAATTTTATTTGTATCACCCCCTTTAATAATGGGGTGGGGTTAGTAATGGGGGTGGCTAATTCCAACAAATTTTTTGGGGCCTTACCTTCTCTTATTTATACTAAATACCAATTTTATGGGCTCTTACTTGCTTTATTTACCCATTTATCCCCATTTCCCCCAACCCTTCAACGGAATAAGATCAAAATTTAATCTTCCAGATCTCGTTAAAATACATGCATGTAGCAAATTTCAAGTCAATATATTAAAAGGTTCCAGAGTAATCGTGCGCACAAAAAAGTTACAGACGGACCGACCGACAGAGCGACAGACTTTTTTGCTCAAACTTCAAATCTCGACACTTCATGACATTCTAAGCCTATTTGAACAATAAAAATTTTTACAATTTTTTTTTGCGTTAGTATACTTCCACTGGATGTGGAAATAATTTTAAGGTGTTTGATTATAAACTACTGAAATTATTTTATCTATAATAATAAAATAATAAAGCCGCTGTATTACAAATTCTTTTTGCGGAGCAACGTAATTGAATAATTTAAAAATAATCGAAAAATCGGAAAGCTGAGAAAAAAATAAGTTGCATTAAAAAAAAAAAACGTCCATCTAGCCACTCCTGAAGCCGAGAAAAAGGGAAATAAAGCTGCCGCTGCGGAAAATTGTCCAAGTACGCTACTAGCAGTGAAGGGGGAGGGGAATCTGGCGTCTAGCGTGAGCGCGAGCACCAAGGATGCAATTTCCTCATTTTTTTTTTCCATGGCCCATCTGGATATATAGCACTTTTTGTAAGTGATGACACACACTCTGAGGTATACTCAGTTAAATTTTCAAGTAAAAATATTTTCAAATTTCGCCGCAATCGTAAAAAACGTGAATTCTTCATATCTCGGCTCCAAAGCATCGGAGCAAATTTTTTTTTTTAATTCGTGTTTTTTTATGACAATTAAAATGCCGTTAGTTGCAATAAATTTTATGCAAAATCCACTGAGATATTTACATTTCTTTAAGTTGCAAAATTAATTTTTTGCGTAAAAAAGTCGCAAATTAAAATTTTTTTGCAATATTCTTTTTGATTATGTAAATGTACGTCAGATACAATGTTTCACCGAAACAGAACTGTGCAATAATAATATGATCTTTTAGTATAACAGTTTGAATTTTTTTTTCATAAATTAATTGCAAAAAAAATGACTAATATTTTGCAAAGGGACAAAGTGCATTTCATTAAGGATAAAAATATGTACTATTTTTCATAATATCGTTAACATGCAAATTTTATATTTGTTTCTACAGTACTTCAAAATTCGACGATCGAGAAATTCAATTTTTTCAGTTACTTGTCATAAAATGTTATTAACAATCAATAATTCGTTCTTTGCATATACCTACCTTATAGGGGAACCCATGACGAAGAAATTGACGAACGTTTCTCTACGACCTTTAGAAGCGAAGATATAAGTAAACAAGTAAGTTGCAAAATTCATTTTGTTTACAAAAAGTTAAATAACCATTAAAGCCGCCATTTTGAGTGGTCAACACTATTTTTTCGGATTCCCGAGGAAATTCGGTAGGGGGTAGACTAATTTTTGGCTTGTCCCAAAACTTTCCGAGAAATCGTTATTATACTCTTCGCAAATACGATAACGAAGAGTATATTGTATTTGATCGGCACATTTCTAAAACCGTAAATATCGCTCGCAGACAAAAAATTTTCATATTATTGTGTTAGGGAACGAATTCTGAACAACTTTCAAAATGTCCGTCTGTCCGTCTGTCCGTCCGTTTGTCCGTCCGTCTGTCCGTCTGTCTGTCCGTCCGTCACGTTTCTTGTAGGCACGATAACTCAAGAAAGAAAAATCCGGTTGTATTGAAATTTGGACAGTAAGTTAGTGTTAGCTAGAGGAAGAACCCTATTGTTTTTGAACAAAATCGATCGGTAAATAAAAATGTTATTAATGATTTAAATTTGAAACATTTTTCTTTTAATTTTTATGTTTTTGTAATTGAATAGAAATTTGGTGGATTGATATTTCATTTTAATATCTAAATATTTATATATTTTACAAATATACATTTTATAATGTAATATACAAATGTGAAAATATGATTTTAACTCGTGTCTTATAATGTAGAAATTTACATTTTTTTACGTGTAAGGTTGTGGTGTAGTTCTTACGCTTTTAATTGAAATTGACTCGGAATCCAAGGGTCCCGGGTTCGAAACCCAAATATACCAAACCCCAAATGGGGTTTGGTATGTTTTTTTATTTTTACTTTATTTTATACTGACTCTTTTACCAACTAAGTTCGTACCATAAAATTAAAAATGTCTAAAACTAACATTATTTACAAAAAAACTGCGAAGAGTATCCTATAGAATGTGTAACAATTATATAAAAAGTTCAGTGAACAGGCGAAGAGTACGTTTCTAGCTTGTTTTTGAATCTAAAATCACCGGACTACTAGAGCACACTTCCGCAGCATAATATTCGTATTTAAATTTCCGAATGAAAAAGTGGAATTATCATAAAAAAATGGCACGAATTCCATACTGGAATATGGAATTTCTCAATTTGGACCTCGGATTCGTGATCAGCGAGGCAAAAAATCCCCTAGAGCACACTTCTGCAGCACAATATTCATATTTAAATTTCCGCCCGAAAAAATGGAATTTTCATCAAAGAGTGGTACGAATTGCATACTGGAATATGGAATTCCTCAATTCGGATTCGTGATCAGCGACCCAAAAAACTTCCTAGAACCCATTTCCGAGGCGAAATATTAGTTTTATAATTTTTTTTAAGACAGCTACTTTTCGGGACACAACCCCCCTAACTTTCTCATCTTCGGAGTTAATGCAGGGGTTAATGCTGATGAATGTTCCTGGTGGTCTAGGGAACACGTGAAAAAAGGAATTTTTCAAATCTGTGCTGTTCCACCACTCTTCCACATTTTCCGGCTTATTAATTGGACTAACAGTTCATAAGTACATTTTATTTTTCACATAAAAGAATATATTTTCTGACATTTCTGTGATTTATATAACTCCAATATTATATCACGTTGACCTCATATAAGGACATGCTGGAGCCTTTGGGCATTAATATCGACAATAATCAAACAATTCCTTTTTCAATTAAATAGCCCACGCGATATCCACAAAAGCAGTTTTTTCTTTCGAATTAATATTTGTGATCAAACGGGTTAACAAAAAATTGCAATAACGTAAACGTATCAGTCTATGACATTTATCGGATATCAGCGATTTTATCGTGTTAGATTAAAAATATACCATCGTCCTTGACATATAATTTGCTTTGACTCTTTATACGATAAAATCACCTTATTACACTCCGACGGTTAATTAACTATTTATAAATTTCAAAGGCGACATCATGCAAAAACTGCCGTAGATAATTTTGTGCCATTATGTTCTTACAAATATATAATCGAATAATAAACAGCTACTCTAGGGCCATTACAATATTATTAAGATAAAGGACACATCCTGTGTAATGGCACAGCGAATATATAACAATTAGTTTCAGTTTGCAGAACTGTTCATAACTTTGCCAACTAGAAAATTTCATTATAAACTTAATTATATAAATAACGGCTGAGGGTTCCCCGGAGAGCAAGAAATAATTTTCCATGCCAAGTAATGATTAGAGCACGGGAAAATGCAAAAAATTTATTAGCTTTTATACGAAATTCATTAACGGTTTGTAAACTGGTGGGAACATGTTTATTAAACTAACTGGAATGGTATTTACATGAAATTATGAGAAGAAATTATTTGTACAAAACTATTATTGGTAATCACATTGGGTATTGGTGCAGCATCTCGCCACGACAATGAAGAAACTCCGTGTTCTAGAACACAAATTTATGCGCCTAATTCGGGTAGATACACCTCACTCAGAGATCTGTACGCCCACTGTAACGACATAACCCCACTAGCAGACTACGTCAAAGAGATTTCCCAAAAATTTTACGAATTCAAACTAGGCGATAGTCCGCTAACCCGCAACATAACACACATCAGACAGCATAATGCAATCCTATTTAATTTGAAACACCCATTACCATACCAGGCGTTGCCTATTTTCAGGCAACTTCCCCCTTGTCCTAACTTCTCTACAACTACAACTTACCTTTACTCTATATTTATCTATCAACTTTGTAACCTCAACCTCTCTCTATCCCTTGTATGTTCAGTGTTTTATCTTTTTGTCCCTTTTTGTCCCCAAATTCAACCCTCAACTTCTTTATACTCTACTTTCCTGGCGTCAGGAAGACTACCAGGGCGTTAATTACCTCGAATGGGTTTTTTCGCTGAGCTTTTTCCCGTGTCAGCAATCCAAATTTTTTCTCAGTGTCTTCTGCGCGTAATAACGATAATTTACAGTTTTAGTCCTTAGTTAGTTGTAGGCCCATATGGGCAGCGTAGTTAGCGATATTGTTGTTTTTAAACCCGCCCCAGGCGGATAGGAGTTCCGACTGTTCCACCATTTATTACTGTTCAAGTCGAACCGGACCTGCCTCGTCCAACCCACATTCACCACAGCGCTGCGCGCCGTGGTTGTTTGGTTGGCTCCGGGCCAGGCTCCGGGTAGGCGCATTCTTGTATTTTAACTTTAAATAATTTTTTGATTGATTGATTGGGTATTGGAGTCTAATCATATTAGGTTTTGGTTTTTACCTGGAAAGATTTGGAGAAGTTCTGATTTTTTGGTTCTTTTATATTTGGGGGTGCTGATTGCGAATTTCCACTTTGCCACCTCGAGAAATTTAGGAATGTCTAATAAAGTAAAAAAAACAAAAAAGCCACTTTGTGTTCTTTCTTCTCTTGAAAATCTTTTTTAAAGTTCTGGTTTTTAATTTTTTTATGTTCTTCGGCGTGTTGATTACGAATTTGTACTTTTCCAACTCGACAATTTTCGGAAAATATAAAAAAAATCGCAAAAAACAAAAATGTTCCATTTTTGATTTTTTCCTTATGACATGAAAACGTATGTACTTTTCGAGAAAAATTAGTGCCAGCAATAATAAAATACAGATAATAAGTAGAGAACATTAATAATTTTTTTAAATGTGTAGGAATATAATATACAAGAGAAATATGTACTATGTAATAATTAAACAGACTATCAAAATCGTCTTGGTCGCTTTATCGCAGAAGGTCCGGGCTGTCCGACATCCTCGTTGTCTTCATCCAAAGAATTTCGTTCTTCTAGAAAAGACGTAAACAAATGTAAAACTAGGTCAACCTGGCTGTATCAAAGCTAAGGTATAAAACCAGGGCAATTGGAATATTAAAGTAGATAGTTGTGTCCGCAAATTAAATGTAACAATAAAAATACCTTCTAATTGTTTCGCCTGAAACAAGTTCTCGGCCCTGTTCTTCAATTTCTTGGATGTCAGAATCGTACACATCTTTACCCTCGTCACACCAGCCTTTCGTCTACCTAGAAAAGAAGAAAATAGTCTATGTAATAAAGCATTATTTGAGAAGTTTTTTTTGGAAATATTTCGTCCAAAGACGAGATTACCTTCTCCCCCCGTTTTCGAGGGTGCTGAACACGATGGAAGTGGTGGAAGAACTTTTTGACCGCCGCAACCCCCTGAAACGGCCAAGAACCACCCCTGTTAGGGGTTTCCCTTTATGTTTTTATATATATAAACGGGCCCGGGGACTGATTTATCGACGGGTTATTCTTGAAATAATATGGAATGGGGTTATAGAATAAGTGGAATCCAGACAGCAGGCCTAAGGGGTTGATTAAACCCTCCCAGGGGTGGAAAATCATTTTTCTTTAAATGATCCGGTTCAAACACGTATCCTCCCGTTTTTGGGGTCTCTGATCACGGAAAAAACATTTATTTTCAGCTTCAACCCCTCTTTATCCCTCACCAGAAAGCATGCTATCCAGGATTTACAGGTTTTTCGTCACATGATCGTTTTTCCTGTGCATATCCCTTCATTTTTCACGGAAGAGAAGGTAGTAACCCCTCGGAGGTTGCTTTAATCCTTCCGAGGGTTGCAAAATTCATTAATTACACGTTCGCAGGCACTGATCACGATAAAAATATTCACCTTCATCTCCGAGTCTCCTCAATCCCTATAATGGACGGACACTTACCCTCATCCACCGGTTATCGCTGGGGCGATGATTGTGTAGATTGCTGAGTAGGGTATAATGATTTCTTCATCGGGGAGTAATAAATAATAAATTTTGTCGTCAATGGCAATGTTGTTTATTCAAAGAATTACATGAAAATATTTTTGTGACAAAATAAATTATTTGCTTAAAATTAATTAAAAAAACCGAGAAAAAAACCTAGGTCGGTTATTTACAAATAGCATAATAATCCTCATATTCCTCAAAATGCACATCGCACGCGATCTCTTTTTCTTCTCCATTCACTCACTGAAACTGCTTCAGTGAGGGAATCTGAATCGGAATCGCTTAAACCAATTTCAGGGATTAAAAAAATCGTCATCATTATCGTCATCGTCATCTGCTGTCTCTTCTGTACATACATCTTTATCATTATAGGAGATAAAGGTGAATATTTTTATCGTGATCAGCGCCTGCGAGAACGAGGGAGAGCGTATCGACGATCCAACATGTAATTAATGAGTTTGACACACCTTGGAAGGGTTGAAGCAATCCCCGATGTCGCTACCACCTTCTCTTCCGTGAAAAATGAAGGAATATGCACAGAAATAACGATTATGTGCCGAAAAACCTGTAAATCCTGGATAGCATGCTTTCTTGTGGAATCGGAATCGCTTAACTTAGCAATTTCAGGGATTAAAAAAAATCGTCATCACTATCGTCATCGTCATCTGCTCTCTCTTCTGTACATATATCTTTATCATTATAGGGGTTTCTGGTTTCTGCCCGTTTGAGGAATGAGGAGGGGTTGGAGCTAGAAATGAATATTTTTCCCGTGATCAGCGACCCCGAAAACGGGGGATACGCGTTTGAATCGAATCATTAAAAAAAAGATTTTCCACCCCTAGGGAGGGTTTAATCAACTCCCTAGGCCTGCTGTCTGGATTCCACTCACTGTATAACCCCCTTCCATGTTATTTTAAGTATATATAACCCGTCGATAAATCACTCCCTAGATCCGTTTATACATGAAAACATAAAGGGATCTCCATGAAAGGGGTGGATTTTGGACAGGCCAGGGGGTTGCGGCCGTCAAAAACTTCTCCCACAACTTCCGTCATGTCCAGCACCCTCGAAAACAAGGGTGGAAGGTAATATCGTCTTTGCACGAAATATTTACACTATTTTTTCCTTCATTACATTGACTATAAAGCAGTTTTGTTAATTCAATGTAATTCTATGAAGGTGTGACTAAGTTATAAATCAATCGGAAGTAGGATATTGAAGAATGCAAAGTTGCGTTCTTAAAAGTAGTATTCAGAATACCTTTTGATTGTTCTGCTTCAAGTTCTTGATGTTGGTCTTTAATAACTTCGATGTCGGGTCCATACACATGTTCGTCCTCGTCCACATCGGCTTTCTCCAAGTTGTCGCAGTTTCCCTCACAGTTCAAACAAATTTGCGAACAATATAGACCTGGCTTTTTACAGTCACAATTTCCTCGGCAGCCTTTCTTACATTTGCATGAAATATGATTTAATATAGCTTCTGGAGCGGGGAGCTGCAAGGTGGTGACTGGAATGAGGACGTCTCCACCTACATTCTTCGGGATTTTTTTTACAACCCAGCCATTGTTGAACCTGGTGGAACACCCGTAGCGAATGCTGTCGCGCCGCAGCTTCGATAGGCAATGTTAGCTGTGGTATTGTATGCAGACGTTATGTCTGTACCTTAGTTTGTCCAATGAAGCTACCTTTTTATCACCGAACTGGTACAATGCAATAAGGAAACTTTAACCTGCATCGGCAACTGCCTCTTGATTAGCTTCACTTTACTTCCATCTTCTAATGCACTATTACAAACAAAACACACCCGGAGACCTTACTGAGGCGACGAAGTCTGATTTCGAACTAAATTGCACAATTAAATAAACAGTATACAGCGTTGAGTGTACACCACGTGGCAAAGTGGAAATTCATAATCAGCACCCCCGAAAAACATAAAAGAACAAATTTCTCCAAAACTTTCTAGGTAGAACCGATCTCGACCACTAAATGATCAGACTATTGATTGACTGGTAATATACTGCAAATTTATACATTTGCCTAATCTGTATGTAAAACCTTTTTAAAATGACCTGAAGGTACACACAGGTTATTGTTACATTTCCAAACAAGAACCACAACAATGCTGCAAAACTAAATAAAATGTTAAGGATTAATTTTTCAACAGAGGTTTACTCCATTCTTATTAATTAAGCAACTTGCTACAACATGACATTTTGACCGTTTACTTCTTATTTTTATCGTAATCTATTTTGTATTAATCAAAATTATATAAGATTTAAATTGTTATATTGCTAATTGTGCAGCAACATATCAAATGAAATAATTACTAACGGTTATGACAATAATTAAAGTTAGGTTATAATACCCGTAAAACAAACTGCACGAGTGAACAGTCCATTATTATATCATATTTTTTACGATATGTCTTTATAAAATGTAATTGCTCTCCTCTGCCCACGTCTCCGTAATGACCAAAAAGAATTAAATTCTCTACTCTTTCTCGGCAATACGACGGTTTATTATATTTACGAGTATGTTAGGGTCACTAAGAGACAATGCAGTGTACAAAGGAAAGAGGCCATGTGCAAAATTGCGTTTTCTGCGACGGACAAATATAACTCTGGCGGTATCTACTTCAATTCTACCGTAATACCACTTTTTATATCTCTCATCTCGACTTTGTGCCTGCCTGCTGTGTATATTGTACGACTTTCTAAATTTCTTCACAAAATTCCACCCTTCTTTTCCTTGCTATTTATCCAGGATGAAACATAATGCCCTCAACTCAAGTGGCTTATAACTCTTCAAGTTTAATATACAACATGAAACTTTGTCGTCTATAAGTTTTTGTCTCATTAATATTTACTGCCTTCGTCATTAAAGTAAGTACTTCCTATGTTATTATTTTAACATACTCTCGGCAGTTTCACAAAATACTTTTAGGTTAATAAGAGTTTACTTCCTGTGTCACACCCGCCTCAAATATTCACGAAAAACAGTGTGAAAAAAAGGTGTAGATGTAGGGACAGAATTAAATAAAGCAGAAGTTAATTTTTATACCAACATTCCGTTAATGAGCTTAAATTTACTCGGGTTAAAATTACATCAAATAAATTTAATCTTCCAAGATTTGATGAAATTTTTTCACGCTTCATAAATTGTTATTTCATTGGCGGCTCATTGAACAACATTTGAGAGTTTTATACCGGAAAAGTAGAGCACAGTAAAATATTTAATTTGGAAATGCTTTAAGGCAGACTAGCAGACATAACATTTTCCGTTATGCATTTTTCAGATACTTGGTCAGCAATTTCTTATTACCCACTTTAGTATCTACTAGAAGATTATTTCAGTTATTATTTTAAGAAATCTAATAGCAAATATTTAGTTTCTTCAAAAGAAAACTACTTAATTTAAGATGGTATTGATTCTTGTTTTAGTTTTATCGTATGTACTCACTTATGACAAATTTAAAGATAGAGACTTAGCGTTCATGCGTTGCAAAGTGGGGCCAAAACCAGATATAGTTGGCAAAAGGTGAAAAATCAAAAAGGGCAATAAATGTTATATTTCTTTTGAAGACTATAGTTTAGAGTTCTCTGCATTATATTCCGTTAAGAGAAAGACGGGGAATAACGCCGCTCCTAAGTACTCGTTGCAGAGTGTACCTGAAGTTATTATAATTTATAATCTGGTTGATCTGTATGTCATTTTTGTTGTGGAAGAGTTACCTACAGGTTAGTACATTACTCTTTCAACAGATTTATATTAATGGAAGCTCCTAAAATTGAAACAAGTACACCCAGTGAGAATTTTTCAATTTTTGTTAGGTTCCGGGCACTTTCGGACTAATATTTTAAGTTATTTTGGTAATAAAACTGATCATTTTCGAAAATCTTTGGTAAAAGCTTGTGCTCATTTGCGTCATTTTAAAATATAGATTAATATTTTCCATAATTATATAATGTAATAATATTAATAATAATAATAATAATGTATATATTTCCATAAAACTATTACAGTATTGAAATTATCAACAAAAAAGTATAAAATTTTAAAATAATAATCGACGTCCTAATAGATAATGTACATAATATTACATACACAAAATACATATAGCTAAGAGTAAAATACAAATATATGTCATACGACAAACAATCAAAACATTTACATCTACGAATAGGTAGTATCCCTTGTAAGAATAAAACCAGTGCTCAACTAAATGTCTTTTAACAAGTCTTTTATAGCTTGTGGGAAATGGTTATATATGTTAATTCCACTAATAAAGGGACCTCTTTTTTCTGTTCTAATCTATGTGACGGTACAAAAATGTTATTTGCGGAGCGAATGTTGTATTTGTCAATATCACCACATTTTAAGAGATTGTTAATATTTTTTCTCACAAAACATACAGGCTGTAAAATGTATATACAATAAATAGTGAATATGCCATGTTGCCTAAAAAATTTCTACAGGATATGTTGTATGTAAGTTTAAACGTACTTGCGACTATCCTTTTCTGCAAAATGAATACATTTTTTATTGTTGAGCTGTTTCCTCTGTATAATATGCAATATTTCAAGGCCGAGTAAACACAACCATAATAAAATGTTTTCATGGTGTCAGTATCAACAGAGTCTCGCATTTGGAGTAGTGCAAAGTTTAGACTAACTAATTTGTTTGTTAAATTATCGATATGGTTTTTCCATGACGTACTACTATCCATCTGTATGCCAAGAATATAACACCATTATTTTGGTGGAGGAATCAGAAGACTAAAATCCAACTTTGTATCAACTGGAAAAAAAACATTAAAAATACTGTTTTTTGTTGATTTAGTATTAAGTAATTTGTACGACACCAGTGTGACATTTTATCCACACACATAGTAGCATTTTTACTTAATTGAGTTAAAAAGAGTTAAAAAGCAATTATTTATGCTTGCTACTAAGTCGTTGATGAATATTATGAACAATAATGGGCCCAATGCACTACCTTGTGGTTAACACATTAACACTATCTGAAAAACATTATACCTCCTCTTGATTAATTTTAATAGTCTGTGTTCTCTATAATAAATAGGGCCCAATCCATGAACGTACACTAGCAAAATTTTTTAACTAAATAATTAAATTATATACTATATTTTCATTTGTAAAATATTTATTTTATATTTTAATTATTGGAGAATATTATTTAGGTATTATGCAAATCACAACTTACATACTTTTTTATTTATTATAAAAATACCTACTTTCTGTATATTGTTGCCCTAATCTGGGCACGCTAATATACTAGTTAGGTAAATACTTTAAAACACTCATTATTGGAGAACCAATCAAACAACTACTCTTCTAGCTAATACTGACGAAGTATTAAATTACATGATAGGATTCTTAGCATTTTAAAGAAAAAAAATATATTGAAATTACTTAAATCATTCATTTACATTTAGTCATTCACACCTTTTTTATTTAATATATCTACTTTCTGTATATTGGTACCTTAATCGGGTCACGCTAATATTCTACTTAGGAAAACACTTTAAAACACTCATTATTGGAAAACCAATCAAAACAACTACTCTTCTAGCTAATACTGACGAAGTATTGGATTACATGATAGGATTCCTGGCATTTTAAGGCAAAAAAATATATTGAAGATACTGAAATTATTTATTGAAATTCAGTCATTCACAAGAATTATTCAACCTTACATTCTATTTCAACTCTAGAAAAGTTGTACAAGTTTTTTCGAACTCGTTAGTTCTCATCAGTAGAGTATAAAAACATTCATTCATTATTTACAAGCCTATTCTTGATTTATTTTTTACCATTTATTATTTTTAAGAATCCTATCATGTAATTTAATACTTCGTCAGTATTAGGTAGAAGAGTAGTTATTTTGATTTATTCTCCAATAATGAGTGTTGTAAAGTATTTACCTAACTAGTATATTAGCGTGCCCAGATTAGGGCAACAATATACAGAAAGTAGGTATTTTCATAATAGATAAAAAAGTGTGTAATTTGTGATTTGCATAATACCTAAATAATATTCTCTAATCATGATAAAAGCAAATAAATAAAAATAATAAATGGTAAAAAATTTTAATTGTTTTAATATTTCCTTAAAAAATAGTATTAAAGGTAACTTTTCAGAATTTTTCACTAATTTTGTCTGACCTTATAAAGCGGGCCTTTTTACAAGTTAAATTTTTTAAAATATTTTTCCCATTATTACTGACTTTCAACAAACGCAAAGTTTCGTAATGTTTTGTTGATATAATTTTTTTCACCCCATACAGTCCCTTTTTACAAACCTTAGCCTATTTGTAGCACATTTACTAAAATCTGGTGTTGGCCTCACTGTGAGGCAGAAGTAAACGCAACATATAAAAGGCATCGATTGTTGAAAGAGGTACTGTATCTCTTCTACCGTATCAAAACGAAAGCAGAAGAGCAAACTAGCGTTGTCGCACTCGCGTGATACTACATCTACTTTGCCCACGTCAGAGACGCGGCAGCCCTCTAAAAGATTACCTTCACCACCACCAGATGTACGCGCATTCTATATATCTATGTATGTATTATCATATGTGCTTAGAATCGTCTCGGTACGGTTGCCTAGTGAAACTAAAAGTATACATTTAAAACTAGATCATAAAATAACCCTGTACAGAAACGGACAAGAAACGCAATAAAACCACGTTGGTAGTGAAATCATGATGACAATGCCAGAGCTGGCAAGATTAATGACTGTAGAGGCAGATTAATACCGACCTCAGTACAGAAACAGATCTGAAATGGGGCGAAAAAACAAATCCTCAGGATTCCTAGCTGTGAATGCCGGCCAGAGCGAGAAGCTATGCCCGCCCTGATCAACCAAAATCACACAGGAATGTTTTTGATCGACAAGTAAAGAACTAGCAGATAACTTACTAATACATAATGCCGAATAATCTTAAGCACGACCACATTTAAAATCTAACAGAAAAAGTCACAGGATACAACATCTAAATTACCACGACCAATTTTTGAACTTCATGGTAGACTTGAAATAATGTAGTTAATCAACACTTTAGCAAATAATAAAGCTTCGGGAAGGGACTGCATCGAAAATAGCCGCCTCAAATATCACATCGTTAACATGATTCTACTATTACAGCACTGGTTTCATCCGTGGAAATGCCATATGGTAGCCTCTATACTGAACATGAATAAGAATGTTAAGGCTAGTTTTACAGTGCTATCTACTTGGTGGCCAGTTAGCCAGTTGCTGGCCTTCTTACTGGGTAGAGAACTACTGGACCTGTGAAAGTACTGATCCGTACCATTTACACGATGCTAGTAGTAGCATTCCAGTAGAAAAATTGTCAGTACAAAGATAAGCTGTCATTTCAAGTTGAACGCAGATTTTTAATCTTTTTTGTAACTTCTTTTATAGCGAAATTTGGTAAAGCCATTTCCTGCCCAGTATGTTGTAATCGGTGTAAACCTGTCCCACAAATTCTCCTGTTCTCTATACAGGTCAACAAACTTGGCGCTTTGCTGGTCACACCACCTTCCCGACATTTCAAATATTTATGTGTTGAGTGGCCGAAGAAAGCAGGGAGAACTAACCTTAACTTATTTCAACCATGTGCATCAACTGTCTACTGTCTAATCAGCTACTGACCTGTTGCGTTCACAAGGGCCAGTGACTGATCCATTTACATGGTGAAAGGTGGACAGTAGAAACACATATTTTTGATGTATCTGGCTATGCCAGTTACTAGCTCACTCGTACGGCCAGTAACTCGCCCGTTCTGTTTTCATAAGGTCAGTAACTGGCAGTCAGTTACTGACTCAGTCAGCTTGCACGCCAACTCGCACCGTGAAAACTAGCCTTTAGAGTCATTGGCAGTTACCGACCCATTTCATTGGGTACTGTCGACGATATCTAAGTCAGCAGATAAGATTGTCTTCAACAGAATTAATTTTGCTAAGAGGGACTTCGCATCGACGATGAGCAATAATTCGAACTCAACACGATGTAACAGATCTATAGAATAATTAAAGGTGTTGTGGTGCAATACAAACTCGGAAAGAGTACCACCATGATGCTCATAGATATGGAAAAGCGTTCAATACAATAGCCTGGATTTCGAAACTGATATATCAATTATACAACTGTAATTTTCCCAGTCATCTTATCAAACTAATTCACTTTTACTTGAGACATGCAAGTGCAAGCTCAAGTCGCCGCTGCGTATTACGACCAGCAATCGTCAACGAGGGGATGTTGGTCCTCCGGTTTTCCCCATAACTTTACAAAAAACAAAATCACGACGCCTATTATTGATCAATATTACTAGATATGCCAACACACAATCCGTTAGCTCCTATCTTAAGCCGGATGAAATGCATCTAAGATTTTCCAATAGTACATCTGATTATCTGATAATTCGGAAAAATTTACCAAAAATTTAAAATTACTCAAAAATGTTGAAGAGGTGAATGCCAACAATTATATATTCCATGTACCAAATATGAATATTGGCAATGACAAATTTTTTGAAAATGTTTTTAAGTTAAGTTTAAAAAAATATGTATATTGATTGTATTTTCTGTACATAAATTAATTACTTCCACATCTAGTGGAAGTATAGTAACGACAAAAAATTTTTTTAAAATTTTTATTGTTCAAATAGGCTTAGAATGTCATGAAACGTCGAGATTTCTAGTTTGAGCGAAAAAAAAATTCTGTCTGTCTGTCGGTCTGTCTGTCGGTCTGTCTGTAACTTTTTTTGTGCGCACGTTTACTCTGGAACCGTTTGAGATATTGACTTGAAATTTGGTACACATATGTACTTTAACGAGATCTAGAACTAGATTATATTTTCATCCTGTTCCGTCGAAGGGTTGGGGGGTAAATTGGGGTAAATTTGGAGTAAATAGGTAAATCAAGCAGGTATGAGTTCATAAAATTGATATTTAGTATAGACAAGAGAAGCTAAGGTCTCAAAAAAAATGTTGGTATTAGCCACCCCCATTACCACCCCCAGCCATTATTAAAGGGGATGAAAAAAAATGTGATTTAGTGTATGTACAAGAACCAGAAACCTCAAAATATTTTTTTACTTTATCTACCCTCCACTCCCACCCCCTGTCACCACCCCCACCCCACTACCGATGTGGGGTATCGTTTTATGGGATTTTGGGGTAGAGGATTTCAAATATTATATTATTAAAGTTCCATAAACAATTATTTCCAGATACAAAATTTTTTCGTTGTGTGACTTGGATAGAAAATCCGGATGTGGAAGTAGTGATTCCTTGGGCAGCGGTTTTTACTTCCACGTCCAGTGGAAGTATAGTAACGACAAAAAAATTTTTAAAATTTTTTATTGTCCAAATAGGCTTAAAATGTCATGAAACGTCGAGATTTTAAGTTTGAGCGAAAAAAAAATTTCTGTCTGTCTGTAACTTTTTTTTGTGCACACGTTTACTCTGGAACCGTTTAAGATATTGACTTGAAATTTGGTACATATATGTACTTTAACGAGTTCTAGAACTAGATATTTTCATCTTGTTCCATCGAAGGGTTGGGGAGTAAATTGGGGTAAATTGGGGTAAATTTGGGGTAAATTTGGGGTAAATGGGTAAATTAAGCAGGTAAGAGTCCATGAAATTGGTATATAGTATATACAAGAGAAGCTAAGGTCTCAAAAAAATTTTTGGCATTAGCCACCCCCATTACCACCCCCACCTCCTTATTAAAGGGGATGAAGAAAAAATTGTGATTTAATGTATGTACAGGAACCAGAAACCTCAAAATATTTTTACTTCATCCACCCCCCACTACCACCCCCCTATCATCACCCCCACCCCACTACCGATGTGGGGTATCGTTTTATGGGTTTTTAGAGTAGAGGATTTCAAATATTATATTATTAAAGTTCCATAAACAACTATTTTCACATACAAAGTTTTTTCGTTTTGAGTGACTTGGATAGAGAATCTGGATGTGGAAGTAGTGATTCCTTGGGCAGCGGTTTTTTTATTGTGTGTAGTATTTTCTAGAGAATAATGTTTAGGTATTAAGCAAATCACAACTTACACACCTTTTTATTTATTATGAAATTACCTTTTTTTTTCTGTGGAGGGGAAATCATCATGGACCCCCGTCGCTTAGAGTCTATCGCGAACGGGTAGTGCTGAACTCTAACCAGCTAAAACCCCTCCCTCTCTTCAGTGTTTCCTGTTGGCCTGGGACTGCTTTCGCTTTTCATCGGACCCACAGGTCATTTAAGTTTGTCGATGTTAATTGGCGTTTCTCCATGGGTTCAAACCCATTTCTCTTTCCTTCTCTTTCCTTCTCTTCCTTCTTTTTGATAATGCGGGTTATTCCCTCCTCCGCTCTTCTCCAGTTCTCCTCCCTTTCTTATGAAATTACCATCATTCTGTACACTGTTGCCCTAATCTGGGCACACTAATATACTAGTTAGGTAAATACTTTAAAACACTCATTATTGGAGAACCAATCAAAACAACTACTCTTCTAGCTAATACTGACGAAGTAAAATATATATTGAAAATACTTAAATTATTTTTGTAGTCATGTGTTGATCTTCCCAAGGAACACTTGAGGTTGACTTTTGTCTTAGATAACATTATTTTAAAATTATCTCTATCCACAATCGCTCCTTAGATTTTGTACAAAGTCGCAAATATTTTTTAAGGGTGAGTATACTGAAACGTAAGTTAAGAGGTAATAGTTTAAAGTAAAAACAAGGAAACATTTTAAAATTCAGTTTTCTAAAAGGCTGGTTTAGGGACAATCAACCTTTTCCTCCTACCCCCGCTCTTAGTTGCCTGACAATGAGTATATGCTATTTTATAGAAAATTTAATTATATAACTTTTTGTATCTTGTTTTTTTTTTTTTTCATTAGAGTAACAATTTTTAAATGAAACTGAAAAAAAAACATTGTCATATTGAAAAGGGAAATGATGAAAATCGAGAAAAAGATTATTTATTTTGAGTTACTTCTTAATTTCAGCATAAAATACGAATATTTTGTACTTTTTTTTATACTATTTTATCAAAATGTCATTTCAATACAGTAAATTTTGTAAATTATTTTAATAGAAGAGAAATATATAAGAAAATCAAAGGCATCTGTGAAAGTTCAGTAGGTAGTTGACAATTGTCATTTCCGTTGAACTACTTGAATGCATATCAGTTATGTTAACAATGGCACGTAATATGAGTTATTCTAATACCGTGGACATGATTAGAATATTAGGCGAATTCAATGGAAACTGTTCTGCTGCAGCTAGGCGTATCTGATAAACTTTCCATATCGTCGACATCCTCAAGGGGTACATTTTTGGCAGTTGATCGTCGTACATGGGAAACTGTACATCTATTAAATTATTGTGCTGGGCAGACCTAGGACTGCACTAGGATGAAATTTTAGAGATTTTATCAAAACGGTCCAAAAGCAGTGTTCGTAAAATAGCTTCCGAAATAGAAATATTGAATTATTCGGTATAGGAAATATTAAAAGATACTTATACAGAGATACAGGCATTGGAACCTAAAATCTACGATTCCCGAATGAAAATTTATGACAGGTTTCTGGAAAAAAAAGTAAGATTTGTAAGATTTGTAAACAACACTTTTTCAACTTATCCTTATTTAATAAAAATTGTGTTGCAAATCATCACAATGATCGCTTAGCCTACAGAAAATTCTAGTATATTAGAAAAAACGTGTGGTTTTTACCACACTGTGCTACACCTCAATATAGCTGCATGGTTATTAAGGCGATTTCCAAGACCTTAGGTGGGTTTTGGGTTGATTAGCAAATGCTTCATTCAGTTAGCCTGTTCGGTCCCCTGATATAAACCCAATCAATTTCTGTTTCTGGGCAGCTATGATAAATAAAGTTTACTGTTCCAATAGATTTGTTGATATACTTTTAGTGAAAATATACGCGGTGGTCGCTTTAAAATAATAATCATGAAATTACGGAGGAAATTAATATTTGCAATGTAGTTCTCACTAGTGTCAAAAAGAAAACCTGAGATACTTTTAGTTAAAAAATATGTCATCCTCAAAAATAACACAGGTTTACAAAAAAAAAAACTAATCTAACTAAATCTAACCTTTCTGAAGTAAAATTTTTCTATCGTGTCAGTTTTTATCTTACATCCCTCAAAAAGGGCAAAAAGTCGATATTGTTTGTCCTAAGGTTGTGATCTAACATTTCTGAAGTATATTGACGGACTGAAGCCAATTTTGGACGAAAAAAATTTCTATAGTGCCAGTTTCCCTCTGTAGACTAGGCCCATAAGTAGGAAATCCATCTCTATAAAGTGCAAGAAGCATGTCATGTAACAATTAGGGAAACAGCGTTTTTAAGGTATTTCGACCCCGCTGAATCTGCCTGTTGCCAAAGCGAAATTTGGACCGAAAGTCCGGTATCCAAGATGCCGACCAAAACTCTGTTGCCCTATATCTCCCTTGTCCGTTGGCTTAAAATAATGATCTAAATGTCTGCTTAGGGGTTTTCTCGGATGCCACACACATTGCAATGCTCAAAATTTACTTACCTTAAGTGCATGGGTTCCAAGATGGCGCCCAAGATGGCCGCCGAAACTGTGTTGTGTTTACGTGCGCTCCGTGCGTCTTGTTGTATTTGGAGTGTAAAATCTGTCAAATATATAGTTTTTAGTGGTTGAATGTGTACTACTGCGTGTGTGTTACGTGTTTTTAAGTAATATTTTACACCTTCCGAAATACAATTTGGTAACAAAATTGTGTTACTGAAGGTAGGGTAGGTGCGTGTAATAGTGGAAGGGGGGAATAGTGGACGAACCTTATAAGAATTTCAAATTTGGCGCTAACTATTCGTTCCCATCAATTGTATGCCATGCTTGATAGCTTCTGAGGTGAAATACCACAGTTTGTGTATAGTGAAGGCCGAGACGAACCAGAAAAAGGTACAGATGCAGATGAAGGAGTATGGCAAAAGTAATTTACCTATGATCCAAATTTACAAAGAGCTCGAAGTCTCAGCCTCACTTTGTAACGTTTTATCACCCTTAGATGTTTGGGAAAGATACGTTCACTTGGCGAGAACAATCGAGGTTGAGATACCGAAGTCATTTGAATCGCGCTTGTCAACTTTTAAAGAGAAATTGCAGAACAGCATTAAGGACTCGTTCCTTTTCGTCCAGCCCTTAAACAAGGACATCACAGCAATAAAACTCTACTTTTACCCCGGAAGTTTTTGGTGAAGGTGACTGCGGATGTTGCTTTAGGAGATATCGATCAAGATGTTCCGATCCCGAGGCAAGTATTCGATGATGATTTTCGAATTCTTGTCCATGCTGCGCTGCTACTTAGAAGGGAGCTGCAAGATTCGCCGAGTCACTCAGGGCTTCATGTTTCCCAAGAAGAGGCTGCTGCATTAATACCGAAAAATCTTTTTTCTCATCCTTATGACCCTTGAGCCCGTCGTCAAAGCCTATACGGATATCCTAGCCTGTAATTGTTCATCCCAGTGCCTGAGAGCAATGTGCACGTGCAAGAAGAATAGACTGACTTGCACCAAGTTGCGCCACTGCTCTCGACAATATTTGAAGTCTTTAAATGGCTGATTTCTTATTTCCTTGCAACCTTGCCATAAGCTAAAAACACTTGAATGATTGTTTATCTTCTTTGCAATCTTGCAGTAAACAATGTTTGAACTTTGAAATGGTCTTTTTGTTATCTTCCTTGCTTCCTTGCTTACTTCCGAGCAACAAAGTTTCGGCTGCCATCTTGGGCGCCATCTTGAAACCCATGCACTTCAAAGTTAAGGTAAGTAAATTTTGAGCATTGCAATGTGTTTGGCATCCGAGAAAACCCTTAAGCAGACGTTTAGATCATTATATTAAGCTAACGGACAAGGGAGATATAGGGCAACAAAGTTTTGGTCGCCATCTTGGATATCGAACTTCCGCTCCAAATTTCGCTTTGGCAACAGGCAGTTTCGTATTCAGCGGGGTCGAAATATCCTAAAAACGTTGTTTTCCCAATTGTTACATGAAATACTTCTTGCATTGTCCTTTTTTGAAAACGTGCCTAGTCTACTGCCACCCCTAGAAGATGAAAGGGGATGGTAGGCATGCATCTTTAGTGGAGATGGAAACTCCTACAAATAAATTAAAAAAATTTAATTTCCGTTTATTAGATGTTGATCATCAAAGCTACATTTTTTTATAAGAGTAACTGGGATGTTACCTATTGATTTTTTATTAAGTAATACACTGAAAACATTTTGAGTTTCTTGAGCTGTAGTAACCGGTATAAAACAACGTTGATTTGCCATTATTATCTTTCTCAGTTGTTCAAGAGTCTAATGTATCCTTTTGTGCGATGTTAACATGTTTGGTACTACTGTTAAGAAGTACACTCCGAATTTATGTGCTATTTCTGCTGAATCGTATATCTCTTTTCCGTCGTTTTTTTAAGATGATTGTTTTTTTCCGTCAGTATTTTGTCCTATTATTTACTATGGACCACAGTGTTTTTATTCTGTTTGTCGAATTTTTCATTTTGGTTGATTTAGGTGATTCTTTTCTTGTGTATAATTTGATCGTGTCACGTCATCGTTACAATTATCCCTCAGCCATTTGAGTTTTCTTAAGTTTTTTAGTTTTTCGTGTAATTCGGTAGGAAAATTTATTTTTTCGTTCTTTTTAATAATAAGATAAGACTTAAGAAACTATAAAATATGCCAAACAAGTCATGAATGTACCACTAAAAAGGGTGAATAGGAGAAAAGGGTTGATTACCCAATAGCCTTTTAGAAAAGTTGATTTGAAATGCTTTCACTTTAGGCTATTTCCTTGACATATATTTCGGAATACCGCGTTTGAAAAGGAATATCGTCTCGTCTATAGCCATTTGTACGATATTTAAAATAGCACATTTGTTAATTTCCAACTTATCTGTATTTTCATGTGGGTGCGACTTTGGGTAAAGATAAATTCGGTCGATCCAACTTTTTTCTGACGTGGTCAGTCTGTGATTAAGCGATTGATATATTTTTAAAAACATCCTGCAGTGGTAATGTCCATAGCAATCAGATTTTAGTCCAAGAATAATTTTATATGGTAAAAAGTGGATCTGTTATAGAAAGGTCCATAAGTAACGGATAAATTCTTTATTTGCGTAATTTACAATCTCTAAGTAAAATCCTGAAACACGTCGATTTTTAATTCTGAAATGATATTTTTTTAGCATAATTTTATACCTCCTCCTTCAACTCCCTTGGAGTGACAGCTCCCCATTTAAAATTTTTAAATGGAACGAAGGTGAAAAGTTTTTTTTCTACTCCCTTATGTAAATTTGCTGTTTTCTGTACAGTCTGTAGAATGGATAAGTAGGCAATTCCAGTTAACTGAACGGATATATTTCATATCAGTTTTAGGATGGATATGAAATTAAACCGACCAATCACAGTTCTTGTATTAAGTACATAGACAACTATTCGTTTTAAAATCAAATTAGTGCATAAGCTGTCAAAGTAACTGTCAGTGTGTATTTGTGTAATATATTAATAGTTTTTTTTAAGCTGGTCGTAGAAAATAGTAGTTTGTGCAACAAGAGTGGATATGATATCCATAGTTTGAGCACGACGCCGTAGGCGGAGTGCTTCAAATCTTTTGAGTGCGATGTGGATAATCCACTCAAGTTGTACAGTATACTTGTTCTACGACCAGCTTAAAAAAACTACAAAATTTATTAAACATTGATATATTACACAAATACACACTGACAGTACACACTGACAGTTACTTTGACAGCTTACGCACTAATTTGATTTTAAAACGAATAGTTGTCTATGTACTTAATACACGAACTGTGATTGGTCGGTTTCATTTCATATTCATCCTAGAATTGATATGAAATATATCCGTTTAGTTAACTGGAATTGCCTCTTATCCATTCTACAGACTGTACAGAAAACAGGAAATTTACATAAGGGAGTAGAAAAAGTATACTGTACAACTCGAGTGAATTATCCATATCGCACTCAAATGATTTGAAGCACTCCGCCTACGGCGGCATATCCACTCTTGTTGCACAAACTACTATTAATTATTTAGCCAACAATATAAGATTTTTTGAATTTTGTATATTCTTCATCAAGAAAATTAAATTTGAAAATTTTAAAATGTATTTGTAATGTATACTATTCAACTTAAATGTATCGTTTTTTCTGATATGTACAAAGAAAACTTTTCTTTCTTTGCTACATCTGTGCAAACTGATCATTCTAGTTATTTATTGCTAATTTTCAAATTGATTATTATTTTAACAATGAGTCTTTCGGATACCCAAGGAATTGAAATTTTAATATTATTAGGATGTGGTGATAAAATAAGAACGCAGAAGCAAGTATGCGAAATCTTCAATACTAAGTATCCTGACCGTCGCATTTCTCAGTCTACGGTCAGTAGAATAGAAAAAAAATTTCGCGAATTTGGAGGAAATGTCACAGATATTCCTAAATCTGGTAGGAAACGCATTTTAGACGATGAAGAGGAATTGGATATATTGTTAGATATTCTAGATAATCCACATAAACCTACAAGACAAGTTACCGCCGATAATGATGTGCATCTTCTAAAAAAAGAAAAATACCGCCCATATGATATTCATTTGGTTCAAGAACTGAACGACGATGACTCTGATCGCCGACCGGAATTTTGAGAAATCATGGCAAATAGATGCCAAGATAATCCGTCATTTATAAAGAATATTCTTTTATTGATGAAGCAACATTTGTCTTAAATAGAAGTCAATAAACAGAACTGTAGATTCTGGAGTACAGAAAATCCACATTGGATGATGAGGGTCAGTACTTAATACCCTGAGTTGGTGAGCGTTGGGGCTGGAATTATAAATTTTCAAATGATCGTATCATATTTCTTTGACAGCACATTAATAGCGCACGTTGTTACTTGGATTTCTTGCAAAATTTCTTAGTATCAGAGTTAAGAAGACGCTAGACGCGGTGAAACTAAGTGGCCTGCCCGTTCTCCCGTTTGAGCCTATTTAATTTTTTTTTATGGGCTTATTTAAAATCGAAAGTCTACTTCAACAGTCCAAATAATGGCGTTGATTTAAAAGACATAATAATGCAAGAAATTAATCAAATCACCCCGGAAACGATACAAAATATTTTACAAGAATTTCAGCAACGTCTCTATCAATGTCAAGTAGCAACGGGCGTCCAGTTTAAACATTTGATTTAAACTGTTTCATGTTCTTTTGTTTACTTAGTAACATTAAAATTGTAACATTTTTCAATAAAAAAATTAGAGAAAGTAAAAAAACCTTATATTCCTGGATAGATAATTTAAAACCCTTTCAAATGAGCTATCACACGCTCCCTCGTTCCATTTACAAATTTTAAAGAGGTAGCTGTCACTCCAAAGGGGCTGAAGGGGGAGATGTAAAGTTATGTTCAAAAAATGTAATTTTAGAATTAAAAATTGACATGTTTCAGGATTTTACTTATAAATTGTAAGTTACGTAGATAATGAATTTCTCCGTTACTGAATATTACTAACTTTTTCTTATTATGTACTTAACCTACATAATACATAATATTATGAAGATGTAATAAATGTATGCATTTTTAAAATTCATGCATCTTCTCTAACATACATTTACTGCACTATAAAATAATCCGATTCTAATAAAATTCAATTGCCGTGACTATTTCATACCAATAAAAAAGTCAAGATAACCTATTACTACAATATTAAATGCCCCTGTAAGTCTGGAAATGTCTGAATATCTTAAAATAATCGTCTTAATATGCCTATTAATTATACCGAAATTCACGCATTTAATCAAAAAGTAGGCAATTCTTTTCACATGTCCCTCCACTATTGTTTTTACCATGCTTTAACAATTATTCACAAGTTATTACATAATTTATAAAATAAAATATGAATAAATAACTCATTCACTGCACATAAGGTATAAAATTTATAATATCAGCTTGACGTTTTATGTACCCGTTCCACACGCACCCTACAAAATAAACTTCCTTTAATCAACATTATATTAATCAAGGAATATTAATCTACCAATATGTATTCCTGGAAAATTTACTACTAGTAATAAATAAGATAAGACATTATGTTTTACTCAGGCAAACAATTATCGTTCAGTGGTTAACAAAACTGGGTCAATTCGCGTTCAGGCGTATTTCATCAGTACCTACGCCTTAATTATTGGAGGGTTTTCGCTGGCACATATCAGAATGTCCAGTTTATTTGGAAGGGACATGGGCAAACGGTATCAGTAAACTGGCCTTATCTTAAACAAGTAAATGAAATATCTTAATTGGTGTAGATTTTGTGCATTTCAAGTCGGCATACTAAAAATATGTTTTATTTCATACTGTCCGGTAAATGACTATTTCCCTGACTCATTTACGGCCGGTAAATCGAACATTACAGTTTCTAATACCGTAATGTGTTACCTACGAACATTACACTATCTGATACTGCAATGTGTTACCCAGCATAATACAAAACAATGCAAAAATTATGGTTTTATTTATTTGACAGTGACAAGCTGAAGACAATCACAATAGGCCTCTTGCATGTGCCGTATATTTTAAATCAATCTATATATATTAATATAGTGTTACTAAAAATTAGCAATTATCAAATCTGTTTTCATAATTTCTAACTGGAAAGTATTTAAATCACCGACTAATATCCAGGAGAAGGGGCAAATCTCAGAAAACAGTCATATTTGAGTTGACGTCATCTGTCACTAGTTATAACGCTGCGTGTGCGTGCCTGCAATGATTCGGACATATTTGTGGCTATTTCCTAAAATTATTTAGTTGTATTCGGTCTGTGAATTGTACTAACATATTTAAAAGGGTTTAAACTGTTTTAAATATGACAGAAAAAGGACCCTTGATATATCAAGGGTCAATCTGATAATTTACCTCGAGTCGATTCCATTATCATCGCAGAGTTTTTTACAAAAGTGTATTGTATTATTCTGCAGAAATTAGAGGAGTAAAAGCAAACAGGCACGTATGTAACTTAGGTATTACTTGTTGGAATTATAAAGTAGATAGTATATTTGTAGAGCTAACTAAAGTAGGAATACAACGCAACAAAATTATATTTAACAGATATGAATGGAATTAATTTAAAATTTAGCTAGCGCTGCGCGTAACCTGACACATGACGCCACACGTTGTTTGAGCGCCTAACGGATTTATTCAAACTTCAATGTTGAATACCGTCTATAAAAGAAAAAATAAGAAAAAATCTTTTACACACTGTGTTTTGTATTAAGTAAAGATTCTAAAAATGCCAAAATTATATTTTATGCAAGAGGCCTATTAGCGATGGAAAACAATGTCTATAACATGGTTAAGGTATTGCGATTATTAGATTACGAACTAATATTTTTTAAATTTCAATAATTATTTTACTTTTTATTTATTTTAAAAGGGATTATAAAGACAGTATGAAATAAAATATTATACGATACACGTCCGGTAGGTCTCATTACAGTACTCTTTTACATTCAAACAACTCGTACTGTAAAAAGTCACCTACCGGACTTATGACGTAAATTACTAATACGGCATGCTGATACAAAAAATTAAAAACATGCATTATTACTTGACTGAGCATAACGTCATAGAGATATAGGAACTCCTTTCAAGACTTAAAGACTAATGATTCATATAATAGGGCAACAAAAGAGTGTCGCAATATTCGATGGTATATCACAAATACATATAAATCTGAGCCAGCTTATGGGAGAACTTGCTATGACCAAAGACATAAATAAGACGCTACACTCCGAGCAACCCCCTTCGTAAATCTCTCTTGAGAAATTTGACCTCGGGTGTTGAATTTGAAATTTTCATTTGGTAATTCTGCAAGGTAGAACTCGGATTGCAGAGATGTAGGACATCAAAACCAGAGTTGACTCTAACTGATGTGTAATTAAGTGAAAATTTTCATGTTTGACCTAATGTATTACCTTGCAGGTTTTCTAACGAGTTCTTTAACAGACAAAGTTAATATGACATAATGTTTGTAACACTTTTTAAAGCGGAATGGAAGTATTGGTAGATGTAATAGTAACACACATACATGAATTTTTAATTATCAACCACAGGTGTAAAAGTGGGTATAATAGCAATATTTGTTCTAAATGCTTTAAGTCAAATTTTGGTACCTCTGATGCCCCCGTGAAAAAGACCGTTTAACTTCGACAGATGTATAATAACTTAATAACTTATGTTAAGTGTAGAAAAGATACTTTTTTGTCGTTTAAAAAATCGACCGTACCTACTAATTTGGTACAGCAAAAATTTCCTCATTGCGTTAAAATGGAGGAGAGGAGAGAGGAGATATAAAGAGGTTTTTGAAATAATTTTCTGAAATAACAGTATATTATCTGGTATTTAAGAGAAATTCTCTTTACACACGATATCAATTTATTAAGATTAGGATAGTACTTTCAGTAAATCTCAACAATTCTATGAAGCCTATGTGCTGAGCATATAATTACTATGTATATGATGCACATTTTGGTATACTTCCTTTTAAAATTTTCCACCTGCTCTAATCGTCTCGTTAACAGGCGCATGCCGGTCCACTGGGAATTTTCCGGTGGGCCCTCATAAAAAGGGCCCCAGAGCGGGATTTATGACGGGGCACTTGGGGCCCCGGAATATTTTTTTCCGATTTTCTACCCCCCCGCTCATCAATTTTCAAAGCCTCCCAGTACGCGCCTACCTGGGGCTCTTTGTAAGTTATTTTCCCAGGGCCCAAAATCGTTCTAGCACGCGCTTTCTCGATGGCAGCAAATAATAACAACTTGTTTTGTTTCTATTTTCTATGTATTTGTCGCCCCATAATTCTTGTAGAGATCCATTTAATGGAGAAAGGTTCACGAATATACTATGGAATATAACATGAAGAGGTTACGCTAAAATAAGTTAGATTATTTTGACTCCGCTTCGTATTTTAGGTGCCAAGTACAAATACTTTTTCAATTTTTCCATTTCATCGTGATCTGATCATTTCTTTGATATTTCAATATTGCGAGACCAACGTGGAGGCTGAAAAACTCCATAAATTCTCTTATATAATTAAATCATATCGTGAAAACCTTATATATACATCGATGACTAAGTTAGAAGGTGTGGGGGAGAGGGCGATGGGACACTTGCAAGACAAACTCAGTTGCTAATATGCAGCACTGGGGCACAACCGAATTAGGAACCTAGTGGGAGTGAACATCCCAGATGAGAACAGACCTAAATACACCTTTAACACAAACTTCGAAATAAAAATAGGAGATCGGAGTGAATGGACATTAACCGACAACCTTGTATACAGACGGACCAAGGGCCGAGGAAGGTACTGGTTCCGGCGTATATAGTGACATGAGGAACTCACAGTTCAGCACATAACTAGGAACATACACCTCTGTCTTTCAGGCAGAAATTGCGCAGCAGAAAACAACAGAAGAGGCTATAAAAATATTCAGATCAATATTCTAACTGACAGCCAGGCGGCTTAAGGGGCACTGTAAAACCCAAAGGTGATGTCCAAGCTGGTGTGGGAATGCCAAGAAGAACTAGGAGCCCTAGTGGACCACAATAAGGTAACCCTTCAGTGGGTACCGGGACACTCAAGAATCGAAGACAACTAGAAAGCTAATTAGTTAGCAAAAAAGAAAACGTCAGCCATGTACTGGCCCAGAAGCGAAAACCATAGTACGGGGCCAAATGAGGGACTGTTTCAAAAATCAGCACAAAGAATACTGGACACCTACATACCTTCACAAAATGGGAATTATCAATGGGGACCTAAGTTGCACATCCTGTGCGACTGCGAGGCTCTGAATCACAGAAGACAGGCAATATATGGACAACCTAGACTAAGACCAGAAAAATATGAAATCAAACCAGCGATGGGGTTGTACAAGCTAGTGCAAGGGATCAGAGTATGAGTATAAGAGTCTGCAACGATTCCGGAAACAAAAGTTCGATGACTCCCAAACAAACAAACAAAAATTAAGAGACATACAAACACACCAATTTACTCCTGAAGGCAAAATATATAAATAAAGAAGAAAGTCAAAATACTTTGAACAGATGATGATTAAAATATGTACATCGAGTCGACGAATCGAGATTTTCACAAAAATATTGAGCTCCGACGGTCTTGGTTTTTAAAATCGAAATGCAGATATTTGAACATATATAAATGTAGAAGTTTACGAGTATTAACATTAATTACCAGAATTACTAGAACTTCACATTTTATTAGATTCCTACAAAGGAGAGTTACTGATATTAGAGACCATAAACAAGAAAAATGAGGTAGGATCTAGTACAAAATAGTAATATCATAGATCGGTAACACTTCAGTAAGAAAGTTGTCTGGTAGATTTTCATTGACAATTTCATAATTTTTATTCCTCTCAGGGAAAATACACTGTTGCACGGGATTGTGTATTTAAAAAGAACACTGTTTCAAACTCTCAAACAACTGACAAACGAATGTTTAATTGTCAACATGTATATGTACAGGTCTTGCTTATTTAAACTTCTGCTTGTAATAATAATTATGGTGCGCAACGGTTGTGCACCATTAAAACAAACGATAATAATAATTATCACAAACAGAAATTTAAATAAGTAAAACCTACACAATTTGACAATTAAACGGTAATTTGTTCATCCTTCGGAGGGAATGTAAAGCAGTCTGTCCTTTGTCTTTTAAATGTAAAAGATCTCTACTCAGACAGAGCAGAGGTTTGGTAAAATTTCCAGGTTGGGGGTAGCTCGTCCCCTGGCGTCGATGAAAATAATAAAAAAACATTCACTTGTCATTTGTTTGAGTCAAGGCGCTGGCGCTGTTTTAAATACACAGTCATATGCAACACTAGATTTTCAATGGCAATTTAGAATTTTCATTACTCATTCTCTGGGGAAAATTAAAAAAATGGGGTGTGTTTTTGACGAAATTTTGTACAAACCCTTAAGGAGTTGTCGAATCCAGCGATGTACTCAGATTTCATCATTTTCTACCGCTAAAAATGAAAGCAGTAGGTTCACCTTTTATGTCTTATAAAATTTAATGTGCCACAAGAATCCACTTTTCTATGTTGTAAGAAAACCAGATCTTAATCGGACCTAAAATAAACTTTTTATAGGGATGGTTTCAAGCAAAATGGGACACTCTAGAAAGATAGTGAGGCGTCAGTAGTTGAATAAAAATTTGGTGGGGTTTCGTGGTTTCACTGTTTTTCGTCTCGTGCTATGGACTCTCCAAAAAAAACACACTATTTTAGCCACTTATTACGTAAAACATTTTTTTAAGGGTTATGTAATTTAGTTATAAGAATATTCTTAAAACTAAAATTACAGCTATTTCGTTCGTAAAAAAATTTTAGTTATGGGATACACTTATACATTTATAAATTCACAGCTTCTGTACAGCTTTTATATACCATATTCCCATCTAAACCCGTTCATTATAAGAGTAGTTTGCTAGTTGGGATTACATACTCTCGCCTCAAATATTAGGCAACCACACACGAACTCCTTTCGATAGTTAAATTACAGTTAAATATTAAAATTCTTTGATGTATTAAAAATAATTTTTCAATAAAATTGTAAACTTTGTAGACTAAACCTATAATGAAATGCATTAAAGTAATAACAGTCATAATTTATTTCCCTTCTTGTTTGAATAAGAAAATACAAATAGTAAACGTTGATAGAGGCATTTTTTGCACGACTTCTAAAGAAACATATACACGTAAAATTGCCTGCCGCTTTTCTTTAAGGTAGATCTTGTTTTGATTGTTAAATGACGGAAGATATAAAAATAACGAGAACTTGAACCGGCACGCAATTTGCAAAGCGTGTTCAAAGAAAATTTATTTCTAGAATTACTGCTGCTAATATGAATTACGAATGCTGAAATGTAAATGATAGATAATACAATTTACTCCTCTTGAACTTTTTATCGAAAATTTATAATTTTATCTTTTTATGTCCTAAACTATTATTTTTTACATAAATCGGAAAATCGGTTACGTGATGGCACCGGAGTTGATTGTATGCATGCTTTGCTTGTAATATGATCAGACTGGCTAACAGGAGCATTTCCTTGATAGGCGATAATAATAATAAAAATATACAGAGTGATCAATTAAGGATGGACCAGCCTAAGCAGGTGCTAGAAAATCTCAATGATCTCCACACATGTTATGCGAAATTTGTTAGTTCAGGAGTTATTTAGGTTTTCGTGTATTTTTAGCCAAACTCCGGTTTTGCCCACAATCTCGTCATTCTGGCTTAACTATTAAGTAAGTAAGTAATTAAGTATTAAGTATTAAGTAAGTAAGTAACATTTATTTCCCAACATTATTACAACAACTAAAGTAAGTGATGAAATTCTCAGTTTATAATATAATAATAAATAATAGTCCAGTCAACGCAGCGCTAAAATGATCAAAATGATCAAAGTTGAGTGTTAATGAAAGGATTTTGATGAAACCTTGTGCAATGTATTTGTAATGAGGTTAATAAAGAAGTTAAAAAAAGGATTAGAGTAGGAAATGATCGTAAGGGACAGAAAACACCTCTTTTATCACGGGTTCTGTAACTTGTAGAATTAGGTCAAAAATGAAAAACAAAACAATACATTTACCTTTTTGTGTCAAAATAAGATGTTTTTACTCTTGTGAATTTTTTCGAAAAATGCATATTTTTCCACTCGAAAATTCCTAAAAATGGGGGAGGGGAAATGTGAAAGTTGAAAAAAAAATCTGAAAAAATTCAGGTGCATGTATCATCGAAATGCAAGACTTTTTTTTATTTGCAACTTTTCTGTAAAATGTGTTTTTACCGAGTTTTTCCGGAAAAGCGCATTAAAAATATGTAATTTAAAAATGTGAAACAATTCAGACGTATGTACTGAGATCTTCTAAACATTTTTCGTCTCTTGGAATTTTTTTGTAACAGGTAGTTTTTCACGATAAATAACGTACTACATTTTTTTCACATTTTCAATTTAAAAATTATATTGTACCTTTAAAAATGGTATAACTATATAGGTTTCATATTTTTGTATAATAATATATAAATCACGCTCGTTTTTCGAATTTTTATGTATTTTTAATGTGCAAAAGATGTAGTACATTATTTGTCGTGAAAAACTGCCTGTAACTCAGAAAATTGGCAAGTTACAAAAAAATTCCAAGAGACAAAAAATGTTTAGAACGCCTCAGTGCATATGTCTGGATTTTGTAAAATTTTTAAATTACATATTTTTAAAGCGGTACAATTTTAAAGGAAGGGGTAGTTTTTCAAGTTTTTCCGGATAAACTCGGTGAAAACGCACTTTACAGAAAAGTTGCAAATAAAAAAAGTCTTGTATTTCGATGATACATGCACCTGAATTTTTTCAGATTTTTTTTTCAACTTTCACATTTTCCCTCCCCAACTTTTAGGAATTTTCGAGAGGCCATATCTCGAAAAATATGCATTTTTCGAAAAAGTTCACAAGAGTAAGAACATTTTATTTTGGGACAGAACAGGTAAATGTATTCGTTTTTTTCATTTTTGACCTAATTTTACAAGTTACGGAACCCGTGTAACGGGGGTGTAAAAACCTTCCGATCATTTCCTACCCTAGTCTTTTTTTAACTTTTTTATTAACGTTATTACAAATACATTGCACAAGGTTTCATCAAAATCCATTCATTAGAAATCAACTAGAGGCGAAACCCCCCCGTTGACTGGACTATAAACCTACTATAGGTGTGAGGAAAAGTAGAATTTATTGACAATAGGTCATTTTGTGTTGATCGTAATGTTATAAAACTGTAGACTAATAAGCTAATAACAAACTATAGTAAACTACACCATTATATAGTATTCTACCACCGCTCAACCAGGGCACGCTCACACGCCACTAAACATCAATACCCTAGCCAGGATTCGAACCCGGTACTCCTCGATCTAAAGTCTAACACGTGATCACTGAGCCACCGAGCAGTCTTTTTCTTCATAATGTTTATAGAAAGATAAATAAATTGATTTATAGCCCCATTTTTAGGTTTCATTACACACCAAGCCGCCCAATACTCATTATTGTTTTTACGCTCAGATTTTTATATTATTTCGAAAGCAGATCAAGGTGTGGGTAATCAATAAGTCCAAATTTAAAAAATACATGTTTTAAATTTGTTTTGCTTCCTCTTCAAATTATTCATGTGCATATTACACAGGCGCGTGCTGGGACGATTTTGGGCTCCGGGAAAATAACTTAGAAAGGGCCCCAGACAGGCGCATGTTGCTTTTTTTCATCAAAAATAAAAAATTGATCAGGGGGGGGGGGGGGGGGGATCGTCAGGAGCCCTTTCGAGGCACATTGTGAGGGCCCACCGGGAAACTCCCGGTATCTCGGTGGGCCAGCACGCGCCTGATATTACAACTGGATACCATATAATTGGCACATATGTCCATAGGACGTAATATATTAAAAGCATTATATAACCGCATTAATATATTTGGAATTTTAAATTGTACGGAGTTTTTTATATTTAGAGGCGTTTTTGATGTGTTACCGAGATTGTAATGGGCTACACCATAGTTGAATGGGACAACATGTCAGCTGCGGTAGATGTCACAATGTCACAGGAAATAGTTATTGTATTGTTGTCTGCAGATGCGTGTGTTCTGGTCGTATGGTGGAATAGCTTTTAGTTGTTATTGATATAAAATTATTACATCAAACTTTACATTGGAGGAATTTGATAATCATTTATAACTCAAACACATAATAGTATATTATTACATGAGCGATTATGATAGCCATTATTCACGAAGATGATGTTTGAGCCCACGAGCCGTAGGCGAGTGGCGCAAATCATCTGAGTGAATAATGGCCATAATCGCGCATGTAATACTATGCTTCTTCTACACCTATTAAACAAATAAATTAGACTGAAATTTGATAACATTAACCGGTACCTATTCGTAAGAAGTCGAAAACGTAAACAAACAATATGGCAGTACACTTGTCACTGTCACACGAGTTGATTGTCAGCCGCAGCAGCAAGAGTTGATCGCGGTCTATTTAAAATATCATTGAATCAGGGAAACAATGATTTTTGAATTTGTATTTGTGATTGGCTGGATGCAGTGAATTATGAATCGATAATTCACTACAGTGAATTATAGGTACGATTTTTCACCAAAAAAAAAAATGCTAATAATTGTCATATAAGTAAATAGGTGTAGAAAAAAAAAATATTAATTAAATGTTATAGTAAAAATATCTCTTTGTGGCTATTTGCGATCGCCCCTGCTTACTTGCCACCCCTAAATCCTCACTACTGGACATATTCTTAAATCCGTTCCTGTACTGAACACACGCTTTCCATTACTTATTAAATTTATACCTAATAATAAAGTCTTTACTTATGAATACAAAATATAGAAATAAAATACAGAAATAATTATAATGGAATGTTCCTGAAAAATAAATTAAATGATAATTTATATGCAGGTATGACGCAAGCAAATATTAAAAAAAGTATTAAAATGACACTGTTTACGTGTACGTATCTTTTTATAAGTATCATTAATAAGATAATTACTATACCATAATAATTAATGTATAATATGGAATATTACATAAACGTAGATGTAATAATCTTTAAAGCGACAAACGTAAGAACAATTTACTATTTTTTTGTGATCAAGTAAATATTACTGCAAATATGTCTACGTAAACAAAAATATACATGTAATTTCATAATTACACTTAATTAAATACAATTATTAGGTGAAGTCCGCAATAAAACATCAGACCGAGAAAAATGCATATCTCACCTTCTTCCATGAGTATGCAATCAAAGAGGATTGACTAGGCCCATCTTTAAAATCATTGAAGCACACTCTAACATACATGTTTTTAAACTTACGTTAATGAGACGGAGAAAGTAGATATTGAGTACTTCGATAACTATACTGTTCTCAGGTCTGCAACACAGAAATGGATTAAAAAATATAAGTATAGATTAAATACTAGAGGAAACATTATACTCTTAGCCAATTTATTGAACTTTTTATGTAATTGTTACACATTCTATAGGATACTCTTCTCAGTTTTTTGTAAATAATAGTAGTTTTAGACATTTTGGATTTTATAATACGAACTTGGTGAAACACTCAGTATAAAATAAAGTAAAAAAAAATATATCCAAAATCTATGTGGGTGTCGAACCCGGGACCCTTAGGTTTCATTACCATTACCATTGGGTTCAGAGTCAAAAACGTAAGAATTACACCACCACCTGCCACGTGAAAACATGTAAATGTTTGCATCGACAAGTTGATATTATATTTGCACGGTTGGATATTATATAATGAAATGTATATTAATAAAATATATAAATGGATATTAAAAACGAAATATCATTTCACCAGATTTCTATTCAATTACAAAAACATAATTTTGTCTAATTTAAATAACACATGGACACAAAAAAAGTCAATTTTCTTAGGTGAAAATAGGCCAGAATAAGGTTTAAAATATAAATTAAAGATTTTAAATAAGTATTCCATATATTTTGGACCGCTGAACAAGATCCCGATGTCAGTTTCAACCATTCAGAAAAATATTTTGAGTATTTGGGAATACAATTTCCACAGATAAGTCAAAGTCAAATTGAAGGAAGGCATTTTTTATGATCCACAAATGAGGAAAATGTTAAGAGATAAAAAATTCATCACTACAATGTCAGATACGGAAAAGCTAGCTTGACAGAGCTTTAAAGAATCTGATAAATGTTTAGGAACAATAAGAGCCAAGACTACAAAGAAATAATATCCAACTTGGTAGAAAAATTCGGAAGATTAGGTTGTCTAATGAATTTCAAACTACATTTCCTGAATTCTCATATAGACCAGTTTCCAGAAAATGTAAGTGATTATAATGAAGAGCATGGTGAACGTTTTCACCAAGACATAAAGGAAATGGAGCGTATATATCAAGGTTAAAAAACAATATGGTTCCGGGGGGCGAGCGTAGAGGCGACTTCAATGTGAATGTCAGTCGATATTCCCTTGAAGCAACGTCGAGCGTAGTTAGTACTTGGATGGGTGACCCATCTTGGGAAATACAGCGTTCTCGTTCCACCTTCTAGCGGCTTGTATATCAGTGAATACGCGGAAGTTACGTAATTTCAGACGAGGATTACGTTGTGGATATACCATCCTTCGGAGGGGATGTAAAGCAGACGGTCCCTTGTCTATTAAATGTTAGGCAAGTAAAAGTTCCCTACTCTTCTTAAGGGAAGAGGTTCGGCAAAATTTTCAGGTTGGGGGGTAGCTCGTCTCCTGGCGTCAGTGATAGGCCCTGGTAGCGCAAATAGGCCGACGTTAAATAGTTAAAAAAATAAAAAATATGGTTCCTCTAGCCAACACTAACTTACTATCCACTTTTCAACACAATCTGAGTTTTCTTTTTTTAAGCTATAGTGCTTCCAAGAAAGGGACAGGCGGACAGACGGACGGACGGACATTTTGAAAGTTGTTCAGAATTCGTTCACTAACACAATGATATGAAAATTGTTTGTCTACGAGCGATATTTTCGGTTTTAAAAGTGTGCTGATCGAATGCAATATACTCGTCGTGTTCGTATTTGCAAAGAGTATAACAAGCGAAGTTATAACATAGGTACTAATCAGAAGTAATGAAAACCAGCCTCTGTCTGATCCATTTGGCGCAACGGTTTCTTTCATTAAAATGTTTAAATATTTTTACAGAAAGTGGCAAAATACCTAGTAAACAGTAAGAAATTATAACGTATTTATTAGAAATAAAATATTTAGTGGAATTTGCTAAGTCATAAATAATGAAAACTCGAACAGGAAATGTCCTCGTATTCTGTAAACTTATACTAAAGGAGATTGGCGAAAATATTAAGCCAAAACCCTTAATCCCTACCTGCTACTTGTTATTTACTGCCCTTTCGGACATGATCCTTGTTTAATTCAGGAGAAAACCAAGACAAAAAATAAAACTTGCAAATTGGATTAACACAAGCGACGCTGTCAACAAATTATTGGGCGGTCTGAAGTCTTCCTTTGATTGCACATATGCGTGGTGAGAGTGAGATGTGTTTCTCTCTGACTGGTGTTTTATTGTCGACTTCGCTTTTTCAAAATAATTAGACTTTAGTTTTCTATTATGAAAATATTCTGCTCTAGGTATTTCCGAATTTTGTGACAAAATAATAAACTTTTTCTTTTCAATAAGTTTTATGTTTATTTCATTACTGCAGAATTTTTGTCACATAATTTTACGCGTTTTTACCAAAACCAAATCAATATTACAATTCCTGTTACGCATCTACTATAAATAATAAAAAAGTCCAAAGACTAATCACTCACTCAATTGCAATAATTCAATGATAATAATAGTGTATATACTTGTGTATGTGTGTACATCGTTTCTTGTTCATACAATCACTTCAGTTACGTCAATAAAAATGTATAATCACCTTCCGCATGTTATAAAAGACGCAAGTAATTTTGTAATATTTAAAAGACTTGTGAAAAAGTATTTGGCGGAACATTGTTTTTACTCTTACGAGGAATACTACCTTTTCAACGAAACCGTCTAGTCATCTGGTAAAATATCAATTAAACTACCTACCGACTTGCCATATTTATTATCATACTTGTAAATTTCTGTGTGTTTGTCTTCCCACGTGTCTTGTAATTTACCATTATTTGTTTATAAGCATATTTATTACTTCCACATCCAGTGGAAGCATAGTAAAGACAAAAAAATTTTAAAAAATTTTTATTGTTCAAATAGGCTTAAAATGTCATAAAACGTCGAGATTTTAAGTTTGAACGAAGAAAAAATTTCTGTCTGTCGGTCTGTCTGTCGGTCTGTCTGTCGGTCTGTCTGTCGGTCTGTCTGTCTGTCTGTCTGTCTGTCTGTCTGCCGGTCTGTCTGTCTGTAACTTTTTTTTGTGCGCATGTTTACTCTGGAACCGTTTAAGATATTGACTTGAAATTTGGTACACGTATGTACTTTAATGTGATCTGGAACTAGATTATATTTTCATGTTGTTCCGACGAAAGGTTGGGGGGTAAATTGGGGTAAATTTGGGGTAAATTTGGGGTAAATGGGTAAATCAAGCAGGTAAGAGTCGATAAAATTGGTATTTAGTATATACAAGAGAAGATAGGGTCTCAAAAAAATTTTTGGCATTAGCCACCCCATTACCATCCTCACCCCCTTATTAAAGGGGATGAAAAAAAATTGTGATTTAGTGTATGTACGAGAACCAGAAACCTCAAAATATGTTTTTACTTCGTCCACCCCCACTACTACCCCCTATTACCACCCCCACTCCACTACCGATATGGGGTATCGTTTTATGGGTTTTTGGGGTAGAGAATTTCAAATATTATATTATTAAAGTTCCATAAACAATTATTTCCACATACAAAGTTTTTTCGTTGTGAGTGACTTGGATAGAGAATCTGGATGTGGAAGTAGTGATTCCTTGGGCAGCGGTTTTTTCTTTATGTTTTTGTATCTGACAATTCCAATACTGTAAAGTCTTATGGAAATAAACAAATTATTATTATTATTATTATTATTTATACTAAAAGTAGGACCTATGGTAAAATACTCCACATTGAAATTGGGCCATATTCGTCATACAGGATGATTGCTAGGGACGATATTACTCAAAAATTTGATTAATTACTCAAAAATGTGAAGATGTATATATAAAGTATTGAAACTATTGAAAATATTTCCTTGATAATATCTGTGTGTGACACACTGTATATTGATACAGTATGGCTCTACGATCGAACGAACTTTAGGTAAGTTAGTATGACGATATACTACTTGAAATTGTTATTGAGGTATTTTTAATGAGACTATCACTAAACGCATGAAAATTACAGTCGCGCGTTCTAACTGCGTGTAATTATTAAACAAAATAGACAAAATAATTAATATTTTAAATTAGGAAAATATGTAACATGGTATAGTGGAATAATTCTTTCTGAAATTAAGCCATAATTACCATTAAGTATACAAAAATATGAAGATGTACAAGATATTAAAACTGCAATATACAATACAATACAATACAATACAATCCGTTCATTGCAAAAATGAGCACTACAACTACATACTATTCCGAAAGGAACTGTATCGACACTGTTGTTTTTAAACACATATAAAATATAAAAGTATAAGCACATACATATAAATATAAGGAATTATAAAAAAAAAAAAATTAATGTAAAAAATAAAAATAATAATAATAATCAATAAGAAGGAACATGTAATAAGAAGTATCAAATTAATAGAAGTAAATAGATAATCCTAATTTAGAACATTTGTAGATTAACATTTTTTAATCTTGATAAGATTATGCTTTTCTTTAGTCTACGTTTTACTGTTGCCACTGACATATTGTGATTATTAATGATATATGCTGCTATGAAGGAGAAGGACGATCGAAAAGATTAATTTTCATGAGAGGGAATACAAATTTTGTTTTAACATGTTTTCAATAATTAGGTTCTGACGTTTTGAAAATATTTAGAACGAATCCTACAATGTGTATGAATTTCCTTTCACACATATTGTAGCATTTAAAAATGCCACATTATTTATTACACCTAAAGTATACCGAATTTCTAGACTGATCAGAATTATCAAGGAATTATTTGTAAAACATGTTGGGTTCGGAGTCCATACGGTATAGTACGTGGTGTTTTCAACGTTCCCAATGTCTCGGCTTTGAGCTGCCCTCTGCCATAATCTTGAAGGACTAAGAATTTGAAATTGAGAAAAACGAACATTAGGTGAAAGAACTGATATGTGATAAGGTGCTATTCTGTGAATGTTAATATGAGAGCACACAAAAATAGTTTGTACTTGTGGTTAAATATCATGATGTCTTATCAGCTTTGCAAATAAAACCACAGGGCATTTTTGTCTAGTGCAATTCTCAAATTTAAAATAGTAAATGAGCAACCTTTTTTAATAAGGCCCACACAATATCTTGGGTGAGTTTTTTTCACTTTTGCAAAAATAATACAAAAAAAAAGTAATCCACGACCTAAAGGCTCCCGTAAAAACTGAGTAACCGTTAGCGTTTACGGTGTTACCTAACTTTTCCAAAAATTACGGGCCCCACGTTGCATTTTTTACGTGCACCGTAATTTTTGGAAAAATTAGGTAACACCGTAAACGCTAACGGTTACTCAGTTTTTACGGGAGCCTCTAGGTCGTGGATTACTTAATATAGTTTTTTTTTGTTATTATTTTTTTTTTATGTTGTTATGCTGATGTTCTTTTTTAACTATCTATACTTACTTATAGAGGGCGCCAATTAGTTGCAACCAATAGTGTTTAAAAAATGTAATCTATAGCTAACCAACCAATAAATTTAACTATAAGGTTAATAGATGTTTATGTTTGTTAAAATGAGATAGACAAAAAAATATTTTTTTGTCTATCTCATTTTAACAAATATAACCATCTATTAACCTTATAGTTAAATTTATTGGTTGATTAGCTATAAATTAATTTTTTTAAACACTGTTGGTTGCAACTAATTGGCGCCCTCTATAAGTAAGTATAGATAGTTAAAAAAGAACATCAGCATAACAACATAAAAAAAAATTTAAAAAAAAAAAAGTAATCCGCGACCTAAAGGTTCCCGTAAAAACTGAGTAACCGTTAGCGTTTACGGTGTTACCTAACTTTTCCAAAAATTACGGTACACGTAAAAAATAGCGCCCGAAATCGTGAGGCCTGAAATATTTTAAACATTTCATATTTCAATAACTGTAGATCAATAACTATTGTTACTTACTTAAATATTTTGATAGACAGAGAAAATATTTTTTTGAGACTTTTGTTGTTCTATTATTAACTCATGGCACTGATATATTATTACAATAAATAGTGACATATTCTGATATTTTCCGACGTTACTAATTCTGTTGGTTTCCGATCTTATAAAAATATTAAACAACCTTTGGTGTTTAGGGACTCTAACCATGCATATAGTTTTTTGATCGCAAAAACGTTCGCCTTATATCTCTAGTGTTTTTGATGGTTTATACATTGTTTTCTTGCTTTTTAATTCTTACCAAATCTTAACTACGTACTGCTTACTATACTGGATGGACTTTAAAATAAATTATTTCTAATTAAAATAATTTCTAACTTTAGTGATTGTGATTACGTTTTCAAATAACTTAAATTGTAATATTAATTACTAATATTGCTCACATTTGGTCTGATTAATTTTGTAAAGATGTAAATTAACTATATGAAACCTGTTCATTTACATGTAGAAGAATTAAACTGTGAACTTCGAATTAGGGGAATTCTTACTACTAAAAAAAATATTGTTATTAAAAGGCGTTTAGATACCGAACGTGGCCGCGATATCGAATTAATTGATCCAGAATATAATTTCGCAAATGAACAAACAATTATTAACGATACTTTAAATCAACTTAGAGCCTTATAGACGAATTTGGTGGTCCAGAAAGTGACTCGGGTTTTCAGAGAATTAGATCGCGACTTATTTATATTACAAATCGTATAAAACGTATTAATATTCCTGATAATGATGATGAAAAAGTAGTTCAATTATTCAAAAATGAAAGCCATGCTACTTGTGTTGAACTTGAAGCTTTGCTGTTTGATAGTATTGTCCAGGAGACACCCTTGGTAAATTTAAGTGCTACCAATATTCCTGAAAATATAGCACAACCATCTACTAGCAGAATGTCTAATAATTTTCAACCAGTACAAAAATCTATTCCGGTTTATAAGTGGAATATTAAGAAATTTAATGGCGATATTACCACTTTAATGTCATTTTTGAGTAAAGTTGATGAACTTGCTAAAGCTAGGAACGTTACAAAGCCTGAACTTCTTGCTTCAGCTCCTGATTTATTTTCTGATAAAGCGTATGTTTGGTTTAAGTCAATACAACAATCTCTTAACGATTGGGATCACTTAGTTACATTATTAAACAAAAATTTCTTACCTCCTAATTTTGATGATCGTATCTGGGACGATATTCGCGACAGAACACAGGGTAAGAAAGAACCTGTTCATATTTATATTTCCGTAATGCAAACTTATTTTAACCTTTTACAAAAACCAGTTCATGAAGGTACTAGATTAAGATATATCAGAAAAGGTATTTTACCATATTACAATGAACGTCTGTCTGTAGTAACAACTCCTATTAAAACGATAGAAGATCTCTTAAATTGGTGTAAAAAAATCGACGAAGGTCAAACATTTGCAGATGAATACCATTCTCCTACAAAAGCATCTAAATTTTTCCCTGAATTAAATTATTTAAGCAGAAGTGAACCTTCTACTTCTAGTTCAAATGTTTCGATAAATACTATTTCTCACAATGCACAGAAAGAACATCATAATAAAAAATTTAATGCAAAGAAAACTGAATCATTTAAAAAGTCTGTTAATACTTCTAATAATTTACATCCCAATACTAGTAATAATAAACAAACTGTTATTTGCTGGAATTGTGGTGAACCTAATCATAGTTACCAGTATTGCACAGCCAATAGAACTAAATTTTGTTATAATTGTGGCAAGAAAAATGAAACTATCCGTACATGTAATTGTGCAAAGAACTAAATAATGCGACACGGGTATACGGCCGTCGTGTGTCAATGCAGTTTAAGGCCTGTCGTAAATCTTTTTACATAAACAAGTTCCAACAAATAGAATCTAAAGGTACAGTAAACTTTTCCAAAAATAATTTTGATTTTGAAAAAGAAAATAAATGGGAACAATGGAAAGAGTACGTTTCTAACTTTTTAAAGAACAATAAAATAAATAATTCACAAATTGTACCACTTTTCATTAAACAACCTTTTGATAATAGACCATATGTAGACATAGATATTTTTGGACAAACTGTCACTTGTTTATTAGATTCTGGTGCTACAAAGTCAGTACTTGGCAATAAAGCTTTATTTGTTTTAGATAAACTCAAATTAGCTTTAGATAAAAATTGTGAAAAAGCCATTTATACTGCTGATGGTACTGCACAAGTTGTGTCGGGTTGTGTTTACTTGCCTATTCGTGCTGGTAATGTTTGCAATGTTTTAAAAATTTTAGTTGTACCATCTTTGGAACACTCAATTATTTTAGGAAGTGATTTCTGTAAGGAATTCTTAATAGAAATTAATTTTAAAGATAATTCTTGGAATGTTAACAGTAAATTAAGTGATTGTGACATAAAAGTATCCAAGGAAACGAATAGCTTAGTTTTTCCTACGTTGAATAGTATTGACAATTTAAATAATGAACAAAAATTTGGTGTACAGAAAGTAATTAATGCTTTTAGTGAGATTAGTCTTAATGATAAATTGGGACGTACCGATAAACTTTTTCTTGAAATTGACACTGGTGACGCAAAACCTTTCAAGGTCAGGCATATCCTTTATCACCATACATGATGAAAATTTTGAATACTGAGTTAGATGAAATGCTTCAATTAGGTGTCGTAGAACCGTCTCATTCTTCTTGGAACTCTCCTGTTCTTTTAGTTAAGAAAAAATCAGGTGAATATAGATTTTGTTTTGATGGAAGACGCTTGAATTCGGTTACGAAACCTAATGCCTATCCACTTCCTCGTGTAGATCGTATCCTTAGTATGCTTCGTGATGCACGTTTCATTTCATGTATTGATTTGAGGAAAGCTTTCTGGCAAATTCCTTTACATGAAAATAGTAAAGAGAAAACTGCTTTCTCTATTCCCGGAAGAGGGTTATATCATTTTAATGTTGTTCCTTTTGGTCTTATTAATTCTGCACAATGTCAACAAAGATTAATGGATGCTGTCTTCGGTCCAAAACTAGAACCTCATGTTTTCTGTTATCTCGATGACATTATTATTACTTCTTCCTCATTTGAAGAACATCTCCAAATTCTCTTAGAAGTTTTACATAGGTTGAAGGATGCCAACTTAACAGTAAATCTCGACAAGTGTGAATTTTTTAAATCATCTTTGAAATATTTAGGTTTTATAGTTGATTCTGAAGGACTCAAAACTGATCCAGACAAGGTCTCGGCCATGGTTAATTATCCTAGACCCACTACAACGACTGAAGTCAAACGATTTATAGGTATGACCTCGTGGTATAGGAGATTTATCAACCATTTTTCTAGTTTAGTTTCTCCTCTAAATGACCTACTTAAGGGTCGCAAAAAAGGTCAAACAATAAAGTGGACTCCAGAAGCCGAAAAATCCTTTGTTCTACTTAAACAAGCTCTAGTTTCTACTCCTATTCTTCGAAGTCCAGATTTCTCAAAGCCCTTCGTTATACAGTGCGATGCGTCAGATACAGGCGTAGGAAGCATTTTAATTCAGTCCATTGATAATGAGGAATTTGTTATAGCATTTGCTAGCAGGTCACTGTCTAAAACTGAACGTAACTATTCAGTTACAGAAAGAGAATGTCTGGCTGTGGTCTTTAGTATAGATAAATTTAGAGCGTTCATCGAAGGCACACACTTTACCATCATAACGGATCTTTATTCTCTTCTTTGGCTTAATAAAATGAAGGAGCCAACCGGCAAACTTGCTCGTTGGGCTGTTAAATTGCGGCAATTTTCTTATGATTTGGTACATAGAAAATGTACTCTGAATGTAGTTCCAGATGCTTTGTCCAGAATTCCCTCTTGTAACTTATCTAAACCTGAAATTGTGTTGTTAGACATATCTCTAGATGATATAGATTCTTACTACGTCCGCATGAGACAAAACGTCTTGAAAAATGCATCAAAATATCCCCAGTGGTTAGTAAAGGACAATTATGTTTATAAACACATTCCTTCACGGATTTCTGTTAAGTCAAATATTCATGAATGGAAGCTTTTAGTACCAAATTCTCAAAGAACAGAAATTATGAGTAAATTTCACGATCCCCCAGCTGCAGGACACTTCGGTTTCTATAAAACCCTTTCCAGGATACAGGAAAAATATTATTGGCCAAAAATGCGCTACGACGTTTTACACTATGTGAAATCTTGTAAGATTTGCGGGTCTCAGAAAATTTCTTCTGATGGTAAAATGGGTTTAATGGGTTCACAGAAAAAGGTGAATTTCCCTTTCCAAATTCTTGCTTAAGAGATTGAAAGCACGTAAATGTTGAGTAATGTGATTGTATTGGGGTACAGTTGTAAAATATCGAACACAGCAGTTTTCAATTTTTTGTAAGCGGTATTTGTCTTCTTGTGAAAGACAGGGATCATATACAGCATCTGCGTAATTTGAATGGGATAGAGTTTCAGAAAACTGTGTATCTCTCAGATTCGAACGTAACTTATATAGATTAAATGATATATCAGTTTTACTTTAGAATGTTTGTGTTTATTAAAATTATTGCAAAACGAATTAAAATTGCCGTCGAGCGTTGCCGATTGTCAGTATCTATTTGAGCAATAAACATAAAAAAGATACTGACTGTACTAAATCTCAATGATACCATCAGATTCGCAGCCGACAACGCCCATCTGCAACTTCTACTTGTTTAATTTACACTTGCGCTGCAATGCTCAATAAATATGGAGGGGCGGAGACACGAAGCGAGATAACTTTAATTAAAAAAATATCACACTTGAAACACTATAAAAAATTCAAGTTACAACTCGAGAACTTTGAGAAATTTAAATAAGAAACCGCTGCCAAATTTCCGGTGGGGGGCGGTAGTAGGGATATCTGTTTCCAAAAAAATTTTTAGGCCATTGGTTCTTGTACACACACTAATTTACAATCATATTTTTTTAACCTCTTTTATATTGAGGTGGAAGTAGTAGTGAAGGGTGGCTGAAAAACAAATTTTGAGGCCTTTGGTTCTTGTATACACAGTAAATCACAATTTTATTTTTTTACCCCCTTATAATGAGGTGGGGGTGGTAATGGGAGTGATAATGGGAATAGCAATGGGAGTGGTAGTGGGGGGAGGCTGATGCTAAAAAAAAATGAGGTCATTGGTTCTACACACAGTATATCACAATTTTATTTTTTCCACCCCCTTAAATAATAGGGTGAGAGTCGTATTGGGAGTGAAAGTTAGAGTAGTTTATGCAAAAAAAAATGTGACCTTGACCTCCTGTATATGAACTATCTCAATTTTATGGACTCTTACTCGCTTACTTTACGTATTCACCTCCATTTACTCCACAAACCTTCAACGGAATAAGATCAAAATATAAGCTATGGTTAGATAAATATATATGTGTACCAAATTTCAAGTCAATATCATAAAAGGTTCCAGAGTAATCGTATCCACAAAAAAGCTACAGGCAGACCGACAGACTACAGAACGACAAACAGAATTTTTTTTCGCTCGAACTGAAATTCTTCCGGTAAATATACAGATTTCTTAAATGAAACAAATATCTACACATCGCGAGACCAATGATAGTATAAGAGTTTCATAAAATAAAGACAAAAATGAGTCCCTTGAATAATATTTTTACAAAAGAATCTGTTTCTGAAACATTACGGTTAAACATTTTTAGGAAGAAAAATGTTGTTTTAAGTAGGTTCATATAAACTATCGTTTAAGAAATAACTTTAAAATTATTAAATAATCGTTTCCCAAGAATCATTTTGAAAATTGTACATTTAAATTTTCTCATTATGAGACGAATGATTTTTGAGATCACTTGCTAATTACTCAACAAATTGTACATTAGAAAAATATAAATAAAATCATTGCAGTTTTTCTTTAAAATAACACAAAAGAAATACGATTGTTCCAAAATTGTATCAATCTAAACCAGATCTGATAAGACCTTTTATCTTCCAATCCCCTGAATCAACTTATTAAAATATTCTCCGCTATATGTTATGTGTACTAACAACCTGCAGGATCGCAGTGCCATATTAAGTTGCTGGGGAAATAATATTAAATTTATTTACATAACTTTGATATGTATCATGTGAGTGTATCCATTTTAATGGTTTTGTATTTTCATGTTGCACTTTTTCTATGTTGGTTTTTATTTGCTATATTTTAATATTGGCCTCTAAAATTTCCATTCTCTAATTGTCCGTTAGTTAGTGAATGATATATCCAAATAAACAAATAAATTAATAAAAAACACTAGGATTTTCAGTGAAAATTTGTTACTTAAACCAGTGGTAAAAAGAGGCTTTTTGCACCGTTATACAAAAGTGATGTTTTACAAATAATCAAATGCAGATCCATCTCACTTATCTCTAACAATGTCGGTATAAATGAGAAAGAAAAGACATGTTGATTATCTTAATAAACTTGTAATTCCGAATAGCTGTACGTGCAACCTCCCCCCCCACCCGATCCTTGGGGACAATGTTTTTTATAAAGATTAAAGCCTAAGGAACAATTTAAGACATGTCCTAAAAAAAATGGCTGTACTTTCAAAATGGCGGCCATATGTTAAAAAAAAACTATTGCCAATGTTGTTTTTGTTATTTAACACAAGAACTACAAAAAAAAAAATGAAAAGATGGGCAAAAATTTTTTCCACGAAAAACAACGTGCATAAAATTTTCTGCAATTCTGTTCCTATACAATATTTTGATAGGAGTTACCATTTTCCAAATAAATGAGTCCAAACTTAAGAAAACATGGAAATTCATATATCGGTAAATCATTTAAAGGAAATAACTGTGACAATTATTGTAAGGCGTATAATATAACTTTATATTATTAACATAACAAAAAATAAAATAAACTGAAAAGTAATAATAATAATAATAATCTCGATAATAATATTATAATTTGCAGACATTTATCTCGAAGACGGTAACAATGGGTTATGAACAGATTAGGGATAAAAGTGTTGACATCTTTTGGATTCTGATGGCTTATTCCAATAAGATTAAATGTAAATTACTCTTTTTTAGTTTTTGTGTTAAATGACAGAAACGATATATTTGCAATTGTTTTTTTAAACTTACGCCATTTTGAAAGTGCAACCAATTTTTTTTTAGGACATGCCTTAAATTGTTCCTTAGGCTTTAATCTTTATGAAAAACATTGTCCCCAAGGATCGGCGGGGTGCACGGACAGTTAGGGTGGGCTCCCGTAGTATTACGTTTTATATTGAATTTTATATTTTATTTTAAGAGCTGAATCATTTATCTGGAAAATGGTAACGCCTATCCAAATATTGTATAGGAACAAAATTGTAGTTAGTTTCCGTGTTCAATGACAAAAACAATATTTGCAATTTTTTTTTAAACGGACGCCATTTTGAAAGCAAGCCAGTATTTTTTTTGGACATGTCTTAAATTGTTTCTTAGGCTTTAATCTTTATGAAAAACATTGTCTCCAAGGATCGTGCACGGACAGGTGGGCTCCCGTAGTAGTACTTACTGTTTTGAATTAAAAAATTTAAGGTGAATTTTGCAAGAGAAAATATTACTGAGATAGTTGTGACGTATCTATCCATCGATAAAATTTCGTCGAAATATCTCATGATTTTAATCTCATGATTTTATCGTGTCGTGTATACAGGGTGATTCGCGAGTATAGATCACCAACGAAAAAAATGTTTTGTGCACTGGTTAAGAAGATACAGGGTGTTTTATGAATTTGGTCTGAAAATTCAAAAAGCTGTATCCCTGCAATGGTTGGATGTAATCGAATGAAATTTACAGTAACGTTCCTCAGCTGGGATTTGATTTTGAAAAATGCAGAGCCGGACTCGCAGAAAATCTGCTCTCCTCGTTTCTGACAGAAAGTACATTTTTCTATTACACTTCTGAAAAACTTCTGAAAAACTATTAGCAGATTCGAAAGTAATGAAGAAATGCTATCACAATTGAGATTCAATTTAGACGTTACGGTTTCGGCAAAAAAATCATAAAACAATTTAACGCATCACGACTAACACTTTGACCATCTATGGAAATCTTTCATAGAGTCTATTCCATGTTCCTTCTGACTTCACATAATACATGGCAAAAACCTTCCTACCTAGTCGATAAGAAGAAGAAAACAAAGTAATAATAAATTATAAGCTAAATGATTGTTTTTTTTATCTATTTATTTAACGTCGGCCTATTTCCGCCACCAGGGCCTATCACCGACGCCAGGAGACGAGCTACCCCCAACGTGGAAATTTTGCCGAACCTCTTCCCTTAAGAAGAGTAGGGATCTTTTGCTTGCCTAACATTTAATAGACAAGGGACCGCCTGCTCTACATCCCCTCCGAAGGATGGTATATCCACTACGTAATCCTCGTCTGAAATTACGTAACTTCCGCGTATACACTGATATACAAGCCGCTAGAAGGTGGGACGAGAACGCTGTATTTCCCAAGATGGGAGCCCATCCAAGTACTAACCGCGCTCGACGTTGCTTCAACGGAATATCGACTGATATTCACATTGAAGTCGCCTCTACGCTCGCCCCCGCTAAATGCTTGTATTTATTAAGAAAACAAAACATTTTGAGAACCTCATCTAGCTTGACTTTGCATGAGTAAATTGATGTCAAAAATATCGAATCCCAGAGTTACGTCCAAGATTTTGTATATCATATTTTGTTATTTATTATTTAGTTTACTTGGCCACTATCATTTTTAATTTCAATTTGGCCCAACTGAAAGTTTTTTTAGATTGAATTTTTTTTGTGAGAATCCGCCAATTGTTTCTGAGCAGCATCCTCAGTGCTCCCAGTTCTGTGGTAGTATTTTAGAACTGCTTGTCACAAAATTGTTAAGTATCATGTTTTTTACTGTTTTATTAAGTTTTTGTTTGAATTGCATAAAACACCTTGTATCTTCTTAACCAGTGGCCAAAACATTTTTTTCGTTGGTGATCTAAACTCGCCTTAAAGTGCTCTATCTGCCATTAGGCTACGGCTCATTCCTCGCAAATCACCATTATACACGATACCTTGCAGTGCTGTTTGAATTCTGTAAAAAGGTATTTTTAAAAAATCAGTAAAGGTATTTACACAGAACTTCCCTCTTTTATTATTTACTTTTTCCATAGGATGACTGCTCGGTATATTTATTACTAAAAGATGTACGAGGTACATTCCTTATTAAGATTAATTATCCAAATTGATTAAAACTGGTGACAAGATTTCGATTCTTATTAGTTAATATAATAATTAATTATTCTTTCAGATTTTTTTTGGGTGACCACCCCCACCCCCTATCGTATATTTTTACCTCGGTAATAGTGTTAACCGAATACTATTTTCCACAATCTTTTTTAATTATTTTTTAGGGTGACCACCGTGTATATTTTTCCCTAAAAGTAGAGCAAGTTTCTTCTTTGGCAACGCTGTTATTCTCTTCCATCGTTTCTTAGTTAATTATTTTGCAGGATGACCGCCCTGTGTATTTTTCACTAAAAGTATAGTAGGTTTCTTCGTCAGAAGTAGTCGCATCTACATTCCAAATGATATTTTCCAACGGAGTTTCTTAATTAATTATTTCTTAGGATACCTATCCACCCTATAAATTTTCACTAAAAGTGTGGCAGTTTCTTCCTAGACAGTTGTGTTAAGTAGTACCAAATATTGCCCTTCATATTTTTTTGTATATTTTTTCTAAAATTATAACAGGTGTCTTCCTTGATAATTGAGTTAATAACCAGATGGACAGACAGATCGAATGAATTGAAAGGTTTTAATTTTCGTAATTTATATAGTGCAAAACGTAAAAATCCGAAGAAATCTCCGAGTGATTTTTTTCAAACCTTCTCGATCTTTAAACTGCACTTTTTGTCGTTACACCATCTTTCTATCATTAATAATAAAAAAGTTTCTCACTGTGTTTCAGAATGTTTTTTTTTTGTATTTTTGTTCCAATGTAACAACTTCTATATTTTTTATTAAAAAAATTGGCAAATTAATGTTGCGTCACACAGCAAGCAAGAAGAATATCATAGCACTGTATTAATTAAATTTGTCAATATCTCTAACAACACGCGAGATACAGAGTGAGAAGTAAAAAAATGCATATTTCGTATTTCTCTCAGCTTTGACAAAAATACGTTTATTTTCTCCAATTTCGCAATTCAGAATGAATTGGCGAACTTGAGATTCTAATATTGCAGAAAGTTTGACTTAAGAAATTGTTTTTCGTTTTTGTATATTCTTGTATTAGATAATATAGGTAAGATATCCAAAACATAAAATGTTATGGGTCTATTACAAAGAAAGTTGACTTTTCTAGCATAATTTGAAAAAAGTTGAAAATAAATTGATGTCATTTAAAAATAACAGACTACCGGTCCGATGTCGGAAAACAGGATTTTAGACGAATTTTCGAGAAAAAAAAATTTAAACAAATGGAACTTGTTTAAATAAATGAAAGTCGACTAAAAAATATTAATAAACATTCCAACAGACTAATAGTAATAATTTTTGAAGAAAAAAAACGAGAATGAAGTGCTCAAAAGGGTCAGTTCCCTGAAAAATTTATGTTTTTTGATTTAAGGGTAGTTTTCGGGGCACCGTGGAGGTGTGTTAGGGGCGACAAACCCATATGTATTTTCATCAAGTTCTTTATTGGATAAACCTCTCCAAGTCCTATAAGTTTAATGCAAGATTTTCCCTAACCCTGAACAATTATTCAAAAAATCCCAAAAAGTGATTTTTCCCCATGCAATTTAAATGAGAAATTTCAAATCAAGTCAATTAAAATCAAAATTTCGAAAAACCAAAAATACATACTGACTTTTTTCGGATTTGGAAACAAATTGGGAGGATCGAAAACCTCTATAGAAAATTAAGTCATTTTTGGACCACACTAATAGGGATTGCATTACCGGTTAACCGGTAAACAGGACAAAAAACACATGACGATAATTACCGGTTATTTAAATTTTTTACCGGTATTTCGGTAAATTCTGAACTTACGATATGTCACGTATTCAACGTTTCTATTTATGTCAGTGACTAGTATTCACTAAATATAGAGTGACTGTCCAACACTGAGCACTTTTAACAATAAATAAATAATATTATAAAAAGTAAAACTCAAACACCAAGCCCTAAGAAATACAAGTAAGAGAGAGACATTGACAATATCTTTCGACAGGAAATTGAATATTTCACTGTCTCAAATATCCGTGGAAAACATTTAGAAGAATGTTATTACCAATTCTTATTAACTTATCGACCTACCAATATCGATAGAGAAGGGCATTTTCAGTTGGTGATATTCTATGTACAAATATCAGACGACTAACAGATACAGCTTTGAAAAACTAGCCCTTTTAACGGGCTATTATTAAAAAATATTGTATTTTTAGATTAGGTATTCATTAAATGCCCTATTTGAGTTTATGTTTGTAATTTTTGTTATTTACAGAATAATTATTTATTTAAATTTATTTCATTTATATTTTTCCTTTTGATAAAAAAACCTTTTGTTTATTCATTATAATAATAATAATAATAACAATAATAATAATAATACATTTATTTTACTCAAAGTAAAAATGGTACAAATTGAACTGTAGAGCTCTTCTTCCATTTGCCCAAATACAAATAACCTAAATCTAAGATTATAAAAAGATTATAAAAAAATATTAATACATATAAATCTAAAATTTCAAGAAAAAAATAATAATAATTTTATTTGTTAATATTCAGTAATGAATTGTAATAATCTAACAAATGTTATATTTTATATTAATAATAACAATAATAAAAGCAGCACTCAGACATGCGAGCAGACAACGGGAACGGGCAGACCCCGCGAAGCGAAGCAAAAGGTTAAAAGTAAATAAAATTATATCGGAAAAAGAAAAAGAAATATACGCGCATCCACAACGCAGCATCAAGTATCCTGCTTCTGATCAGCCAAAATGTAATTTTTGATAAATTTAATAAAAAAATTTTTTGATTTATATTTTTTATATTCATTTGCATGTTCATTCCAAAGATGAGATGCAAAATACGTAAATGATCTTTGAAAAATCGCAGTTTCATGCTGAGGCACCAAAAAATTTTGTATGTATCTTGTATTATGCAAGTGATCTCGTGAAATTAACTTATTTCTTAAGTGATGAGGTTCGTCATTATGAATTATTCGCCAATAAGTGTGAGCATGTGTAAACATCTGCGGTTTTCCATGTTTAATATACTATGTTTATTTAGATGTGGTGATATATGTTGTCTATATGGGATACTGTAAATATAACGCATACATAAATTTTGAAGTTTTTTAATTTTCTTTTTTGCTGTCGCCGATAATAACTTAACATATACAACATCACCAAAATCAACTGAAGATAAACGAGTGAATCACAAAATTTTGATTTACACTCTCTAGATATGTCTTTCGCAAAACTGTATAATTTTTTCAATCGACTGTAAGCGAATTTCAATTTGGAAAAAATATGTTTCTCAAAGCCTAATTATTTTAATTATACGTATATAAAAATGTTTTTTGTTAAATTTAGATAATTTTGTACATGGAAAAAGACAATTGCCATTTTCGCCACCCTAATTATTCATTCTAAAAATTACCGGTAAATATCGGTTAACCGACATTTTCATTTACCGATTTACCGGTTATTAAAACTTCCGGTAAATTGCAATCCCTACACACTAAATGTCCACAGTTAGAGTGGATAAGAGGGTAAACTTTTTTATTTCTCATTTTACGCGGAAAACTTATTCTTCATAAAAAGTTTTGCTATTGTTAAAAACATGATTGCCATGAAGTAAGTTAACATGTCATGTACAGGGTGTTCAGAAAATAAAATAATCTGAAAATTATGTAAGAGTAAACTACGTTCAATTTTAATGATATGAAAAACTGGCACTAATAAAACTTGTTTACAATTAAACTCTATGTCAGGATTGCAATTTGTGGATAAATCTAAGTCGCCTCTTTTAAAAAAAATTCAGTGCTGTTAAAAATAAAAGTAGTTTAATACAATTACGAGTATAATTAGCAGTCATATTTAATAATTTTTATAAGTAGAAAATAATTTTTAGTTTACTTGATACTTCTGAAAATTTTTAAAAAAGTCGAATTATACAGATATCCACAAATTGGAATTCTGACATAAATTTTAATTCTACATAACTCTTCCTAGTAACAGTTTTTCATATCGTTAAAATTAAACGTAGTTTACTCTTACATAATTTTCAGATTTTTAAATTTTCTAAACACGCTGTACATGACATGCTAACTTACTCCATGACAACCATATTTTCAACAAAAGCAGAACTTTTTATGAAGAGTAAATTTTCCGCGTAAAATGAGAAATAAAAAAGTTTACCCTCTTATTCACTCTAACTGTGGACATACTGTATATATTATACGTTTAAGAAGTACGCCAAAAATTTCACTTAGAAAAATATTTTACGTCGTTCGGTGACGACCATGTCCAAAGGCGGAAAATTCAAAGGTGCATCGAATTTTATGTTTTCAAAAATATTTTTTTATCACATCACGATACACAGGGAAATTGGAGACACAGTTGTTGTGGATATCATTCAAAAGAATGACAATAAAATTTTGATGAGGCGACGTTCTTAAAGGGCGAGACCAAAAAATGTGGCAAAGGCGGAATTATTGGACAAAAATTAGCAAAAATGGACAAGGCCGGTTTCTCGAATAAAACAAATTTGGATTCATTCAGCGACTAGTCACTTGGACGAGTGAGGCAGAAAGCTGTGGTAGCCAAACCAAATGCTTAAAGATGGCAAAGTTATAGAGAAAACCGCTTTGCAGGGGTGTCGCTGTGGGGGTAGGATGAGGGGTTGGGGGCGCCCCCTCCCCTATACTGTGGTGGTCGAGTTGGGAAATTCAAGCTTCAAGTTGAAAAAATTCGAGAAAAATTTCACCCCCGCTGCTCACTAATTTTCATTTTGGAAAAAATTTTTTTGAGGAGTTGGGAAAATTCCTGTAACGAGAGTTGGGAATTATTAACCTTCCCTCTCAAAAAAAACTCTAGTAACACCTCTGCCACCTTGGCATAAATAAGATAAAAAAGTCATTTGCAAAAAAGCCGCTCCAAAGCGAGGTCATGTCACATGCCATAATTCGACCCTATATGGGGCCAATACCTCGCCGTCGCCGTAAAGGAGGCAGAAAAGCAAAATAAACTCATATATAGTTGAACTCCGTTTTTGTGAATGATGTAATAACTAAAAGGAATATAACCACTAGTGTCCCAAAATTTGTTGAATAAAATATTTTTATATTATTTTCAGTCAGTCCCAAAACCAAAGTGACTTCATAATCTTCTGAGGAAGCTGTGTGAATCTTTTCATCAATCGATTGCTATTCCACACTCTCTATTAGTGTCCTCTATAAGAGGCATTCGCCCTTGCCCTACTTGGGGAGGCGATTCAATTTAAAAATGTTATATTCTTTCTAGATAGACTATTGCATAAACTTGATTGTGTTTATTTTTTATTCTAATCAATAAATGGTATTACTTGAACTGTTGCATTTTGCTGATTGAATGATTATCTTTAAGTCTTTTCCCTGGACTTTTGTGTGTATTAGATCGGAGTTGAGTATCGGACGTCTTCTGATCCCGCAAGTCTGTAACTCAATACCCAGATCGGATCGCAAAAGCTCGAGAGGGATTTTCTATAAAAGTGAATCGGAGATCTCTAAGCAAAAGATCCATTACAGTGATAGATAAATAAGCTAAAGTGCATCGCCAGAGAAGCCAGATTGAGAAAGAAGGCAGTTAGTAATCTACGGTAAGTACAGCTTTTACCTTTATTTTCTATCAAACATCTCTTAACATATCTAACTCAACTGGGAGTGGAAACAGTCACACACAATCAAGGGGGAACGCGACTGGCGCCCATAATTAATGAATTAGTGTCGCGTCCATCAGACGCTGTGTGTAAGGTTGTGACGTATACTTTCCGGTGAGGCCGGAAAGTGGTCACTTTTGGCACCTTAGCAACGGTTCGGTTACTCGGGCGCCACCTTTACAATTTTTTTACGTGGGGCAAAGGTCCCACACTAGCCTCTTAACACAGCCTGTTACAGTAGGGCTGGGATAGCTACAGTGGAGAAAACAGTAACTTCCAGTGGGTCAATTTGGGAAAATTGGACTGTTACACAAACAGCAGTAAAACACAGAATTCGGTAAAACAGAATATCTATTTATTTCCTATAAGTTACAGTGATAACGAAACTATTTACAGCTTAACTAGTTTAATATATACAGTACATTCATAACGCACAGAAGAGCAAACCCAGGCTGTGACGTGCTGATGATTACGGTAAGTGCTACCATGCGATACGGTGACGTTACTAAGGTAAGCAGGAGTGAAGCAGCGATATGACGGTAAAAATGGCGGTGACGTACAGTTTGACAGACAATGACAGGTTAAAGGAGTGAATTGCCGAGTTAATCAGGTTACGGGTTGTCATTAAATACCAGGAAGAAACAAGCAGTTACCAAACAAAGCAGCAAAATTAATTATTTTAAGGGTCAAACTTGTACCTATTATTTATGAACCTACTCACTTTTCGTCCTGGTCCACGTCCGGTCTGGTAACGGTCTCGAGTCGCACTCCTCGTTCCGGTCTTCTCAGCGGTGACTATCACAGAAGATTCACGGTTAGAGTGGGGAACTCTATATTTGCTGCGTGCAGTAATGACGTAGTCGCGGTAGGAGCAATCTTTAAGGATCGGTACTTGCACAGTTGGCGGGGCTCCTGCTTACTGCTGGACGCGTCTAGAGTCGTGGAGCGGCCGACCACGACTGTTTGATATCACGAGTTTTAATGAAGACTTTCCTCTTTCAACAAGCCGGTAGAGTGGGAGAATGTGCAGACACGGTGCGTAGCGGTAAATGAATACTTGTATTATTTTCAGGTGAAACGGTTAAATGAAATTATATTTTACAAGTCAGAAATCGCGGACTTTACCATTATTTTCTGTCTCCCGGTCTTAGAAAAATTTCACTTACTCTTATTTCCGGAGCTGGCTGCAGTGGGCACGTCTGGTCGCTGTTGGAGCTCGTGAGGAACTGCCCTGTCTGCTCTCAGTGCCTCGGGTATCTAGTCCACTATCCCCTCTATTCGCGGTAATGACGGGGGAACGGTGCGCGTGGATATTGATTGCCGTAGGCGCAACTTAGTACAGTGTCGCGGAAATATAATTCAAATATTGCAACTTACGTCTGCTGGCGGTTTCCCTGGAGAAGGCACTTCTGCTTGCTGTTGTTCACTGGTAGCAACTTAATGCTTTCTGCGGAGATCACGGTTTAGTATGCATTTTCAGAACGGTTGGGCCTGGTGGGGGCCTATGAGTTTATGCGGTGATATAATTGTTTCTCACAGCCTGGTAATTTTTATTAAATAATCTAACAGAAACATTTATTTTTGGAAAATATAAATGGTATATTGGGGTTTAAAATACGCTTCATTACACCCCCCTCTTACTTCATAAAAAAAAATAATGTAATTATTTTTTTTCTTTCTTGCTTTGGTACTGGAAAAATTAAAGAAAATTTACTCAAGTTCCCTTACTGATTTTAAGGCGCGTACCCCACACCGGTTGCATAAACTTTATTTGGGGGCACGTACACCTTTTACAAATAAAAATCAAAACTAGATTCTTCAAAAATAACAATTGTAATAATGAAAACAAGTAAAATATTACTGAGGTCCTCTTGCTACGGCTGGATATCATACTCTTAGATCCTGGTAGGGAGGGTCCTCCTAAAAGAAATACCTAAAATAAGGAAAAATTAAACGGTTACTTCTAGTCTTTGATGCTGGATTTCTTTTTCTATTCTTGCGGCGATCAGGTCCCTATGGGAGTAGGTTACGCTGAACTTCTTAGCGTTGTCTCAATCTGGCAGATCGACGGGTAACGTACTCGGGCGGGACGGGCGGTCGATTTTCTTCGTCAGGAAACGAGGTTGGTGGTCTCCTGGAAGATTTCTTGTTGGCGGTCTGTTCTGTCCTTGGCGGCTCGTTGACAGCTACATGTGGTTTCAAGTCCTTAATATGGATACGGGTCAGTTTCTTTCCAGTATCCGACTTCAGATTGTAAACCACGGGTGATACGACTTGGGTCACGGTATACGGTCCAGAATATTTCGGAGCTAACTTAGACGCAAAACCTTTAATAGCCGAGGAGAGGGGATGTTCTCGTTTCATAACCCGGTTGCCTACGTGATACTGGATATCTCGGCGTCGTAGGTTATAGTATTTGCTCTGGGAGGTATATGCTTGGGCAAGCTTTATCCTAACCAGTTCGAACACTTCTTGTAGCTTCTTTAGGCGGTCGGTATGAACGGTTGGGATCTGATTATCCTCATCTTCGTTGGGTTCGGTAGCTTCGTTGGTTTCGGCTTGGTATACGGTGGCTGGTAGCGAAAGTTCTCTTCCAAAGTTCAGAAATGCGGGTGAAAATCCGGTTGATTCATGTTTGGAACTGTTGATAGCTAGCTGAAAGCTATTCAAGTGTTGGTCCCATTTCCGGTGATCCTGTTCGCAGTATTGTGCTATCATAGTTTTGATAGTGCGATTGGCTCGTTCAACAGGATTTGCCTGTGGTGTGTACGGTGGCGTGAAACGATGCTGGATACCAAATTCGTCCAATAATGACTGGAACATACGGCTGTCGTACTGGGTACCATTATCCGTGATTACGGTACGCGGACATCCGAAACGGGTGATAACTTCATCATAGAGAGCTTGGCTGACATTGCGGGCGGTGGCACTTCGTAGGGGTCGGCACTGGATCCATTTGGTAAAACGGTCTTGAAACACTACTAGGTAGCTGTTCCCTTTACTAGATCTAGGTAGCGGTCCTACTAGGTCGGTGCTAACAGTTTCCCAGGGTTGGCGGCTGATGGACGGTTGCATGGCTCCTGGTGTTTGCTGCTGGGAGATCTTGTAACGTTGGCACTGCATACAGCTACGTACATATCTGGCGATGTCGCGGAACATCCCTGGCCAGTAGTACTTTTGTGTGATCCGGGCTGTAGTCTTGGCAATTCCCATGTGTCCAGCGGACGGAGCATCATGGTTTTCTTGCAAAACTGTGGTCCGGAGTGGCGTTGGTACGCATAACTTCCACGGGTCGTATTGGTCGGGTTCGGTTAAGTCACTGGAATCCCAGAAGTGGCGGTACAGCCGGTCATTACGTACACAGTAATCCGGATTAGCTTCTGGGTTCTTTTCAACTTCCGACTTCTTCCGTCTGTACCAAGAACAGTTTGGTGCCTCATTCACAGCACATAATTCTTCGGTACCCGTGGCGGGAGAAGGTCCTTCCAATGGTTGACGTGACAGTGCATCAGCTACACGGTTTAAGCTTCCTTTACGGTACTTAATCTCAAAGTCATACTGTTGCAAAAATATGCTCCAGCGAGCTAGGCGGCCAGTCGGACTTTTGATAGAGTGTAACCAGCGGAGGGACTGGTGATCGGTCAAGACGGTGAAGTGGTACCCTTCGAGGTACGGTCTCATCTTCTCTATTCCCCACACGATAGCCAAACATTCCCTTTCCGTTACGGAGTAGTTCTTCTCGGCGGGAGTTAAGGTTCGGCTGGCGTAGGCAATCACTCGGTCATGTCCCTCAATTTCCTGTGTCAAGGCTATCCCTAAACCTTGGTCTGAGGCGTCGGTTTGTAGGGTGAACGGCTTCTTGAAGTCGGGACAGGTCAAAACTGGAGCCTTAGTCAAACACTTCTTGAGTTGACCAAAAGCTTCTTCCTGTTCGGTGTCCCATTTGAAACGGTGGTTCTTTTTCAAGAGTCGGGTTAACGGAGTCACAATTTGGGAAAATGCTGGTACGAATCGTCTGTACCAGGAGGCAACACCAAGAAACCGACGGACGTCTCGTACGTTTCGAGGCGTGGGAAATTTCTCGATGGCCTCCACTTTCTCTGGATCGGTGTTGATGCCTTCTGCGGTAACCACATGTCCTAGGTATCGTAGCGACTTTCTACAGAACTGACATTTCTCGGGGTTCAGCTGTAGATTGGCCATTCTCAGTCGGCGGAATACTTCATGTAGGTTCTTCAGGTGATCTTCAAAAGTTTCACCCAGGACTATAATGTCATCCAAATATGCGAAAGCATATGGTTCCATATCAGGTCCAATGATTCGGTCCAAGAGCCGTTGAAAAGTAGCAGGTGCGGAATGAAGTCCAAACGGCATAACTCGGAAATGGAACAGTCCTCGTCCTGGTACGGTGAAAGCTGTGATAGGCTTGCTTTCGGCAGAGAGTGGTATTTGCCAGTGTCCTTGTTTTAGATCTATACTAGAAATGTAACGAGCTTTTCGGAGTTTGTCCAGTATTGCATTGATGTACGGTAGTGGATAGGCATCTTTTTCCGTGACCTCGTTTACTTTCCGAAAATCTATGCAGAAACGGGGCTTTCCATCCTTTTTGCGGACTATGACCACAGGTGAACTCCATGGACTGTTGGACGGTTCGATAATTCCATTAGCTAACATTTCGTCGACTTCGGTGTTAATAATTTCCTGCATCCTAGGGTTTTGTGGCCGGTACCTCTGTTTGATCGGTTCCGGTCGCGACAGGCGGATGTGATGTTGGGCTAACTTGGTGGTTCCGGTTATATCCTGAAAGCTTGGCAGTTCCATATCCAAAAATTCTTGAAGGCGGGTTTCTTCAACCTGGGATAGCGTCAGGGCGATTCCAGTCAGCGGAGCAGTTGGCAGCGGCAGTGAAACGGGACGGCGATCCAGACAGGCGGTGGCGGTAGTTAGATCAAGTGTAAATTCCCTTGTACTCAGGATGTCCATGCCTAGTACAATGTCGGATGTCAGATTCGGGAGGTAGAGTAGTCTTTCGGAAAACGAACTTTCCTCTACCATGAAGTCGAGATCATAGGCACTGGTGACGTTTACAAGGTTTCCATCGGCTAGCTGGGCGGAAGGGGTAGATATTGCTACCGAAGGTATTCCTTGTTGTTTGCAGATTTCCATTACTTGGTTTCCCACGTAGGAACGGACGGCACCGGTGTCTATTAGGGCGGAGAACGTTCTACCATACATGGTTACTGGTATGTGCGGTCTGTTATCCTTGTAGTCGGTATCTTGCGAGGCGGAGGTAGGAGGGAACCGTACTGGCCTCGTTACGGTGCGGTTCCGGTCTAGTTTTCCGTCCTTCGGCACTGACAATCCCGTGTCATGATACCTGGTCGGCCACAGCGTGAGCAGAATAGTTGTGGCGGAAATCGACATTGACTGCGGAAGTGTCCAGATCTGCCACATCTCCAGCAGATACTGTTGAGGTCCTGTGTGGGCTCATTGTTGACGGGCGGCCTATTTTCTGACGGTCTTTGGCTCGGTGGTCTGTTTTCCGGTGATCTACTTTCCAGCGGTCTGTTTCCGGCGCGTGTCATGCCACTTGTTGACGGTGTTGGTGCCGGTTCAATGGCTCTGCGGTTTCCTGGAGGCGGTTGGGATGCTGGGGTGGACATTCGCGCTCCTCCTGACGGTACTGGTGGCGGTGGATCCAGGCGGTAGGTTGGTGCTGGCCGGTGGGTGGGGCGGTCAGTCGTGTGCGTAACTGGGTGTGATGTAGCGGATGTGGTACGGTACACCTGCTGCATTTCCCGGCGTAGAGTTTCGTATTCCATCACTCTGGCGGTCAGGGTGGATATGTCAGTTACCGTGGTCCTTGGGATGTACTGTCTATAGTCGGGGAGCAGGTTTCTGTACACCCAACGGAGCTCTTCTTGTGGGGAGAAATCGCCATGTCTCCGGATCAGAGTCTGCATGTCAATTAGGTAGGTGCTGGCAGCTTCTTCCGGTTTCTGTAAGCGGCGGCTAATCTGTGCCTCTATTTCCTCCTGGTAGTTCACCGGGAAGTAGAAGATGCGGAAATCTTTCGTAAACTCGCTCCAAGTCGTCCAACGAGCCCGGTTATTGCGGTACCATAAGACTGCCGTTCCTTGTAACAGCTCTGGTAGTACGGGTAACAGCTGTTCCGGTCGCATTCCAGTATAGGAGCATACTTCTTCTAGCCTCTCTAGGAAGGCGGCAGGGTCTCCTTTCCCATTAAAGTGGATACCCCATTTACGAATCTTGAGGGGATCCGGCAGCGGATTACCAGTAGTCGTGGGCGGAGGCGGGAGAGATGTTACGGTCTGGGCTTGCGGTGAGATTACTAGTGGCGGCGGCAGAAGTGATGGGAAAGTGAGTCGTGAAGTAGTTGGAAGCGGTGACGTACACCCATCCTTGATAAATTTAACCAGGCGCCGTTTCTTTTCTTCCACTGTGCCAGATAGGTCTAGGCGGAATTTGCTTAGTTCGGTATCCAGTTGTTCCTTCTTGAGCTTATAGATCCAACTAAGACGGACATCAGTTGATTCCGGTGGGCGGACATCCTCCGGCTTTTCTGACTCATGTTTTGGTTCTTCCTCGGTATCGGACATGTTTGCTTCTCTGAGATGACTTCAAAGCACTCCGACTCTGGACGGTAACGGCCAACGATGAACGGTGAACGGTGACAGTGACGGTGACGGTGGACGGTGGACGGTCTATGTTGGGACAGTCGGTAATAGATGATGCCTGATAGTGCTGCTTCAGAGAGGTCCTTCTCGTTCGAGTTCTCAAGTAGAACTCTGTTGTACGGTAACGGTACCAGTAGCGGTAACGGTGGAGAAAGCAGGTAACAGGCGGTATCTGGTAGTGCTTCCTCGGAGACGTCCTTACCGTTCGAGTTCTCAAGCAGAACTCTCTCGACGGTAACGGACAACAGTGAACGGTGGCGGTGACAGTGACAGTGGTGAGGGCGGTGACAGCGAAGAAAGCAGGTATCAGGCGGTATCTGGTAGTGCTTCTTCGGAGACGTCCTTACCGTTCGAGTTCTCAAGCAGAACTCCCTCGACGGTAACGGACAACAGTGAACGGTGGCGGTGACAGTGACAGTGGTGAGGATGGTGACAGTGAAGAAAGCAGGTATCAGGCGGTATCTGGTAGTGCTTCTTCGGAGACGTCCTTACCGTTCGAGTTCTCAAGCGGAACTCTCCGTTCTGACTTCTTGGCAGCGGATATAAGCGGTTGCAGTTATGCGCAAATGTTTTACGCACTGGAAGGCCACTGGTAGTGGTAGGCACCAAACGGATAGAATTTATCACCGGAACTGGTAGGACTCCGGGGATAATCCAGAAAATCGGTAGAATCGGCGAAATCAAATTAAATGGTGTCTTGAGATGCCAGTTACCCAATCTTGTCGGTCTTACTCAGTTTCGACCTCCCAGGTTGCGGTGGTACACGGTTTTCCGAAACGGTTGGTCGGAGCGGTCTGAAACCAGTGGCAATCGATTCAGCGTCCCAAAGTTACCATTTCACGAGGGGTCACTTGCCTAGTAACTCCGGACTCCGGGGACTCCAAGTATTCCGGGTAAAATCCGGTTGGTCGGTAAAATTCGGTGCAGAAGGTGTATCTGGGTCCGGACTACAACCTAGTATCAGAGTTACTCAATTTCGACCCTTACTTTGGCCGTAGCGCACTTTTTTCCGGAACGGTTGGTCTGATCGGCCGGACACTGGTGGCAATCGATTTCTTGGGTCCGATTACCCTAAATTTGATACCCCACACGACTTCGTTCCTTTTCGGATCCCTTCGGTACACTTCGGAAACGTTCGGCCGGAGTTCGGGTTTTCGGTTAAAAGTGCAGCCTCTTCGTATGCTAACACCGCCGGAACCTGTGTTCAATTCCCAAAATCTAATAGTCTTCTTAAAATGGTCGAGAACGTCTTCGGGAGTGGTCAGAGCGGTTCGGTAATGGTCGCAATCGCTTCCTCGTGGTCGGTTTAGTCGAAAATGACACCTCAGATGTCTCTCTAGGCCGGTCGGTACTTTTTCGGTCGCGTCCGGTGACTGCCGAATGCGAAAGTCCAATTAAATTTTCCCACAATCTAATTTAATTTAATACAGTCCCTGCTCGGGCGCCAAGTTTGTGACGTATACTTTCCGGTGAGGCCGGAAAGTGGTCACTTTTGGCACCTTAGCAACGGTTCGGTTACTCGGGCGCCACCTTTACAATTTTTTTACGTGGGGCAAAGGTCCCACACTAGCCTCTTAACACAGCCTGTTACAGTAGGGCTGGGATAGCTACAGTGGAGAAAACAGTAACTTCCAGTGGGTCAATTTGGGAAAATTGGACTGTTACACAAACAGCAGTAAAACACAGAATTCGGTAAAACAGAATATCTATTTATTTCCTATAAGTTACAGTGATAACGAAACTATTTACAGCTTAACTAGTTTAATATATACAGTACATTCATAACGCACAAAAGAGCAAACCCAGGCTGTGACGTGCTGATGATTACGGTAAGTGCTACCATGCGATACGGTGACGTTACTAAGGTAAGCAGGAGTGAAGCAGCGATATGACGGTAAAAATGGCGGTGACGTACAGTTTGACAGACAATGACAGGTTAAAGGAGTGAATTGCCGAGTTAATCAGGTTACGGGTTGTCATTAAATACCAGGAAGAAACAAGCAGTTACCAAACAAAGCAGCAAAATTAATTATTTTAAGGGTCAAACTTGTACCTATTATTTATGAACCTACTCACTTTTCGTCCTGGTCCACGTCCGGTCTGGTAACGGTCTCGAGTCGCACTCCTCGTTCCGGTCTTCTCAGCGGTGACTATCACAGAAGATTCACGGTTAGAGTGGGGAACTCTATATTTGCTGCGTGCAGTAATGACGTAGTCGCGGTAGGAGCAATCTTTAAGGATCGGTACTTGCACAGTTGGCGGGGCTCCTGCTTACTGCTGGACGCGTCTAGAGTCGTGGAGCGGCCGACCACGACTGTTTGATATCACGAGTTTTAATGAAGACTTTCCTCTTTCAACAAGCCGGTAGAGTGGGAGAATGTGCAGACACGGTGCGTAGCGGTAAATGAATACTTGTATTATTTTCAGGTGAAACGGTTAAATGAAATTATATTTTACAAGTCAGAAATCGCGGACTTTACCATAATTTTCTGTCTCCCGGTCTTAGAAAAATTTCACTTACTCTTATTTCCGGAGCTGGCTGCAGTGGGCACGTCTGGTCGCTGTTGGAGCTCGTGAGGAACTGCCCTGTCTGCTCTCAGTGCCTCGGGTATCTAGTCCACTATCCCCTCTATTCGCGGTAATGACGGGGGAACGGTGCGCGTGGATATTGATTGCCGTAGGCGCAACTTAGTACAGTGTCGCGGAAATATAATTCAAATTTTGCAACTTACGTCTGCTGGCGGTTTCCCTGGAGAAGGCACTTCTGCTTGCTGTTGTTCACTGGTAGCAACTTAATGCTTTCTGCGGAGATCACGGTTTAGTATGCATTTTCAGAACGGTTGGGCCTGGTGGGGGCCTATGAGTTTATGCGGTGATATAATTGTTTCTCACAGCCTGGTAATTTTTATTAAATAATCTAACAGAAACATTTATTTTTGGAAAATATAAATGGTATATTGGGGTTTAAAATACGCTTCATTACAAGGTTCTTCTGCAATAGCAGATCAAAGTAAATTTTAAGTCCACCCGGCGCCGGTGACTTAACCATGGGGCAGGAGCACTAGATGGCCATTAGAAAAACATACATGCCGGAAGTTGAATTTTGAATTTCAGACAAAATGCTAGAAAAAATACCTTAGCCCATTAAACGAATTTCTCCCTAGGGGTAGCACGAGAACGAACCGTTTGGTACACTACAATCATTGGGTTATATTCCGTTAGTAGATTTTCGCGAGGGAGCGGAAAAGCCATATATAACTTATATACTCTTATCAAATGCCCACTTCTTGTGAATGATAAAATCACTCCTAGAAACTTTTAAGGCAGTCACAAGTGAACTAAAATTTAAGTGAATACATTGTTACCTTCAGTCCCAAGTCAAATAGCCAAACATACATTTCTAATAAATCGTGAATCTTTATGTGTCAGTCGATTGATATGTAGTTCTCAATTCAATGTAGTTGAGATAACGTCGTTTGTGGGAGGCATCCGCCCTTGCTGTGTGTGGTAGACAGATTCTCATAAAATACATTATTAAATAGGCTCTTTACCACATTTATTTGTACCCTTTTGAACTTCAAACAATAAATAGTATTATTGAAGTACACATTTAACCCCTCAGACGTTTTCGTGTCTTTGGTCGACAACTGAATGTATAGGATCGTCATAAATGTCCTCACGTCTGTTATTCAGGACATCGATCACATGACGGAAATTAATGAGAGGAATTCTACAAAAATAATTAGGAAATGATTAGATTAATAAAGCAGTATTTAGAAATAAGTCAAGTGCATCGTAAGTAAGCAGATTGTAGAGAGCAATAAGCAATCCACGGTAGGTATAACTTTAATCTTTTCTCATCTATTACAGTACTCTTGGCTTACTTTAGAGGTCAATACGATCTAATTTATCGTCATTTTAAATTACCTTAATTTTATAAAACGGTCTCCAGTATTTATATTTAAGTACACGAACTTCTAGTCAAGCATATAATTTACCAGATCGATGAAAATATACGTATTCCATAAACTTTACCACTAATTATTATACCTCCTTAGCTTCAGTTTTAAATTTTACACAAGTTGAATCGTCAGTTTGTAGTCGAGACTTGCTGTAGAATTTGGATAGTCACTTATACTTACATAATGCACTTTTCGCAGATATAAATTAACACTACAGAAACTTCGTTCTACCGTGGTATTTGTGAAAAGTTTTCAGCGGCAGTCTGTTGTAAGCTCCATGTCAAGTAATATTCAGTTTGTTCTTCGCTATGCATTAATAAGCTAAATCATAGTTTGAGGGAAGAGCGTTAAGTGTGCTATAAGATATATCTATTACCCAATCAAACACTGATATAAGTAGAAAATTTGCAAAAACTAGAACATAATCCTGTATGATATTTTCTTATTCTATAATCTGGAATAAATCAGAAAATTTTATTTAAGGAAGTAATGCAGATTTTATTCTTGCCACAACTCAACATTTTCAAATAAAATCAAATCATTTATTGGTGTTAACAACACTCTGTGTTCTACACAAGTTAAATACACAGAAGCATAATATATAAAGTAATAAATTATAAAATATGGTAACAAATAGGTACACAGATACACAAACACAGTTATACGTAATTAATGCAATTATCAGCTATATAATATCCCAAGGATCTTGATAATGGAAAATAATTTTATCACAGCTTCCGAAAGCACGTTGTTTGGTAATATTATATTATACAGTGTGTCCCCGGATGGAGTTGACAAGAGGAAAAACATCTCTATTATTGATTTTACAACGAAAAGTCATTCTTTATAAAAAGTTCCAGTTGTCGAAAAAATGAATTTACCATATAGAAATCTTAGATCAGACGTACCGGGTGTTAATAAATTAAGAAAACATCAAAATGCATCAAGAGAAGTACCTTCATTTATTATTTTGGACAAAATGTTTATAAAACAAAGTTGTTTATAATCTAAAATAAAGACTAAATACAAATTATGAAGTCTAAATTTTGACTTATATTTATGTCAACTTACATTTTTTTTCAAACATTAATATAACATAATAACATTAACTTATGGAAAAACAATTTACGCTACATAGTCTCCTCCAACCTCAACACATTTCTCCATCTTTTTAATAAATTCACCATAGACCTTACGAATGGTTGAGGATACATTTACTTCATTTACCGCATCTTGTATTCGTGCTTTTAGCGTTTCTCGATCATGCGGCAGGTCATCTGCATAAACTTTGGTAAACATTTTTTAAATGATCAACAAAACACTAATAAATTCAGATGTAAGATAGTAATATTCTACACAATGTCACAATGACGTTTGTCAGTTCAGTATTATTGACAGCACACTCTGTTTCTTAATTTGAATTCTTATTCATATTAATAAATTCAACGTAAAAAGATAAACACAATAAAAACATAAAAGTCAAAATACAGACTACATAATTTGTATTTAAGCTTTATTTTGGATTATAAACAACTTTGTTTTATAAACATTTTGTCCAAAATAAAAAATGAACGTACTTCTCTCTTGAGGCATTTTGATGTTTTCTTAATTTATTAAGACCCTGATTTTTATATGGTAAATTCATTTTTTCGACAAGCAGATTTTTTTTTGTCGTAAAATCAATAATAGAGTTTCTTCTCTTGTCAACTCCATCCGGGGACACACTGTATGTTACCTAAAAGCAATGTGCTTGAGAAAGTTGTGATAAAATTATTAGCTATTTATCAACGTCCGAGGGGCATTCGCACAGAACATCTTTTGCAATTTATTTTATTTATTTATTCAAAACTATTTATTAAAAACACAATTATTAAAAAAGCAATTTATAAAATTAAACTGTATTATTTGGCGTACTTTCGTCTATTATATATTTCTCGTCATACCTCCCTCGTACATATACTCTAGTTCCATTGTTTTGTCGATCGTAAGTGACAATTTATGTACTAAATACTTGTTGCCATTGGCAACGTCGTTATTTTTCATAACGTCCCTAGGGAAACAAAGTAAATTTGGGAAAATTTTCTCTTTTATATAATATTTATTAATATTTCTCGTCATATTTCCCTCGTAAGTATACTATAATTCCATTGCTTTGTCGATCGTAACTGACGATTTATGTACTAAATATTTGTTGCAATTGGCAACGGGTCGTTATTTTTCATAACGTCTTAGGAAAATAAAGTAAATTTGGGAAAATGTTCTCTTTTATATAACAAGTATTAAATGTTTTAACTTATTTGGAAGTAAATCCAGACAAGCCTTACTTACTATATTAGGCCAGGCGACAGGTAGTTCAATAAGGAAATAATTAGTGGAAAGCTGGAAACTGCTTTAATCACTTTATTTGGACCCAGATATTACTCTCCCAAATTTTCCCCCTCGAACGAAGTCGGCGTTGGCCCTTCTGGCCCTAAGAAGGTACCATTTTTCGGTTTTTTGCAAATATCTCCCAAACCATCAACTTTATCGACAAAATACCTATTATAAATAATCTAGAGTAAATTTGGTACAAAAAAGTTCTTTACCGTTTGTCTCTAAAGTGAACCGTTACGATGCTACGACCATTCAAAGTGGAGCCCTTTTTGATTCTTGCGGAAAAGTTATCGATATCTTCTGCACCGTGTAATTTGGCACCAAACCGCTACTTTTGCCGACATTAGCGCTAAATATGTGAATTACGTCAAAAGATACTTCAAAAACAGTGTCATCATTTTCGATGGGTATCCTGACGACCCAGCAGCTCGCAGTACCAAGTCCGCTGAACGTCTTCGACGATCGTACAAGCATGATGCTGCTAATGTTTTTTTTGATGAGTGCATGACGGCACCTATGCCACAAGCAAAATTTTTGTGTAATGACACAAACAAACGAAGATTGATCGACTTGTTGCGCGTCAAATTCGAAAGCGAAGGAATCGAAACCAGACAAGCTCCAGAAGATGCCGATGTGCTCATCGTTACCACCGCACTCGAGTTATCTCGGCCCGACAATTCGGTCATTATAGTGGCTGAAGATATAGATATCCTGGTCATCTTGGCGGCTCGTGTGCCACCCTCCACGAAAATGTATTTTATGAAACCCGGCAAAGGTTCAATCAAACAACAACTATTTTGCACAACAAGTTTCAATCTCCCGCCGTGTGTGCAAGAAAACATCCTCTTGTTGCATGCGTTTAGTGGGTGCGATACAACGTCTTCGTTTTTCAGGCAGGGCAAAATGAAATTCGTAACACTGCTGAAGAGTAATGAGGAACTGCAGACAGCTGTTCGGGTTTTCCGAGACGTGAACGCAAACCCCGATGAAATTGACAAAGCGGGCCAGTTGGTTGTGGCTAGGCTTTATGACAACAAAACCACGGGAAACACCCTGAATGAGTTGCGGTTCCAACTGTTTGCAAAATCTCTAAGCAAACATCGATTTAATCTCGCAAGCCTACCTCCCACCGAATCAGTGGCATGTGAGCACTCTTTAAGAACATACCATCAAGTCCAAACATGGTATGGAAATGATACAAATCCACTGGATTGGGGCTGGAAAAATTCTCAATGTGGTTTGGCTATCATACCTACACCGAGGGATCCGGCGCCACAAACGCTTCTAAACACAGTGTCCTGCAAATATTCGAAAGGATGTAACCCAGCGTGTGGTTGCAGGAAAACGGGCCTCCGATGCTCCAGAATCTGCATGAATTGTATGGGACGGTCATGTACAAATGCTGCCGATGAAGATGATAAGGATGATTGTGACGCAGACATCGATGTTAATCTTGAGCGCCCTGTGACGTCGGACAAATGTACCGATGCAGACGATGAAAGGATGACGGAGAAATTGAGGCAGACGATCAAGACTGCCAGCCTTCATCAAAACGGTTGAAAATCGACTAACTTTGACATTTGAACAGTGGATTAGGCCTCCTGGGGACACCACTTACAAAAAAACGCGCCATTTACTCTACTGCCAGGTGGTGTGGAAAAGAGTGATTTTATGTCAATACTAGTCAATAATAATACTAATCGTAGGTACTTTGCCACAGCTGTTTACTTTGAAAAGCTGTTATACTTGTAACAAGTTAACAGCTTGTGCACCTGGAATGCTGACAAATATTTATAACATGTAGAAACTTTGATATGGCATATGATTTTGATAACTTTTCCGCAAGAATCAAAAAGGGCTCCACTTTGAATGGTCATAGCATCGTAACGGTTCACTTTAGAGACAAACGGTAAAGAACTTTTTTGTAGCAAATTTACTCTAAATTATTTTTTGTAAGTATTTTGTTGATAAAGTTGATGGTTTGGGAGATATTTGCAAAAAACAGAAAAATGGTACCTTCTTAGGGCCAGAAGGGCCAACGCCGACTTCGCTCGAGGGGGAAAACTTGGGAGAGTAATATCTGGGGCCAAATAAAGCGATTAAAGCAATTTCCAGCTTTCCACTAATTATTTCCTTATTGAGGATTTTTTTTTTTTGACCTGTCGCCTGGCCTATATCATCTATAACCGAAATTATTTTCAAAAATATTCAGAGCTATTGTAATAATATGATTTAATTTCTCTTGACATTAGTTGTCATTTGAATAGAAGCCGAGTCCTACATTTATTATATTGACGGTTGTCATGGATATTCCAGGCATCGCTACCTCTACTATTTGCTTAGCAAATATGAAATCTTACTCAAATAATTATAGTTTTCTGCTAGTTTTTCTCAAGTTTTTTTCTAGTATAATGAATTCCACAAAGAAATCGCGGTGATATATACTCTACCAGAATCAGAAACGGAGAAATCAAAAGACTCAGAAGAAAAAGAAGATTTGTAGAAGCAGAAATACAAAAATAGAAGCAGAAATACAAAAATAGAAGCACAAACAGCAAACACAACGCGGCAACATATCTCACAAGAAAACCTATAAAAGGCAGAAGTCCAGAACCAAAAATACAAAAAAGGGAGCTTAAACGCTCCCTCACGTTACTATACGGTAACGCATCTCACAAATACCTACACCTCCTATCTCACATTCTTTTACCATGCTCCATGTGTCTGTCGCTGTTGGCAACTAGCATGACCTTTGTCCAACTCAGCGTGGACGTGGCAGTCCCAGCTGTATAACCCCTGCGAGTGGCAGCAATGCCTACCACACGCTGGTAAATCAATCAATCAATCAATCAATATAATTATTCATGGGTATGACGAAAAGTATAATGTGCATGGCGAGTCGTACAGTGCGATTGCGAATTGTGTTCTCGACCAAAAAACGTGCACTTACGACCCTTGGTACATAAATAACTATATCAAGTCGTTATTTGCAGTGCCAAATCGTAATTGCGACATTGTCAAAAATTAAATTATAAATTATTGAACTGTCAAACTAGATGACATCAATGATAATTGTCCTAGGAATATTATCAGTGTAATGTTGTTCTGATTGGTTGTTTCCGCACACCTGATTAGATATGGGCGAATTTAATAGGATCTCTATTTGAGCAAAAAATTCTTTTTATAAAAAAATACAGTAAAATAACAAACTTCTTAAAAGCTACCTCACAACTTATCACAAAGAAGAGATATCACAATTTAAAATTTTTGTTGATATTAGACTGTCTCTTTCTTTAGAAAATCCTTTATAGTATGTTTATATCTCAACCCTGAGAGATTCCTAACATGTAAGGAAAGCTTACTGTTATAAAAACATAATCATTTTAATCTGTTATAGTCGATTTTTATATTAGCGCCTTTTATTTCGATCAAGTGAATATTCTCATAAATAAAAGATATACAGGGCATTTCATTAATAATTGACCATACGTTAACTGGAGAATCCTTAGCCCAAAATATGAAGATTTAACCGAAAACACTTAGATAAAATGTACCTCCTTACTAAGTTAAAAATTAAAAAATTATTTTCAAATTACTTAATATTTATTATACTCTTCGCAAAAACGAAGAGTATATTGTATTTGATCGGCACATTTCTAAAATCGTAAATATCGCTCGTAGAGAAAAAAGTTTCATATCATTGTGTTAGTGAACGAATTCTGAACAACTTTCAAAATGTCTGCCTGTCCGTCCGTCTGTCCGTCTGTCCGTCCGTCCGTCACGTTTCTTGTAAGCACGATAACTTAAGAAAGAAAAGTTCGATTGTATTGAAATTTAGAAAGTAAGTTAGTGTTAGCTAGAGGAAGAACTCTATTGTTTTTGAAGAAAATCGATTAGTAAATAAAAAAGTTATTAATTATTTAATTTAAAAAAAAATATTCTCTTAATTTTTGTCGCTTGTACTGAAATGGAAATCTTGCGAAATATTATTCCCATAATATATATTTTTTTTTGTTTATGAATTTTACTAATATATATTTCATAGAAGTAAGAGTTGAAATATGTATGAACGTTGAAAGATATCTATCACGGACAATCAATTTTCGCAACAATGGCTGGTGGCGCAGTGGCTAAAACACATTTATAATTTAATTTAAATAAAGTATTGTTTGATTGATTTTGATTTTTGATTGCTTTGCGTTTGCAATCCAAAGGTCCCGTGTTCGAATCCCGCACAGGGTTGGATGTTTTTTTTTTTTCGTGTAATTTTTTTCACAACAAAGATGGTGTCACAAAATTTAGGATGTCCAAAAACTAACATTATTTACAAGAAAACTGCGAAGAGTATCCTATAGAATGTGTAACAATTATATATAAAAAGCTCAGTAAATTGGCGAAGAGTACGTTTTTAGCTTGTATACCATATTTGGTAGATAGTGTTAGTGGTCCAAGACGATTAATATGTCAGCGAAAGAACTGGTTGTTCATAATAGCCAGGTGTACGCCACTGGCCAAATATTTGTTTTCTAGGTTCCCTTTTATTTTTCAATAATTTTTACGCAAAAAAGGTACTCTTAATACATTGCTGTAGAGTGCCTATTTCTCAAGATAGTTGAATTCGAAAAAACTTTGAAAATAAAACAATACTTTTGCAGGTAGTAATAATTTATTTCAGTAAATGTTCAAAATGGGCTCCATTGACTTAGATAAATTTTTTTAATCTTGTGCTAAAAGAACTCCTCACTTTAAAAAATATGTTGGGCTGGTTCCTGATAAAATTGGCAGCATTCTGTACTTATTGCCATAATTCCTGACGACTGTTGATCGCTTGCCCATAAACTAATTATTTCATGTGCCCCCAAAAGTGGAAATCTAACTGGTTTAAATCTGGCCAATGAAATTCGTTTCCTCGGCTAATCCATCGATGAGGAAATTATTCATTTAAGTAATTGCGGACTGTAATAGAATAATGAGGCGGGGCCTCATCTTGCATGAACCAGATATTTTCCCCTAAATTTAATGACAAAGTCTCCAGCTCATGAAAAAGATCAATTTGAAGAAATTCTAAATATGAATTACCGTTCAAATTTGTTGGCAGTTCATATGGGCCCAACCGACGATCTCCTAAAAAGCCACACCACACATGCTGGAAATATAATTCTCTGGGTAAAAGTGAACTCTTAATATCGCAGATATGAGCATTCATCTAATTAAAAACTCCTCTCCCGGTGAATGTGACTTCGTCGGTAAAGGTAACATTTTTAATAAAATTAAAGTGTTCATTTTGTTTACCTCAAATAAATTGTGAAAATTCCACTCGCTGAGGAAGATAAATAGATAACAAATTCTGAACAGAGGTGAAACGATATGTCGCAATTTTTGTTTCTTGAGTATTCCAAAAGGGCATAGCAGGATAAGCATGTGTTAGGTGCCCCCGCACCAATCCGGTCGAAATTTTTAGCACAAGTTGATAGTATTGTTAGATGAAATTTTCCACAATATTATTTTTGGAAAACCATTTTTACGGAAGTTATGGGGGTAAAAAGAAAAATGGAAAAAAAATTTTTTCTCGAGAACGGATAAACCGATTTTCATGAAAAAAATATATGTTATGGCTTCTGATGGTGCAAATGTGGGAAAAAAGTATTGAGTCCATTTGTCGAAAAAAAGTGGTGAAAATATTTTTTCAAATTAAAAAAAAAATTTTTTAGGGGATGTTCTAGAGGCACACCCACCATTTTCTTCCAAATAAATGCTTATATGCCCCTTTAAAACATATCCAATTTTCAAAGCGATCGAAAGGGTACAACATACTCAAAATTGATAATCATTGGCAGACTGCGGGCGGCGCGTAGTCTATGTAATGAAGCATTATAAGACGACTTCTTTGTAAATATTTCGTGCAAAGACGAGATTACCTTCCCCCCTCGTTCTCGAGGGTGCTGAACACGATGCAGGTGGTGGGAGAAGTTTTTGACCGCCGTAACCTCCTGAAATGGCCATCCCTCTTATGGATCCCTTTATGTTTTCATATATAAACGGGTTTGGGGAGTGATTTGTCGACGGGTTATACTTGAAATAATATGGAAGTAGGTTATAGAGTAAGTGGAGTCCAGACAGCAGGCCTAGGGGGTTGATTAAACCCTCCCGAGGGGTGTAGTTTTTTTTTCAAATGATTCGGTTCAAATGCGTATACCCCATTTTCGGGATCGCTGGTCACGGGAAAAATATTCAGTTTTAGCTCCAACCCCCTCAAACGGGCAGAAATCACCCCTCACTCACCGTTTGAGAGATGAAAAGGGGAATGAATATTTTTCCCATGATCAGCGACCCCAAAAACGGGGAAACGCGTTTGAACCCGAATTATTTGATAAAAAATGATTTTCCACTCCTCGGAAGGGTTTAATTAACCCCCTGGCCTGCTGTCTGGACTCAACTTACTCTATAACCATCTTCCATGTTATTTCAAGTATAACCCGTTGATAAATCACTCCCCAGACTCGTAAAGAAAACATAAAGGGATCCATAAGAGAGGTGGCCGTTTTAGGAGGTTGCGGCGGTCAAAAACTTCTCCCTTCACTTGCATCGTGTTCAACACCCTCGAAAATGGACGGAGGAAGGTATTCTCGTCTTTGCAAGAAATATTTACACTATTTCTGCCTTTATTACATAGACTAGCGGTTCATTACTACATCTTACTACCAATTCAATTCAAGTCAAAACAATTTTATTCAACATTACGGGTACAAGAATGCGCCTAGACCGAGTCCCGATTCAGAGCCGACCACACCACCACGCAACGCCGAGGTAGATGAGTGGTCGGGTGGAAAGGGGTCGATTTCGGCTTGAACAACAGATCAAGTGATGGGGGGTTAGGCCTCCTGTTTAACAGTAAAAAACTTAAGCCTGACAATTGCAGATAACTAAGAACTAAAAACTAAGTTTAAAAACACTTAAAGCTACTTAAATCTAGATTTAAAAACTTTGATTAAAGGGCGCACGCACAACACACGCGCACTAGTTTTAAAGTTTTGGCTGATAATACGGGAAAAACTCAATGAAAAAACCCGTTTGAGCAAGTCACAATCTTCATCCGGTGGTCTGCCTGCCTCCGGAAAGGTAGGATGAAGAGGAGAGTGTGATTTTAAAAGTTGGGATTTGCTAGAGGTTACTGGTCAAAAGGGGATTTGGAAGGGCAAAAAGGGACAAAAAGAACAAAAATTTAACAAAAAAACAAAATGGATAAAGAGAATAGAGAGAGGTTTGAGGTAAAAGGTGGTTAAATTAAAGGGTGGTGAAAGGGAATTTGTGGTATAGGAAAGGTTTGGCTACGGAAGTTGCCGAAAGATAGGCAACGCCTGGTATGGTAATGGATGTTTTAGGTTGAAAAGTATGGCATTATGCTGTCTGATTCGTGTGATGTCTCGGGTTAGCGGACTGTCGCCCAATTTGAATTGATAGAAATTTTGGGAGGTTTCCCGGACGAAGTCCGCTAGTGGGGTTATGTCGTGGTAACGTGCATAGAGATCTCTAAGGGACCTGTGTACCTATCTGAGTCTGAAATGAGGCGCATAAATTTGTGTTCTAGGACTTTAAATTTATTCATTGTCGTGGCCGGGATGCTGCACCACACCGGTGCCGCGTATGTGATGGCCGGCCTAATCACCATCGTATATAACAATTTTTTATTCGTCCTGTTTAGTCCGCTACCCCGGACCAGGAGCGGATACAGACTCCTGGACATGGAGTAGACCTTGCGTACAGTCTCGTTCACTTCTCATCTTACTACCACGGTCACTGGCGACCATTACAACCCCAGCATTTAAATCAGTATCAAACTTCAAGAAGTGGGGCGCAAAAATTCTCTGACGTCAACTGTGGGGTCAAACAAAATCTAGTTTGAAAATCTGAAGATTTTGCAATGATGACATCTGCAGTCAGCCTACGAAAGAACTAGTTTTCAAAGTCCACTACGAGGAGGTTACAGTGCCTTTCACTAGTGAAGGTGCCTGTTTATTGTGAGTCCCCTTGCCTCTCACGAGTCGGGGTGTTTACTTATCGTGAGTCTCCTTGCCTCTAACTAGTCGGGGCGCTTGTTTATTTTAAGTTCCCTTGCCTCTCGTTAGTCGAGGTGCTTGGTTGTCCTTGCCTCTCACAATTCGGGTTGACTTTTTTGCGTGAGTCCTCTTGCCTCTCACGAATCAGGTTACTCTATATTGATGAGACTTCTCTTAGTCTTCATTCTTCGAGAACATCCCATAAAAAAAAATTATTTTGAAAAAAGTTTTCAAAAAAGTTGCAGGGGGTTGCGGCGGTCAAAAACTTCTCCCACCACTTGCATCGTGTTCAGCACTCTCGAAAACGAGGGGGAGAAGGTAATCTCGTCTTTGTACGAAATATTTACAAAAAAGTCGTCTTATAATGCTTCATTACATAGACTACGCGCCGCCCGCAGTCTGCCAATGATTATCAATTTTGAGTATGTTGTACCCTTCCGATCGCTATGAAAATTGGATGTGTTTTAAGGGGGCATATAAGCATTTATTTGGAAGAAAATGGTGGGTGTGCCTTTAGAACATCCCCTAAAAAATTTTTTTTTATTTTGAAAAAATTTTTTCACCACTTTTTTTCGACAAATGGACTCAATAATTTTTTCCCACATTTACACCATCAAGAGCCATAACATATATTTTTTTCATGAAAATCGGTTTATCCGTTCTCGAGAAAAAAAAATTTCCATTTTTCTTTTTACCCCCATAACTCCCGTAAAAATGGTTTTCCAAAAATAATATTTTGGGAAATTTCATCTAACACTACTATCAACTTGTGCTAAAAATTTCGACCCGATTGGTGAGGGGGCACCTAACACATGCTTATCCTGCTATGCCCTTTGAAACATTGCTTATCCCAACAGTTGCCGATAAACTTGGGGATGGGGATCTTCACTAATTATTTTTGGGCGCCTATACCACGTTTGGGACGAAATTTGCCAGTTTCCCCTAACCGCTCATAAACATTTCTAAAAGTTTTGTGATTCGGTTGAATTCTGTTGGGATATAATTCCAAATATCATCGAGAAGCAACACGTGCATTGTAATTTTCTTATGCATAAATATATACAATATCTCGCTGTTCCGTATTCGATAAATTATTATGAGGGGGCATTATCAATAAATAAGTTTTATGAACTGTTAAATAATTCCTTTTACGACGAAACTAACGTATTATTGTTTCAGCCACCCATGTACAAAAGCAATAAGGCATTAGTTAGATGGCTATAAATTTATTTGTGAGATGAGTAACACTGAGATTTTTAATTCCATATAGGCGCTTTTTCGAATTCAAATATCTCGAGAAATAGGCACTCTAGAGCAATATATTAAGAGTACCTATTTTCGTCAGAATTATTGAAAAATAAAGGGAAACCAAGAATACAAATATTTGGTCAGTGGCCTACCCCCCTACAGTGGACTTCTGAGGAACCGATGACTTAGCCTCTAATCCGCCAAGTAACAAAGAACAACAAAATTGAGTAATTCTGTACTTGTCAAATTACTCTTTTACCGCAAATAAGACTTATACATAACTTATGCTTAACTTCATAAATATGTAGTATCTGATTCCTGTTTGACATGAACAGTAAATAGTGATTAATTCTAATTTAACTTTAGTTCTTTTACTATATTATTAATTGATCAGATCAACATTTCTGTCAAGTCAAATCACCAGTTCGTTGTTCAGTACTAACTTAACATTGTTAAACTTTCTTAACTTGTTCTCTGAAATTTTAAACTATACACGCAAACTTTGCTTTTAACCTGTTTACTTATACAAATGCATATTCAGATTTAAATATCTAGGGTTGCATATTTTATCCTACTTATTTGACTAAGTATTTAAGGTTGCATAACGGTTAACTAGAAGTAGTAGTGTCTCGCCAACAAATGCAACCACCGTCCTTCTAAAGTTAAATTAGGGTCATGGAGAGGGTAAAACCGAGGTTTCTTTGTTTTTCAAAGAAATGAGAAATTTCATTCCACTCTGTCAAGACTACCACACGTTGACTTTGAAGATAGTAATACCTCGTAATAACATTTATTTCTTTGAAAATTCGTCAATAATTCCCTTAATTCTCAATTATTCCTCTTAATACCGCCGAAATACCAATACCAATCCTTACAATCCAATCCAATACCTTAATTCCTCTGATGAGTACACTATCCCCCCCAGCGTATTGCCCCACGACCTTTGTTCTTGCGGTGGCACCCCTATTTAATATCTCATTTTGGTTTACTGCCCTCTAAATTCACAAGACAAACCACCGAGATTATATTCTACGAAGTTATGAGTTACCCTCTAATTCCACTTAAATCAGGACTCACTTTTCCAACAGATCAGCTAACCATTCGCATTCCTGCTCTTCGTTTTATTTCGAATACTTGTATTCGGGATAAGGACAAGGTCATGTGTAACAAATCATATTTGTCGTTTTATTTTGATTTAAAGACCATTTATTGCAAGAAAACCATCTTGCGGTATTTGAACACATATCCTCCATGTGCTGCTAAAATATATTTAATGTTCTATCAGATTTTAATAAGGTGGTGTCATCAGCAAATCATACGAGATCAGCTTCCATTATGGCATGCATACGATCATTTACCTAAATTAAAAATAAAGTGGGTCCTAATGCTGATCCCTGTGGCATTCCACTTTTCGTATCAAGGAGGAAATTCATTATATACACTCAAATACTGCCATAATTGTCGATAATTTGGTCGAGTATAAAGCTGACACATTTAGAGGTATGGAAATTTGTAATGTTTATAAAAATTTAATCAGTGGGCAGATTGAAAATTTCAACGTTGAAAATTAAAATATTTAATTCAATTAATAAGTAAAAGTTTCTTATTTTTACAATGTGCAGCTGGATAAAATTTATTTGTTTTAACCTAATATATTATTATCTCCATTATCCTATTTGTAGAAATATTGTAGTGTAAATATGAAAAACCTTTAATGGAACGATAACGTAAATAAATGAGATGGTACAAGATAAGTTCATATAATCTTTAAACACGCCGAGTATGTAAATATTTAATTTATATATTTGTCAGTGCCAAGCCAAGTGAGTAAAGTGTGAGGAAAAGTTGTATATTTGATAAACAAACTCACAAACAATCAATGTAAGCAGAGGCGAAAGAACTGACCGCACAATTAACTGAAAATTGCTGCTGGCCACATTTTCAAAGATAATTACTGAAAAGGGATAATTTGAAGTATTTCAGCTATCCCTGTTTTAATCAAAAATCATTTTAGGAAGGCTTAATCAGTGAAGTTCAGAGTTGTAGAGCCATTTTCCAGTCCACACAATTACTTGCAATTTAATAATATATTATGAATGTTTATTAACGCGGAAATAAATCGGACGAAGGACCATTCAGCGTAATGCTGACAAACTGAACTAATATTAATAATTGAATTTGAAATACCTTGTAACCTCGTGTACTAGCGGCACTTCCTGGTGTTGTTCTCTTCTAGTTGGGCCCAACAAACTCCAGGTCTCCAGTATGGGAATATGGCAAGGTACACAAGACACTCGCGTGGTGATAAATAGCGGTTTTTATTATTTTTTTAAGTTGACCGAAAAATGACTTTTTATATATTTTTTTGTAGCGTTATTATTTTTGTTGATATGGAAATCAAAAACAAAATTGAGTTATAGAAACAAAAAATGCTAGCATTGTTTTCTGAACATACCGCCCATCCAAATGGCAAAGCATTTGTAATAAAGTTTGTAATTTCCGTGGGAAACGTATTTATGAGTACAAGAAATATATCTAAAACTATGAAACTAAAACTAGGTTAAATAATAATACAAAACTAGTGAGGAGTAGGTAAGGGACATAGTTTTACAAGAGGTCTCTTAAGGACACCGTTAGCTGTTCGCACAGTAGCAACACGGGTCTGCCCATCAGGACTAGAGTGCAATTCGACAATTCGGCCAAGATGCCACGTTAGCGGTGGGACATTGTCCTGTTTGATGACAACAATGGTGCCAATATTGGGAGGTTTTGTAGAATCTGTCCATTTATGTCGTTGCTGGAGAGTGTGAAGATACTCGTTATGCCAGCGCTTCCAAAATCCTTGTTGAATTTGTTGCAACAACTGCCATCTGGACAAACGATTTCTGGGTACGGAGATTAACTCCTTGTCGGGAGGAGTTGTTAATGAAGATCATTTGGATCACTACTAAGCTGACATAATGGTCGTGAATTTAAAACTGCTTCGATTTGGTGAAAAACGGTATTAAGCTCCTCATAGGTCAGTACTTGATCACCAATAATTCGAGAAATGTGATGTTTGACTGATTTGACTCCTGCTTCCCATAAACCACCAAAGTGAGCCGCAGACGCGGGACTGAAGTGCCACTTAATTTGCATGACTCCGGCGGCGTTTTGGGTTAATTCATTCAGTTGACGAATAGCGCCAACGAAATTAGTTCCGTTGTCACTGTAAAGATGAGAGCATTGGCCTCGACGTGCAACAAATCGCCGTAATGCTGCTATAAATGAATCAGATGAAAGATCTGAAACAAGTTCAAGATGGAGAGCTTTAATGGCGAGACATACAAATAAGCATAGATATGCCTTTTGAGTTTTACCACCCCGGCGTCTACCAAAAGTAATATGAAACGGCCCAGCGAAGTCTACTCCGGTGTGCAGGAATGGTTTAACTTCAGAGACTCGAGGAGTGGGTAAATCATTCATCAGAGGTGTATAGGATTTTGGATTATGTCGCGAACAACGATAGCAATGAGAAATGCAATGATTAATGGCTCGTCTAGCGGACAATATCCAGAATTGTTCAGCTAATAAAGCCTGAAGAGCGGTTGCACCAGGATGCAGATACTTATTATGATACTGATTAATAAGAAGTTTAGTTAATCGGTGTTCCCGTGGTAATAAGATTGGATGTTTTCTCTCAAAGGATTCTTGAGAGTGGCGAAGTCTTCCGCCCACCCTGAGAATACCCTCCTGATCTAGGAAAGGTGCAAGTTTGCGTATAGGTTTAGCACAAGGGCTTTTTGAACAAATTTGCTTTATTTCATTAGCAAAGACTAATTGTTGAATATGTTTTATAATGATAAGCAGCGCATTATGTAGTTCCAAATTTACCAAAGGACCTCGAATTAAATTAGTTTTATCCTTTAAATAGCTGGTAAATCGAATTAAATAAGCTATGCTTCCTTGAACCTTTCGCAAAGAGGAAAATCGTGATAATAAAATTATTATGAAATCATGTTGTCCAGTGACAACGAGAGAGATTGTATTGGTTTCTAAGTCTACATCGGAAGGCAAGGTAGAAGATGAACTAATAGGCCAAAGTTCAGGCGGAGAGCTGAGCCACTTGGGACCCGCCCACCATGAAGAACATTTCAAGAGGTCATGGGGAAGAAGACCCCGCGAGGCGCAATCAGCAGGATTATCGATACCATCAATATGATGACAATTTTCCGGAGATAATTTTTCCTGAATTTGTGTAACACGGTTTGCAATAAACGTTTTCCACTGATGTGGAGAGGATTTAATCCAGGTTAATGCGACTGTGGAATCGGACCAAGCGTAAATATTTTTAAAAGCAATGTTGGCATAGGTGTCACGTACAAAATAAACTAAATCTGAAAGTAACAGTGCTGCACATAATTCAAGGCGTGGAATTGTGATACGCTTAAGCGGAGACACCCTAGATTTAGCACAAACCAAAAAAATGCGTACAGAACCATCATTTTCTGTAACCCTAAAATATACCACACATGCATAACCAGTCTCAGAAGCATCACAGAGACCATGAAGGTCACATGCTTGATAATTGTCCGTTATAACGCGCCGAGGTAACTGAAGTTGAGCGAGACATAATACCTCACGCTTGTATTGTGACCAACGTGAACAAATCTCAGCGGAGGGAACCTCATCCCAAGACAATCCTTGTGTCCAAAGAATCTGGATCAAGTGCTTTGCAAAAAGAGTAAGCGGAGCTAACAATCCAAGTGGGTCAAATATGCGTGCGACTTCAGAAAGTATTGATCTTTTGGTACAACAACGGTCGATAGTGTCTATTTTGTAAGTTAGGGAATCATAAGTTGGATTCCAGTTCAAGCCCAACACCTTTTGAAAGTAATCAGCAGTGTCAAATGATTGACAATTAGTTTGGCGTAATGATGGGGGTATGGAGTCTAATACGATAGGATCGTTGCTAGACCACTTCCTTAAATCAAATCCACCACTTTTAAGAAGATCTCTAAGTTGAGATTGTAAAGTAATAGCTTCTTCAGCAGATGAACAGCCCGTGACTACGTCATCTACATAAATGTCGCTAAGTAACATTTTTGCAGCGTGAGGAAAATTATCTTTTTCATCTGAAGCAATTTGTAAAAGAGTGCGGATAGCTAGATATGGAGCAGATGATACTCCGTATGTAACAGTATTCAATTCAAATTCTTGAACAGGAGTGTTTGGAGAAAGGCGCCATAATATGCGTTGATAGGCTCTGTGATCAGATGTTACTAAAATTTGCCTGTACATTTGTTTTATATCTGCAATAAGTACAGTGGAATGGGTACGAAACCGTAAAAGTAATGATACTATGTCTTGTTGTAATTTAGGACCTGTTAATAAGGTGTCATTCAGAGAAACATTATTAGTAGACTTTGCTGAGGCGTCAAAGACGACGCGTAATTTCGTGGTAGAACTTTCGGGCTTCAACACACAATGATGAGGAATATAATAACACGAATCAGAATGATTGGAAGCACTTTGACCACTCACAGGAGACATGTGTCCATAGTCAAGATAATCCTGCATGAAATTTGAATATTCTTGTTTTAATGTAGAATCTTTATTCAAGCGATTTTCCAGAGATAAAAAACGACGCATTGCGGTATTAAAAGAATTACCTAAAATAGGAATATCTTCACGAAAAGGTAATGAAACGATGTATCTGCCTGATTTGTCACGAGTATGAGAATTGATAAAATTTTGCTCGCACTTAGTGTTCTCTGGAGAATTGAATATTTTGTCAGGTATACTTTCAAGTTCCCAAAACTTCTTTAATGTGGAATCAAGTTGTGAATAAACAGACACATGAAATGAGTTAACAACAGCTGGTGTAGAAATATGAATTTTTCCAGATAGTATCCAACCAAAGATGGTTTTCATTGCGATTGGTTCACCAGGACGACCATATTTAATAGCGGGTTGTATTATTTGTGAGTAGACATCAGCACCAAGCAAGATGTCTATTTCACTCGATTTCCTATAATCAGGATCAGCGAGAGGCAGGTTTTTTAAATGTTCATAACCTTGAGTGGTAATGTGACTAGACGGAATATCATTACAGATGACCGGCAAGACCATTGCCTGTATATTAAAACTGGGATGATGTCTAAACATCGGAGTGACCTGACAAAAAGTCATGCCAGTACAAGCGGGTGAAGAAGTTCGACCAATTCCTTGAATAGGAACGGAGCATTGCGTAAGCGGTAAATTAAGTCTGTTTAGACATTTCTCAGTTATTACTGATATTTGACTGCCATTGTCTATAAGAGCACGGCAAGTTTGAAAATTACCACTAGCATCACAGATAGATACTGAGGCGGTGGATAAAAGAACTGTAACTGGAGCAATAGCACTAGCAACAACTTGAGGAATGTCAGCAGCGGCGGCATTATCTGTAGAATTAAAAGTCGAGATCGTAGTTGCTTCACGTGGAAAATGTAGTATCGTATGATGGCGTTTTTGACAAACGCGACAAACAGACAGGGAAGCACAAGTCAAGAAACTATGTGTTCCAAAGCAATTTACACAACGTCTGCATTCTTTAATAAAGTTATATCGATCTTGAGGCGACTTATTTAAAAATAAATCACATTTAAAAATAGAGTGGTTAGCATTGCAAACAAAGCAAGATGCTTGTTGAGGTTTTGCAAGAGGCACTGCTGAACCAATATTGTTTTGAGAAGATGTTTCCACCACGAGAGACTGCTGTTTTGATTTTATGGGAGATTGCGTATGTTGCTTATGAGATAATGAAGGAGAAAATATTCCAGTGTTAGAAGTTGAATACTGAGAGACACCAGAACAAATATTTGACAACATAGTGCTAGACTCCAAAGCATTGCATTGATCGGTCAAGAATTTAATTAACTGTTCATATGTGGGCAACTCCGTAATGCTACGATGCATTTCAAACCGTTTTCTAGTATTGGGATCAATTTTCTGCATTAACCAATTAAATAGAGTAAAATCCCACAAGTCAATTTCATATTTATTGAGAGCAAAAATATTTTCAGAAAATATATTTAAGAGAGTACGAAGAGAACTTGCGGAATCAGGTTTAGCTTTTGGTGAATTAAGAATATTTCCCCAATAGGTCGAAATAAGTATGCGTTTATTGTCATATCTTTTCTCTAGGGTTCCGAATGCAATATGATAATTATCAGAGGTTATTGGTAAATGTTTCACTAATTTTAATGGTTCATCAGATAAGGCACTTATTAAGTATTGGAATTTCTCTATGTTAGACAATTTTGTGTGATTGTGTATCAATGACTTAAACAGTTCATAGAATGAAGCCCATTCAATAGCATTACCTGAAAATTTAGGTATCTGAATCTCCGGTAGATGAACAGTATTTTTATTGCTTTCAACATCAACCTTTTGATTTGTTGTAACAGCAGATGCCATTTTGGTTAATTGTATGTCAACAGCTTGAATGTTATCATGCAAATCATCTATTTCTTCCACCAGTGAATTCAGTTGATCCAAATTTTCAACTGAGAGTTGACACAATTTTAATGATTTGCGTTGTTCTTGAAAATCCTCGTAAATGAGGTTAGATGAGTATTCTGACACGGCGGTTAATTTTCTAATTACCACATTACATTCCCTTACAAAGTCCTCAAACTTCATTTTGTAAGTATTGATAAGCTTCTTAATAAAGTTATATTAACCAAATGTAAATAAAATTACAAAATAGTTCTATTATCAGTACTCACAAATACGTTAGAATGACAATATAATAACGAAAATATGTTTAGAGGAAACAAGAAAATGAATTAATTATAGCGGCAGGTTCAATAAAAAACACCGTGTGCTAGTGTCAAAATGAATTTAAGCAACAAATGTCAGTTATGAAGTAATTAATTTAAAACGGTTTTAGATGGATGTAAGGCAAAGCTGGTTTTCTTTTTTTTAAGGTATCGGCATCGAAGGATCAAAAATGTTTATTAACGCGGAAATAAATCGGACGAAGGACCATTCAGCGTAATGCTGACAAACTGAACTAATATTAATAATTGAATTTGAAATACCTTGTGACCTCGTGTACTAGCGGCACTTCCTGGTGTTGTTCTCTTCTAGTTGGGCCCAACAAACTCCAGGTCTCCAGTATGGGAATATGGCAAGGTACACAAGACACTCGCGTGGTGATAAATAGCGGTTTTTATTATTTTTTTAAGTTGACCGAAAAATGACTTTTTATATTTTTTTTTGTAGCGTTATTATTTTTGTTGATATGGAAATCAAAAACAAAATTGAGTTATAGAAACAAAAAATGCTAGCATTGTTTTCTGAACAATGAATATGAATTAAAATTCGTCTCCGGTCGGAAATAATGTATTTCTTTCTTTTTGCATATTATTAGGTAATTAAAGAAATAGAAGGAATACAATAAGAACAAAATGTATTATAATACAAGAGTAGATTATAATAGGGAACATTTTCCAATCTCTCGTAAATGTTAAAAATATCTATAAATTGTTATATTATTTATCAGTACTTTTCCAGTAAAGTATGAAAAACTTATTTGTAAAGTAACATTTTACGTGTCTTTGATTTCCTACATAGTCCAGTCAAAAAACCTCAAAAAATGACCCAACCTCCTGAAAAGTCCGAAAGCTTTCAAACTTCGCACACTTATTTAGAGGTACCTAACAATGAATATGCCGAAAGTCCTCATGAATATGAGGCGAGCTCTAGCGGCAATTAGCGAAAATAGGGCACTTTCTTTGGTTTTTCGTTAATATCTCGAGAACCGTTGGTCGGAGGCAAAAGTTGATTATATACATAATTAATGCTTATCAAATTTGCTATAAAAATGATTATATACATTTTTCTCGTATTCCCAATGGTTCCCGAGTTACAGGCGCTAAAAGAGAGCGTTTTGTGAAAAACCACGCTAGGGGCGGTACAATTTGGCATTTCTAATAATATTTGACATATGGTTTACCTACGTTTTTATATACTAAGGATAATTGAGGAGATAAACTTCACAACTTTGTATAAAAAGCACATGATGTATGTTACTTATGATGTATATTGATGAGGCACATGATGTAGGTATATTAAACAATGAAATATATGAACAAACAAAATCCTGAGGTTATTCCAAGGAAAATTTTGTACAGAAAAATCAATCAGCTCTGAATCTCTTCTTGGTAGAAGGCCCTGCAATTTGATTATCTTGGCCAGCTTCTACACTTGCTGCCTGAAACAATAGGTAAGTATGCATGAGATGAAGGTGTGAGAGAACTATTATACAAATAAAAACATGTAAGTAAAAGAAAGTATATAAGAAATAAATAAAACATAAGAAGTAAATATAAGAAAGGAGTAAGCGACCAGTAAAACAACATATGAACATGACAACCGATTTATGTATACTATTGCAAGGTAAATGAATAATAAAAAAAATACAAATGTGCAATCTCACCTGACTTCTGGTTCCAGCAAGCACATTGCTTTGACCTTTATGTACCAAATGTTCAGTGTTTGTTATTTGCACTGAATGATCTGCTTCTTCAAGGTTTATGACATCGGGATCATCAGCGTCATCAAAGTCTTCTTCGTGGTTGGAAGTAACACCATTCAAGCATTCGCCATGGCAGTTGTGACAAATGCTTGTACACATTATTCCTGCCTTTCGACAGCCACATCTGTTCCCACATCCAGTTGTACATGTGCAACAAATGAGGTTAACGACAGCTTCAGGTGCTGCTGGATCCTCTGTTGTCACAGGGATTAGCCGATCGCTTTCCACCTTCCAACCCCACTGTACAGGAGGAAGTTCATTCCCAATCCAAAATTGAATTTGGTGATACACTCGAAAAGCATGCTGTCTTGCTGCTCCTTCTGTGGGCGGCAGAGCAGAAAAGTCGGGTTTAGCATTGGATACAGATTTGGTTAAAGCATTGTAACGGTACATGTTAAGAGCCTATAACTCGGGAACCATTGGGAATACGAGAAAAATGTATATAATCATTTTTGTAGCAAATTTAATTATGTATGTAATCAACTTTTACCTCCGACCAACGATTCTCGAGATATTAACGAAAAACCAAAGAAAGTGCCCTATTTTCGCTAACTGCCACTAGAGCTCGCCTCATATTCATAAGGACTTTCGGTATATTCATTCTTAGGTACCTTTAAATACGTATGCGAAGTTTCAAAACTTTCGGATTTTTCAGGATTGTTTTGACTGGACTAATATAAGAAATCTAAAAGCGATCACTCAATTCTATAAAATCTCATAAAGTTTGTTTCTATCGGTGACCTTTTTTTTTTATAAAAGTCTGTTCACATTTCTTGGCCGATTTGCTATGTTCTTATTGTTTTAATTATTATCTTTTGTTGACGTTAGTTAAATATTAATGTTTTTTATTTAAATTTTTGGTTTAATTTCAACAATTTATTGTTTTAAGTTTTCTGCACTGTAAGCTCTCCCGGAACAACTTATACAAGTCTGTTACCCCAAAACACTTCATCAATGGATTATTTACACCATTTTGTTCTGTACTGTTTTTATTTTAGAAAGTATAGCTTTTCAAGATAAAATAAGTTTAAAAAGGTTAAAAAGGTATATCAGGTTTCCTTCCAAATAATTGTATTCACTAAAGTCCAAATATATTTTTTTCATCTTTTTCTCCTTTGGCAGATGTGTTAACCACATGTGAAATACCATTACCCTTCGTCAGATTTTTCTCATTGCTTTTTTGGTGTGACCACTCTGTAAATTTTTCGTGTTTTTCTTTTCTGGCCGTTGTATTAATTACACGTGAAATATTACTTTCGTAAGTCACATATTTTCTCTTAATTATTTTTAGGTATCCACCCTGTATTTTTTTAACCGAGAGCATATCCCAGTTCTTCGTTCGCGATAACTTTAACTACATACCAAATATTATTTCTTCTTCTCCGTCAAATTATTTTGTATATATAGCGCCAACAGACAGACACATCAGACCAGACCGACCGACAGATAGGCAGACAGGCAGACAGACAGATAGACTGACTGATGGAATGAAAGGACTTTAATTTTCGTAATCTGCATAATCTGACCCGTGAAAATCAGGAAAAATCTAAGGTGATTTTCTCACGATTACGACACTTCCCTTCGGTAGGCGAGGGAAATAAAAATTATTCAATAAACAACATCTGTATAAGATTTATGAATAGAAAATACATTCTGAAGTTAGTAGACAAGTTCCGAGAAGCTGCATCAGTGGCTAACAAAAAACGAGACCTTTAACATGAACTTCCGGTAAGGAATGAAGCTGTTGAGGTTGCAGTTTTAGGACAAGTTGCTGTAGATTCAACTTTGAGCATGATAAAATTGGCTACTGTTACTAACATCAGTAAAGAAACTATTCGCCAAATCTTGAAACATTATAAATTTCATCTTTACAAAACTCATTTAGTGCACTAATTCAATGAGGATGGTGTTGATGAGCAACAGGAGTTTTGCAGTTTTATGTGAAAATTTCCTGCTGATAGGAATTTTCTTTCTGCTTACCTGACAGGTGTACGTTTAAACCCAAAACTGTAAATCATTATAACTGTCGTTGTTGGCTAATCTGAAAGTCCACACTCAAGCTCCTCAAAAATTTGAATGTTGAGATCCTGTTTGGACCCATTTTTCTTAATGGTGGTTTAACAGATGAAATGTATCTGGAATTACTGAAAGATTTTGTCCAGCCATTACTTGTTGATATTATTGAAAATGATGATCGTTACCTGGAAGACCATTTGATGTTCAAACAAGACGAATCTGTTTCACATTATGCACTGCCTGTTATAGAAGGGAGTTTTTGGGCAGAATGCTTCCGGGAAAATGGACGGAAAGGTGCTGTGGAATAGCCGAGTAGATCTCCAGATTTAACTGTGTTCGATTTTCTTCTGTGATCCATTTGAAGAGCAAAATCTGTTCAACAGAAACGGAATAGTAGGAAAAGTTGCAACGTCGCGTCGTATGGTTAAGAAATGCAGTCAAATAACTACACAAATGTTTCAGAATGTAAAGACTCGTTTCGAACAAAACTTGTATGGAAGCTGGTGGGGTACAGTTTGAACATCTAATTAACTGATAAAATTCCCCCAACGTTCACAGTTGTAATATTTGAACTGGTTTATCTTAATAAATAAAGAACTCTTTTTAGTCCAGTGTTTGACGGTTTTTAGCTCAGAATTCTTTCGGATAAAACCGATTGTCGTGAAATTTTGACAGTATTTAATGTATAAGAAACAAAAGTTGTACCGATATGTGCTTTCTCGGAGGTGGAAATCATTACATTCAAAATAACTGCAGAAATCGATAGAGGAATAACTTTTGAATGTTCTATGGAGTTTTTTCGATGACTTAACACTTTTTGAGTTATTCGTGATTGAACATGTTGATTTTTCATCTAAAAAATTCATCTTTTAGAACGATTTTTCACGAATAACTCGAAAACCTTACGTTTTATCAAAAGAAAAATATCATAAGCAGAAATGAAGCTTGTTAAATAATAAATCGACTGTTTTTTTTATTCTGTAGATGCAATACGAACCGAGTTATAGCACGTTGAAGGTGATTTTTTGTTCACCGAAAACTGAATTCGAACCTTTCAACGGTAAATAACAGAAAAGCGGAACTTTTTTGGAGGAAAACATATAAGATATTTTTAAAAGTACTTAAAAAGACCTTTAAAATGAGCTTTAGTAAAATTCGTCAGCATAAAAACTAATGGAGTTATGATGAAAATAAAATGGTTGTCTCGTTTTTTCGGAAAAAAAATCATCAATGAAACCAATGGCTTCACCGTAAGAATTGAAATTAAACGTAATCCATTTATAATTTACTTTATTTAAATACTAGTAATACGTTCTAGAAGTTTGACTGGTTTGGGATGCCTAAATTTGAAAAAAAGTTTGATTGAAGTTTGAAATGATTTTTGAAATTTCTTAAAAAATTTTCATTTATTCACAATAACTCAAAATCTAAAGAAGATACATAAAAAATGCTAGAGTACAAAAATTTAGTTTTTTTTTTACTGAAAATTTAGTTTTTTTTTATTTCTCTAGGATAAAAATTAATTGAGATGTCACCGTTATAAGTTTGCATTTGAGTGCGAGAACTACTTTTACCGAGCCTTTCAAACTCAAAAATATCAAAAACGAAGGGTTCAAGGAAGTTCAACTTTACATTCCTTGTAGCTCTTAAAATTCTCTGCAAAATGGTTTTTGGAGCGATTGGATAGCTTAAAAATTAAGGAAGTTATCGTTGAAAAACCAACCAATCTCATTTTTTCGGTGAAATTTTCGGAGCATGTAAATTGTTTTATTCATTTATAAATATATGTAAATATATAAAAGTACTTCAGAGCTGGAAGAAATTTTAGAAGCCGGTAGGTACTGCACAATATTACTTTACAGAGCTGCTAACAACAGTGCTGTGAAATTATCATCCCTTGTTCCAACAGTTGATGCTCTGAATGAGCACATTAAGAGGGTTTATTTACAAACCCGGATGTGACGTGAATAAAAATATTCGTCCCACTGATTGGGGATGGATTAATAATGAAGGAAATCTTTACTACCAATCAAAATGCTGAATATGCCTGCACCGGAAGAACTCCTCAAAATGATATTTTGTAATTGAAAAAAAGGATGCGGCGCAGCTTGTAGCTGCCGAAAAGTTGGATTTTTTGTAACGCAACATGTGGAACATGCTCCGGTGACAATTGTCCTTCAATTACAGACCAAGAGGAGGAGGTCGATAGTGATGATAGTTCTTCTAACGATTCATAGATTTTCAGTAATAAAACATGCTATTATAATTTACATAAAATTTTTATTTTCCCCCTTTAAACTCATTTAATAATTTCAGTATTTTAATTTTAAGTAAACATGGTAGTTAATTTTATCACGAGGGCGGTTTGTAATAGATGAAACGTTGTAATAAATCATAAATTATATTATAAACAGTGACGGGATTTTAATTCATTATAAATGCCCTATTAAAACGTTTCAAGCTGTTAAAAACTATTTTTTTTTAATTTCGTCATAAGGGGCGGCCTTAAAGGGTTGAAACGTTGTAATACATCATAAATTATATTCCAGAACATGAAGTAATGTTTATTCTACATATATAAAATGATTTCAATCTATGTAACGCTTAGATTTGGTTTTTAAATATTTTGTCAGAAACAAAAAGCACACATCAGGAACATATAACTTTTGAAGAGAAGAGTAAGATAAGCTTAATTACTAATTTTCATCAAAATCGATGTTATCTGAAAAAATTCAGATAACGTCAAACATGATTCGAAATTGAAAATTTATGTTGCATTCAAGGGAGGAACACATTTCAAATGAGGTGTCACTTGGCATTTAAAATTTTAGAGATTATGGTTACAACGCGAAGAAATGAAGTCATATTGCATAAAATATCCCCTTTGAAAATGGGGTTGACGTGTCTAAAAAGATCAATAATACCATGAGCTACCGTCCGTTTCGTTTTCAATAGACCACACTATATCAATTTATTAATGGCTAATTTTCAGGTTCAGGTTGTTCAACCGAGAACATTACGACACTGATTGTTAGTGAAATAAAAATATAACCCAGGATTCAGCCATGTTTGCGCATAACTTAACTCATTTCTCAGACTTCTGTTACGACTGCCTTTATCAATATCGCACACGATATTTCAAGTTAATATTTGCATATTATTACTAAAACTATTTTCTTGTAAACATATGTTTTATTATTTTACTGCAGAGTACGCTTTATGAATATAGTTGAGGTATTTACATTTACCGCCACTTCTATAAATATTTCTCTTTCATTTAACAGTTTGAGAAACGCGGACTTAACTGACGCCCCTTTAGTGGAGTAACCGAAGATTTTCACTTCGGAAAAATTTGTAACCAGGTAGACCTTGGTGAGTAATATTCTTCAAGTATGCTAGAATAACGTAGTGAAAAGTCTACCGCAAAAAAGTGTACGCGTCCTATTTTTATTTAACAATTTATGTGCAAAAATACGATTTTTAAATTTTATTTGTACGAAAAAACTGATAGCGCCATTCGAAAGAACGGGAAATTTTACGAAAGAAACATATATGACATGTATTTTGCGCATTAAATTGGAGCAAGTAGAAATTTGTTAACTAAGGTCCCAAGTGACGCTGCGCCGACCGCCGCACAGTGGCGAGAAATGCCAGTGTTCCACCCAAATTACTCTAGAGGTCGTAAATTTTGAGTTATTGAGACATTCTTTTTTTTTAAATGTTCATCTTGAATTTACCTATCGATCCCTCTAGCCGGATTTTGAAATTTCATTTTTCATTTTTTTAAATTTTTAATAGAAAATCATATTTTTACAAAAATATACTGTTTTTTCTATTAAATTTATTCTAACGGGCCGTAAATTTGAGTTTTCGTAACAAATTTTTTTTTCAAATCTTCGTCTTTTAATCAGCTATTGATCTGTCTAGATGAATTTTTGATTTAGTTGTTGACAACTGTCAAAATTACTGTCAAATACAAAAAAATACGATTTTTAGATAAATAATTCATACAATAAGAGGTTGGTGTTCAGTTGGTTGTTGGTTTTCAATGTACCTGGTTCCGAAGTTGACAGGAAAATATATATTTCTAAATTTGGCAGCTGCCATAATTGTTGTCAAATTTCCAAAGATAGATGGAAGAGCTTATTAATTTTAAAAATACCCTGTAAATGTATAGAAAAATAGATATATATTGTTTTTGATCCGTTTGATTTAGTAATTGACAGGAAAATATGAGTTTTAAATTTGGCACCTGTCATAATTGCTGTCAATTTTCCAAATATTAATTTTAAAAATGCATTATAAATGTATAGAAAAATAGATATATATTGTTTTTAAACTGCCAGATTTAACAGTTGACAGGTTTTTAAATTTGGCAGCTACCATAATTTCTGTCAAATTTCAAAAAATAGAAGTTAGAGCTTATTAACTTTAAAAATACCCTGTGAATATGTAGCAAAACGGATACAAATTGTTTTTAATGTACCTAGTTCCGAAGTTGACAGGAAAATATGATTTCTGAATTTGGCAGCTGTCATAATTGCTGTCTCATTTCAAAATATAGAGGTAAGAGCTTATAAATTTTAAAAACACCCTATAAATGTATAGAAAAATAGATATATATGTTATTTTTGATCAATCTGATTTCGTAACTGATAAGAAAATACCATTTTTAAATTTGGCAGCTGACGTAATTGCTGTCAAATTTCAAAACATGGAGGTAAGAGCTTATTAACTTTAAAAATACCTTACAAATGTATAGAAAAATTGATGTATATTATTTTTGATCTATCTGATTTCGTAAGTAATAGGAAAATATAATTTTTAAATTTGGCAGCTGCCATAATTGCTGTCAAGTTTTAAGGTGTGCAGATTAGAAGTTATTAATTTCAAAAATACCCTTTGAATGTATAGACAAATAGATATATATTATTTTTTCTCTTCCTGACTTATGAACTGACAGGAAAATATTATTTTTAAATTTGGCAGCTGCAAAATTTAGAAATCACATTTTCCTGTCAACTTCGGAACCAGGTACATTAAAAACAACATGTATCCGTCTTGCTATATATTCACAGGGTATTTTTAAAGTTAATAAGCTCTAACTTCTATTTTTTGAAATTTGACAGCAATTATGGCAGCTGCCAAATTTAAAAAACCATATTTCTCTGTCAGCTACTAAATCTGGCAGTTTAAAAACAATATATATCTATTTTTCTATACATTTATAGAGCATTTTTAAAAACTGACAGCAATTATGACAGCTGCCAAATTTAAAACTCATATTTTCCTGTCAATTACTAAATCAAACAGATCAAAAACAATATATATCTATTTTTCTATACATTTACAGGGTATTTTTAAAATTAATAAGCTCTTCCATCTATCTTTAGAAATTTGACAACAATTATGGCAGCTGCCAAATTTAGAAATACATATTTTCCTGTCAACTTCGGAACCAGGTACATTGAAAACCAACAACCAACTGAACACCAACCTGTTATTGTATGAATTATTTATCTAAAAATCGTATTTTTTTATATTTGACAGTAATTTTGACGGTTGTCAACATCTAAATCAAAAATTCATCTAGATAGATCAATAGCTGATTAAAAGACGAAGATTTGAAAAAAAAATTTGTTACGAAAACTCAAATTTACGGCCCGTTAGAATAAATTTAATAGAAAAAACAGTATATTTTTGTAAAAATATGATTTTCTATTAAAAATTTAAAAAAATGAAAAATGAAATTTCAAAATCCGGCTAGAGGGATCGATAGTTAAATTCAAGATGAACATTTAAAAAAAAAGAATGTCTCAATAACTCAAAATTTACGACCTCTAGAGTAATTTGGGTGGAACACTGGCATTTCTCGCCACTGTGGCCCGCTGAGGCTGGAATAGGCTTGTGGTAGCGCGCGCGTTGTACGTAAGTGGCTATAACTTTTGATTGCAAAAAGAAAATGATATGAAACCAGTTGGAGAAGAAAAAGTATCGTTTCCTTGAAGTATTACATGTTTTTAAATAATTTTTTAAGTACTTTAATTACCACATATGTAGCTTGAAAGCGGACCATTGCATGAATTAACGATTATTTAGTAAAAATCGTTGTAAAATGAATAATTTGTTAAAAAAAAAAATACTTGGATAGCACATTTAAAATATGTATTCAGCCAAAAAAATTTAAAAAATATATTTTAGGAAATTCAGACCTTTAAACTTATAGTCTGGGAGGTAGTGTCAAATTTTAAGGGTGATTTAGGCACGATTTCTATGAGTTTATGATGATAGTTAGTACGTGTTGAAGAACTAAAATTGATGTTAGCTGGCATGACTCCGTGACTTTTGGGCGTGGGAGGCTGCGAAACTTGTAGAAAAAAAAAATTTTTTTGGACCAAGTATGAATGATTAATTTATAAAACGCAGATCTTAAAATAATGCGTCAGCTGCATCGGATCCATGGAAAAACTTGTTAGCTGACCATGTAAACATGTCGGAAAATTCAGGAAAATCGGAGCGTTTTGGCAAAGCTGAAAATTTTATATATTAATGTTTATGATTTAATAATTGCATTAATGTGTGTTAGACCTGTCTTTAAATTTGGCACACGTTGAATGTCTTCTGGACACATATCAGATTGAAACACAGATGCGAATGTTGCTTCCATTTCCAATTCTTCGAGAACAGTGTAACTGCAACAATGTCCAAATCTATTAAGAATATTAATGATCTGCTTACTGTTCGTTAAACTTTTCAAAGTCATTCCTAGTGAAATGTGTTTAGATGTTTTCACGACTCCATTTGATACTGTATATATTAGATCTTCATAGAACGATTTTGCCAACCTCTGTTTATTCTCACTATTTCTTCGTCGAGATGTAGAAGAAATTAATGTTGAATAAAAATCTTGGATAAGCTCAGGAACGTCGCATTCTCATGCTATCATGTTACTTGCAGTTATTTTATGAGGAAGTGGTTTGTGTTTAATATTTCGTACTTCCGATCTCAGAATCATAGCAGCTCTATTCAATTCTTTTCGATATTTTCCAAATTATTTTGCAATAAAATTCCATTGAAAGGCTTCACAACTTTTCTTTTGTTAATAGTCACAATTGCTATTTTTCGCGGAAATGATTTCAACAATCTGCTTTCCAGATTTCTCAGATCAAGTTTACCATCAAAATCTGGGAATTTTGTCTTCATATATTCATATAAATATTTTTCAAAAATGATAAAAACAAACATTGACCTAAATTTACAACTTTCTCCGAGACATAATTTAATACCGTTTCGTAGGCAGCTTTGTGGACATTTCGTTTGCGGTGCCACTCTGTCTCTTCATGATTACCATCATTTTTTTTACTTTGATTCACAAGATCTTTTTTACATTGATTATGATAAAATACTTGTATTTTATTCGATTTACTGAACTCTAGTCTTTTTAATAAATCAATATTCTCATTAATTTTCTCGAGAAATATGAAACTTTCAAAGCTATATTTTTGGCATAAATGCAAAGGTAGGTTTCGTCCCTTGATTCTTTTTCTTGTTTGCAAACAAATTATGCATGTACTTGTACTGTCATATTCAGCAGGAATTTGATCACCTGCGAGGTCATTATCAGAATCTACTACTTCATTATCCTCGTGTTCTTGTTATTCAATTCCTTCTTCATTTTCGATTATTTCTTCATTCGCTTGAATACTTGAACTTTGACTTGAATTAAAAACGCCAGAAGCTTCTGCAGATGGTCTATATTTTGGAGGCAAGGCTGTAAAACGCTGGTAGCATGACCGATGATACATGTGATTCTCATTTATTGTTGTTGGTAGCACTACATTATTCAACGATAAATTATTCCTTTCACGAATTTCTAGCACACTCTTATACTTGTTTAATAAATATTCCTGTTTAAAGTAGCGTTTTTGTATATATTTTTTAATAATATTTCGAAGGCTACGCCGCACTTTGAAAGTCCAGCTAACAGGTTTTCCCACATCGGAATACCAGCTGACACCAATTAATACGATTATTGAATTATAAACTTATTGAAGTTTATAATACAATAATCGTATTAATTTCATATATTGATATGAAATTTGCCAAAATGCTCCGACTTTCCTGAATTTTCCGACATGTTTACATGGTCAGCTAACACGTTTTTCCACAGATCCGATACAGCTGACACATTCTTTTAAGAGCAACGTTTCGTAAATTAATAATCCTTTCTTTTTCAGCTTTGCCAAAATGGTCCGAAAAAATTTTTTTTTCTACAACTTTCGCAGCCTCTTCTCATCTTAAGTCACGGTTTTGAGCCAGCTGACACTTCATTCCTTAATAAGCTATAGAACAACAAGCTATGTTAAAAAAATCAGCTTTGCCAAAATGCTCCATTAACATTTGACACTACCTCCCAGACTATTAGTACTTTTCCGAAAAAAGACGTTTTCCGCTGTTGACACCAAATTTCAATCGTCAATATCAAAGCTTAATATCGTGATATCGGCACTTTCTAAGTGATCAATTTGAAGGTAAAGATGTGTACTAAAAGCCCCAATTTATTTTATGATACATACGCGTTTTTATATTAATTTTTTATGAATAATTTGAACTATAGGTTTTAGAAGAAAAAAAATCGAAAACTTAACACTATTAAAAGAGTAATAACTTAAAAAATATATATTTTTATTTGAATGCATAGAGGCTGCATAGCTAAGGTACTAATCTTGAGAAATATTTCTTGGTTTTATTTTTTTTTTAACGTAATAACAATTAAACAGTAAAAAATGCGAAAAATCGGTAAAAACACGATTTTTGCACAATTACGAAGGTACAACTACCAAATTCGAACCGTAATTGAATTTTTTTTTAATTCATCAATATGTACATAGAGGGCGATAACATATTCCTTACTACTACTAGCAAGTTTACCATTAGCTCTTAACTAGATTCGTGAAAGTGGTTCCTTCGCTATGTTTGCTTGGCTCTACTTTGCCGCGCATTTTGAAAATCAAGTAGATTTAATAAAAGCCGCCGAAAGTTTCGCTGAGGATCATCAAAGTCCAGAAATTCTTTTGCAGTCTGGCATTACGTACGTATTGGCATTGTATGGTGCAAGCAAAAATGTAGCTGACTTAAACTCTCTTCGGTATCACTGCTTCGTGAAAGGTACTTCCGGAAAAATAAACAGTGTGAAGCTGTCTTCATTACCACCCACAGAAGATGCCTTGGAGTAGAACTGTAAATGAGTGTATTTACAGATGTAAACGTGGATGGGTAAGCATTTACATGCAGAGAGCTGGGGGTTGGAAGAAAGTCAATGGTAATTTAGTACCTATACCAATGAGTCAACGACCTGCATCAGAGACATATTTCACATGATATTCTGTAGCTGCAAGAAAGGTTGCGCATCAGCATGTGGGTGTAGAAAATCTGGTCTTTTTTGCACTATGGCATGCTCCACATGTAGTGGCAACAGTTGTACAAATTGTTCTCCCTGCCAAGACATCGACGACTTACACGAAAAAAGCGACGAACTGGATCAAGTACAATCAGAAGATTTAGAATGCTAAAAAGTTTTATCTGCCCTTTTCGTTCAACGTGTTTGTATTTAAAAATCAATTATCGGACAATCACTGTATGTTCATAAATAAAGTCTTTTTTTTATTACATTCTTGATTGAAAAACCGTATGTATCATATATTATAGTTAAAATACTTCCTTTCATTTTAGTTTATAATAAAGGTATTTTTATAGTACATTGTATTTATTTATATTAAACATTTTACATTTATCTACACAATTTTTATGAATTTGGCATCAGATTCGTCATCAGCATACCCGAAAACACGTAAAAACCCATTAATGCTCATTTTTATGGCGAATTTCGCACTCTTAATACGTTTCGGTCGGCCATTTTGTATCCGCCATATTGAATTTTGCAAATCTGACATCAAATTCGTAATCAGCAAGCCCAAAAACCCTTAGTACCTGAGTTTCATGATTTCTTTTCGATTAATTTTCGAGATATTTCATTTAACAACTAATTTTGCAGTATTTTGTTATTAATAAACAAATAGAGATTTAGCGTACAATACCAACCATAGACTTTGAACTTAAACTTATTTAGAACACATTTAAAAAGTTTTTATGAATTTTTATGCAGTTACAAATTATTCCGAAACAATGCCTCTTTTTTTTTACTACGTTTACTCGTCTACTTGTATGTTATAACTATTTATTGACAACAATCGATAAAATAAGTACAATATAAGACTTTACCATAAAGTTTTTATTAGATTTCTAATATTTACAGTCAGCGGTATTCATGATCACGAAAGGGTAATACAAGCATGCTATCTATGACATTTCAATGGAAGATATTTTTATAGTCATGGCAGAGAAACTCAAGAGTAATTACATTGATTTGAGAATATGTCAGTCATTTCCACGGTTTGTTGCATAAAAATATTATGAAATAAAGTGGCAGGAAATACACGCGACTCCATCGGACGATATTTATGAACGTACACTTTGCTTTGCAATAGGTTGGTATCGCAATACTCTCTATAAATATAATCAGCACGAATGATGCTTGGATAGATGATTTCACAATAAAACTTAAAATAACTTTCCGGAATGCTGAAAGTAGCTGCTACAATTTTCTTAATGTTAGCAAATTGCAGGAATTTTTAACCGAGTAAAGAATTTCAGAGGTAGAACACACGAATTCATTTGATATTGAAACTGAACATTTTTTATCATGTAATTCGTTCACAGTTCACTTTTAGACATAATATATAACATACCAAGACAATACTGGGTGTCAACGAGATCGGTTTCTGGCCGCCATTTCTTTATTTTTTAACGGATCCAGATGAAACTAGGCGCATGTCACACGCTACCAAAATTACATTTTTTTTATCCATCTGTCAAGTTTCTACGACTTCCGGGTTCACCGGTTGACCTCTACTTTTGATTTTTAAATGAGACATCCTGTATATTTTTGTATTTTTTAAATCTTTTCGCCATTTTCAATTTCTCGCAGCCAATTTTAATTCTTAATCTGTGTGCGTGATCCACCAGAAATTGACCCTTCGGAATGTATTCTTATACATTGAAAGATCGGTATTGAAAAGTTACATTTAGCTGTAATATAAAAGCGATATACTTTGATTTGAAAATTTTGAGAAATTTCGAAAGTGATTTTATCAACTTTAGACCTCTCTGTCGACCTCTTTGTCTCTGTGACACAAATCAACAACAAATAAATTCAATACATATTTTTCTTCAATTATTTATGAATATTAGAACAAATTCTGATAGGCCATGGCACACTATCTTGAAAATTTAAATTGGCTGCAAAAAATTTAAAATGGCGGAAAAGGTAATAAAGTTAGCACAGTCTTATGCAGAACAACCTCTAGATTAAAAAAATGAAAAATATACAAGGTGTCCCATTAGAAATCAAAAGTAGAGGTTACTTCCGGTAAAACCGGAAATCGTAGAAACACGTCAGATAGATCAAATAATGTCGTTTTTGTAATGTGTGACACGTGCCAAGATCTGGTTGAGGTCCGGTATAGTAGTCATCTCGGTATTCATACTGAAAAGGAAAAACGAGTTAAACATTTGATTATATTCTTGATATTAAATTCTATATATTCTACATTCTATATTCTTATATTCTTGATATATTTTGACACTGTTAGCCACGAAAAACTTCTCATCACCTTAGAAAATTATGGTTTCCGAAATAATGCCTTAAAATTAGTAGAAAGCTATCTAGAAAATAGACAGCAAAGAGCACATGTTAATAATACCTACAGTCAATCAAGAAAAATAGAATTTGGGGTGCCTCAAGGAACGGTTTTAGGTCCAGTCCTTTTTATATTATATATTAATCCTATTTTTGATATTCCTACAAGTGGTCAAATTTATTCTTATGCCGACGATACAGCAGTTTTTTACAAGGACAACTCTTGGGACTCACTAAAAAATAAAGTTGAAAAGGATCTTATACTATTTAAGAACTGGTTCGATATAAAGCTGTTAACTATAAATATTAAAAAAACTAAGTACCTACCGTTTTCGTTATACGTAAATGGATTACCTGATTTTAGTACTCTAAAAATTGGACACACACAACATATCCAGAAAGCAAATAGTATGAAATACTTAGGTGTAACTTTAGATCCCCACCTAAGGTGGGACGAGCATGTCAAATCCGTCGTACATAAACTTAGATGCATATTATTTAGATTTAAGCAACTTAAAAAATATCTACCAATTTTTCAACTTAGATCAGTGTACACAGCCCTTGTTGAATCTCACTTGAGCTATGGAATAATCGCATGGGGTGGAGCTCTAAACCGTCACATGTCTAATTTAGAAATTATGCAGAAAAAGTTTTTAAGAATACTGTTAGGTAAAAGTCGATTGTATTCATCTAACCGTCTCTTCGACGAGAGTAATTTTCCAGATTTGAGACAATTATTTTTTATAAAATGTGTTTTGGAATCATATGTAGGAAACTCCACACAGGCAACTTCCTTTTATGGAAGTAGGCAAACTACTAAAGGATGTATACATGTTCCAAAAATGAATACCACTACAGGGCAACGTAGTTGGCGATTTCTGGGCTCAAAATGTTTCAATGGGCTCCCTAAACATATAAAATCTCTGACAAAAAACAATTTTAAAATAGAATAAAAAAAATATGTAATGTTAGACAGACAAAAAATAATTGCACAAATTGACTTGAAAAATCAAAACCTAATATAAGGGATTGCTTGCAGTAATAAATAATGTTTGGTCCAAATATGAATTGGAAGGTCTTTTATATACTGCTATTAACTTATATATATATATATATATATATATTTCTTTATAGTTCTCTTTCTATAGTTTTTAATTTTTATCTCTTTTATTTTTTTTTACATGTTGATAATGCTGAATATTAGTTTCTAAAGTATTTTATACCGTTTACCTATATTAGTCACGGTCAGATGATCTTACATCATCTTGTGGCTGTATCTAGTTTATTTTACAAGTTATCATAGTTCTATAAGTGTATCATGTATTTCTTTTTTGTAAATAAACTTTATTATTATTATTATTATTATTGACCAATATTATTATTATTATATTGTCAATCTATATTTAATTACTTCCACATCCAGTGGAAGTATAGTAACGCAAACAATTTTTATTGTTTAAATAGGCTTAGAATGTCATAAAACATCGAGATATTAAATTTGGGGAAAAGAATATGTTTGGAACCGTTTAAGATATTAATTTTAAATTTGATACACGTATGTATTTTAACGAGGAACTGGAACTGGATTATATTTTGATCTTATTCCGTTGAAGGGTTGGTGGATAAATTGAGGTAAATGGGGGTAAATAGGAGAATTAAGCAAGTAAGAGTCCATAAAATTCGTATTATATATATATATATATATATATATATATATATATATATATATATATATATATATATATATATATATATATATATATATATATATATATATATATATATATATATATATATATAATGCCATGACATAGCCCACCGATCAATGGACAATGCTCGATTTTAGAAAAAACACAAAGTAAAATTTTAAATCAAAAATAAAACATTTTATAAAAATTTATCAACACTTTAAATCGCAAATGGTGTACACGTTAAGCGTGAGAGCCATAGCAGGGTGTATTGACTTTCCTCATGTTCAAACTACACAGAAGGAACAGTGAAATGATAGGCAAGGTTTGGTTTAGAAATGCTTTGCCATATTTTGTAATTAAACATGTACTTTGTAAAATATTGTATAAAAATTGTAACATACCTATAGAGAAAATCACTCTGTACAATCTAATTGTAAAATTAGTGCTTCGAAAACTCTCAACGGCAGGCAAAAGGACCACAGTGCGGGATTTGCTTGTTGGAGCAGTGTAGAACCTACCTAGGTACTTTCTGGCTACAAGGACAGCCTAAAAATAGACAAAATCATTACTATTAAAATTCCAAATAGACTAAACATGTGTTAAAAAGTGAGAAATTACTCATAATAAACTTATAAGTTCATAAGGAACAAAATCAAACAAACATTTTAAGCTCCTATGAATTTGGTCAAAACAAGGCTCGGACAGCCAACGGTAAATTCTAATCATGTCAAAAATTGTGTAAAATGTTAATCGTAATAGACTAAAAAGCATTAAAACATAAAGTTACATACCTTAGTTCACTTAACAGCGTGGTTATTTCCAACAAAAGACTTGAAAAGGGGGCCACAGCTGACTTTCAAACTTCTAGGTATGGGACGCTACCATATATTCTTGTCAAATTGGTATAAATTAAGATTTTTTCAGTGTAATTTCACTACTAGAAGTTAGATTATGTTACACAATGTTGTTTTAGTGCAAATTGCTACATGCACTGTCCATAGTTAGGGCTGGACACTTCACAGTATAGGGTCTCCGAGACTCTGAAAAAACATTTGTTCATGTTAGATTAAATAAAATGTTGTTCTATGTTTATTATGTAAGAAAATATTCGTTATAGCTTTATGTTTGACCTGGAAGTGTTTTTAATAGCTGTAATTAGTTTTTAAGAGTGTTTTTGTGAAATTTCCAACTGATCAGGTAACCTCAAAATACATCATTCAAACTAGGCATGTTGCATACCAAAATGATCAGCTTAAAGCTAGGAATAAAGTACAGAAAGAAAAATAAGCATTGTATTAAAAATAAGCTCAAAATCATAAAATTTCCAAAAATAAACATCAAAAGTCAAAATCTAGTAATCCAGATTTTTTTTAAAATTGTCAAACCAGGCCAATTAGAAGCCATATTTTAGCATTCAGTCGTTAATTATCATTCAAAGGGAGAGGTTTAATCAGAATTTGCTGAAATTATAACCTAAGTTTTGAAAAATATATTTTGTGACCTGTGATTGGTCAAATCAAGTTTTAACATTATAATTTTGAAAATTAGTCACGACTCAAAATAAATACATCTGATAAATTGGAAATTAAAAATTAAAATGCAAATAAAAATTTTGTAAACAACAAAAAAGGTATCGTCTTCGAAAATAAAATAAAAAGTGTTTGCTCCGAAAGGTAAGGGTAAAACACCTACCTTCGTCTAATTAAAGTGCCAAATAGTGCAACGCAATCAGTATCCTGGTTTTTCAAGAGGAATATTCAAGAATCCTGATTATATCAAAACAAAACATCACCATTGTAACGAGTCACTTTACCGACTTGAAGACAGCGTGTCAACAGAGAACTTCAGGCTGTTTCGACAGGACTTTTCGCTTGTGAAGAACGGTCGCGTGGTTGCAACCAACTTTCGTCGTCAATTGGGATTAGCACAAAGGTAAAAGCTTTTATCAAATTCTAAATAAAGAATACTAGACACAAAAGTGTCAATTTATTTATTTCTATTAAAAAAATCGTCTTCGTTAAAATAAAATTTTCAATTTGAATATAAAATTTTCATAAAAGCAAAAACACTGATTATTATCAAATCAAAAATCTAAAGGCCGATTAGCATAAGTTATTTTAAGAGATATTGTTCACCATTTTGTAATTAAGAAATTCAATCCAGGTCAAAATTTAAAATTTAAATAAAAGGTTTCTGTTCAAACATTTCTGACCAAACTTGTGTGTTATTTATTTGCTTCCTGATATTTAAAAAAAAAAATAAACTTGAACCGGCTTCTTCCCTGAGCGGAGTCAATCCTCCTGGTGTGGAAATCGTGCTCCGAATGCCTGTGTGGTGCATGTAGAGGTAAGAAAATAAATTTGACAGCCCTCGTGCTGCCTGGCGCCCCAAAACTACCTCGTATGTCTACAACATACACACATAGTACAGTGCATTTTATGGCGTCCAACGTGGTGAGCATTTTGTAAGCACGCAACGTTTGAGATTTAACGTGTTGTAACACATTTTGTATATCAAGCTCAGGAAAGCAAATAAATTCAATAATAAACAAAATTTAAAATTCTAAAATCAATTTAAAATCAGGCATTGTCGATTTAAAGGTAAATAACAAGGTAATTTTATAAAAGGCTATTGGTAAGGTAGAGATAATCTACATATTTTGGTAAATGAGATTAAGATCAGGTAAGACTACTGACATGGCAGGAGACAACCCAGCACCTGGAACTTCGACAGAAGAGACACAACAAACACAACAAGCAGGTGATGCAACCACTACACAAACAAATCCAGACATGCTAAATAAGCTGATGGAAATGATGACAGGAATGAATGCGAAAATGGAGCAAAATAGTCAAAGGATGGAAGAAAAATTAGAACAAACAATGGAGCAAAATAGTCAAAGGATGGAAGAGAAAATGGAACAAACCAGTCAAAGAATGGAAGAAAACAGTCAAAAATTAGAAGAAAAACTAGACCAAAACACACATGAGATAGGCAACATTAAAAACATAATCGATCAAACCATGGAAGAAATAGAACAGAGGACAAAGTGGTTGGAAGAAAAGCTGGCAACAGAACTTTTGCAAACACAACAAAAATTAGAAGAAAAGATGGAAATGTTCACGGAGAATTTGAACAAGAAAAGTGAAGAAGGGATGAAAAAATTCGAAGAAAGCACGCAAGATTTGAGAAACAGATGTGACAATCTGGAAGGAAAATGGGAAAAAATCGATGAAACGATTTGTGAGAAAGTTGGTGAAGCAACAAAAGAAGTGAGGGAAGAAGTACGAGCGGAAATGGCTGGAATTTTCGAAGAAGGAATGAATGTAATGGACGCAAGGATAAGAAAACAAGGAGAAAAGGTTGACACTCACAAAAAAGAACAGGAGAGAAAGATATCTGAAGTTACTAGAATGATCAGGGATAGTACACGAACGCACACGCCACTACACACATACACATGTAACAAAACACCTTTTTACTTCTACGGAGACAACAGAACACATCCAAAAATATTCATAACACGCCTAAAGCAACACATGGACACATTGCATAGCTCTGCCGACCTCAAGACTAATATACAAAATATGATAAAAGGAGAATGTGAATATTGGTACCAATCTGTGGAAAATAGGTTCGAATCTCTCCAGGAGTTCGAGGTTTTATTGATGAAACAATACTGGAGTGATCACACCCAGCAAAAGGTAAGGGAAAATCTATTCAACGGAAGGTATAATGACAAATCAGGTATTTCTAGGGAAAACTATGTACTAAGAAAAGTGTACAACATAAAACACTTAGAACCTAAGTTCACTGAGAGTGAAATTGTTCGGTATTTGGCTAGACATTTTTCAAATAGCATTCAAAACGTTATTATAACACAAAGGATAGGAACGATGGACAGTCTCCTAGAATATTTACGGGAAATAGACGATTACCACCAAGGTTCGTCGAACAATTATAATAAATACGGGAATAACGAGAACAGGTACGGAAATAGCGATAACAGGTATGGGAACAATGATTATAGGTACGGTAATAATGAAAATCGAAACAGAAATCAAGATAACAAATATGATAGATATGATAATACGCAGGGGACAAATAATTTCAGGTACTTCAAGGGGAACAATTATAGCCAAAATGGGAATTTCAACTATCAAGGGGGGAATAATGAGGACAGGTACAATCAAAACAGAAATAACTATAATAATTATAACAGGTATGACAGAAATGAAGGGCAAAACAGAAATTTCAATGGGAATATGCCATATGGGGGGCAACAAACTATGAATCAAAACAGGGAACAGGGTAAGCAGATACAGGAAAAGAAACAGGTACATTGGGAATCAAAGAAGCCAACGTATGATGAACGAAAAGGGGATACAAGAACGTACTCGCAAGTGGCAAATACCACTGTACAAAGGGGAAGTGAAAATTCACAGGCTCACATGCATAGGATAGAAACGGAGGCACAAATTAATGTTAGGCCTGAAAATCAGGATTTTTAGTTAGGCAAATTTTAAATTCGAAAGCTACGTATGAACACATGAGAGAATATTTGGGAACTGAGATGGATGATGAATTTAAAAATGTAAAAATTAGTCAATTACCTATAATAAATATGCAAATAAATAATATAAATGTTAGGGCACTGGTTGATTCAGGGTCAGAGATCAGTCTGATTGATGAAAAGATTTTTAATGAATATTTTAATAATGGTGAAAATAAATGTATAAAAATATCAAAAATAAGATTGGTTAATTTAAGCGGTATAAAGTTCGCAGAATGCAACAAAATATTAAGTACAGAATTTAAAATTAAAAATCAAACATTTAAAGGTGAATTTGTTATTGTGGCAAAAATGAATTATGATGTCATTCTGGGGGAAGATATTTTATCTGAATTAAGGGCAATTATTGATTTAGGAGAAAGAATCCTAGTTGTTGAGGGTGAAAAAATACCCATATTTAATATTAAGAATATAAATGGCGAAGGTGCCAGCGGTAAAAATGAAAAATGCGGTAAAAAAGGCGATAGTGCCAGCGGAAATATTATAAAAGGCGAAAATGCCAGCGGTAAGAATAAATATTGCGGAGAACATATGATGGAAAGTACCACATATGTAATGAATACTAGTTATAAAAAGCCCGAAGAATTACTGATAAGATGTCCTGCTAAGTTTGATAAAATAATACAAAACATGCTGCAAAATTACATTTCTTTAATTAATTATGAATCTAGAGTTGCAAAAGGTTATGAACACAAGTTAGATGTTGACGAAAATAAACCATTTAAGTGCAAAACTTATCCAATACCTTATAAACACAGAGAACAAGTACAGCAAGAAATTAAAAATATGATTAATTCTAACATTATTGAATCAGCTAAAACTAATTATATCAATCCTTTAGTTGTTGTAAAAAAGAAAGACGAGTCAATACGTTTATGTTTAGATGCTAGAAACTTAAATACAATCACAAAATCACAGTTCGATGCACCTCAAACGATCGACACACTTTTGTCCAGGATCGGCAAAAATTCAGTTTTCTCAAAGCTCGATCTCAAAAATTCATTTTGGTTGATTCCTTTGCATCCAGACTCACGCAAGTTCACAGGATTCAGCATAGATGGCCACATATTTCAATTTAAAGTGGTGCCCTTTGGTTTGCAATCAGCATCTTCAGCTCTTGTCCGGGCGATGCAAAACATACTAGACAAGTATGATAGTTTCTGCGTACATTATATCGATGATATATTAGTGTTTTCTGAAACAGAAGAAAAGCATTATGAACATTTAGACATAATTTTGAATGCATTGAATGAAGCGGGTTTAAAGTTAAACATTGAAAAATGTGAGTTTTACCGTACTTATGTAAAATACTTAGGGTACAAAATTAAACCAGAAGGCATAAGCGTAGGGCAAGAAAGGGTAAAAGAAATAAAAGATTATCCGCGTCCGACAAATTTGAAAACTTTAAGGGGATTTCTGGGGATATTAAATTACTACAAAAAATTTATACCGAGATTGTCAGAACTCGAGATTCCACTACTTGAACTTCTTCGCAAAAACGTCAAGTGGGAGTGGGATGAAAGAAGGGAAGAAGCTTTTCAAAAGGTAAAGATGAACTTTCACGACAATCTACTTCTTCACAGTCCGGATTTTTCGCTACCTTTCACGTTGAGGACCGATGCGTCAGACAACATAATAGCCGCGGAACTCACACAGGAAATAGGAGGAATTGAAACACCGGTATGTTTCATATCTAGAATCTTAAAGCCGTATGAAATCAGGTATTCAACGCCAGAAAAAGAAATGTTGGCGATCACCTACAGTGTGGCCAAACTATCGTTTTTCCTAACAGGAAACCATTTTACTATTGAAACAGACCACGCAGCTCTGTGCTTCTTAATGAAGAATAGATTCGCCAATAACCGAATTTACAGATGGTCTCTGCTCATACAGGAGTACTCGTTTACAATTAAACACAGACCGGGTAGATACAATGTCACTGCAGACGCTTTGACACGTAACCGACAAATCGACACAGTTGACAAGCGGAACACTTTCACAGTAGGATTAAACGCACTCTCACACAACAACACTTTGTACACATATCAACACGTAATAGACAGCCAAGCACAATTACACGAATTAAGGAACCACATATCGACATACCCACACAGTAGAGGTTACATCATAAGAAACAATTTCATTTTAAAAACAATTGCAAACGAGGAAAAATATGTTTTAGACGAGAGTTTAGCTGCAGAGATTATAATAGATCTGCATGTTAAATTCGGACACATCGGAGTTCGGAAAACTTGGATGATTTTCAGGGAAACCTTTTTCTGTAAGCGAGATTTATCCTTGGCAAAGGAAATAATAATTAAATGCCACGAATGTTGCATGGCAAAAATAAAGAATCATGTCAATAAGAACATAGTTTATAGCATTACTACCAGTAAACCTTTAGAACTTGTAGCTATGGATTTTGTCAGTAACCTAATTCCTGATGAAAACGGTTATAAACACATTTTAATACTAGTAGACGTTTTTTCTAAATTTATTAAACTATACCCGACAAAAAGATGCAATACTACTACAGTACTACAAAAATTGAGTCACTATAGTAGAAACATAGGGAAACCATGTAAAATATTGGCAGATAATGCAACCTATTTTAATAATATAAGGTTGACAACATATCTTGAAAAAAAGGGGACAAAATTGGTATTTACAACGATTAGAAGACCAAATGCCAACCCAGCAGAACGCTATATCCAGGAACTTATTAGATTTTTACGTATAATTATCCAATACGATCATAGAGAATGGCCTTCTGCGGTAAACGATGTAGAAAATTATATGAATAATGTGCCAAGTACTGTAACACAAGTATCACCAATTGTAACCATGCTTGGGCAGTTACCAGTCAGGCCATGGACAAATAATGAAAATTTAAGCCTAGAAAATGTACACAAAAATGTCAAACAAAGATTAGATCGCACTGCGAGGCGATATGAAAAGCGGGAAAACAAAAAAATTAAGAAGAAAGTTTCATTCCAAGAAGGGGAGAAAGTAGTAATCAAAAGATTAAGGGTATCGGACTATAAAAACGATATTTGCGCTAAATTGCAGTACCCATACGAAGGACCGTACGTGGTACACAAAATATTGAATGAAAATACCTATGAATTAAAGAATATTTATGACAACTCGATAAGGGGAAGATTTCACGTCAGTCTGATGTATCCATATGAGCCAGGCTAGACAGAATGTTATAAAAATTTAATTTTAATTTGACTGTGTGCATGTCATGCCATATTGGTAACTAACAAAATTGTCACCAGTCAAAAATTATTATTAGTTAAAGGGGGAATGCCATGACATAGCCCACCGATCAATGGACAATGCTCGATTTTAGAAAAAACACAAAGTAAAATTTTAAATCAAAAATAAAACATTTTATAAAAATTTATCAACACTTTAAATCGCAAATGGTGTACACGTTAAGCGTGAGAGCCATAGCAGGGTGTATTGACTTTCCTCATGTTCAAACTACACAGAAGGAATAGTGAAATGATAGGCAAGGTTTGGTTTAGAAATGCTTTGCCATATTTTGTAATTAAACATGTACTTTGTAAAATATTGTATAAAAATTGTAACATACCTATAGAGAAAATCACTCTGTACAATCTAATTGTAAAATTAGTGCTTCGAAAACTCTCAACGGCAGGCAAAAGGACCACAGTGCGGGATTTGCTTGTTGGAGCAGTGTAGAACCTACCTAGGTACTTTCTGGCTACAAGGACAGCCTAAAAATAGACAAAATCATTACTATTAAAATTCCAAATAGACTAAACATGTGTTAAAAAGTGAGAAATTACTCATAATAAACTTATAAGTTCATAAGGAACAAAATCAAACAAACATTTTAAGCTCCTATGAATTTGGTCAAAACAAGGCTCGGACAGCCAACGGTAAATTCTAATCATGTCAAAAATTGTGTAAAATGTTAATCGTAATAGACTAAAAAGCATTAAAACATAAAGTTACATACCTTAGTTCACTTAACAGCGTGGTTATTTCCAACAAAAGACTTGAAAAGGGGGCCACAGCTGACTTTCAAACTTCTAGGTATGGGACGCTACCATATATTCTTGTCAAATTGGTATAAATTAAGATTTTTTCAGTGTAATTTCACTACTAGAAGTTAGATTATGTTACACAATGTTGTTTTAGTGCAAATTGCTACATGCACTGTCCATAGTTAGGGCTGGACACTTCACAGTATAGGGTCTCCGAGACTCTGAAAAAACATTTGTTCATGTTAGATTAAATAAAATGTTGTTCTATGTTTATTATGTAAGAAAATATTCGTTATAGCTTTATGTTTGACCTGGAAGTGTTTTTAATAGCTGTAATTAGTTTTTAAGAGTGTTTTTGTGAAATTTCCAACTGATCAGGTAACCTCAAAATACATCATTCAAACTAGGCATGTTGCATACCAAAATGATCAGCTTAAAGCTAGGAATAAAGTACAGAAAGAAAAATAAGCATTGTATTAAAAATAAGCTCAAAATCATAAAATTTCCAAAAATAAACATCAAAAGTCAAAATCTAGTAATCCAGATTTTTTTTAAAATTGTCAAACCAGGCCAATTAGAAGCCATATTTTAGCATTCAGTCGTTAATTATCATTCAAAGGGAGAGGTTTAATCAGAATTTGCTGAAATTATAACCTAAGTTTTGAAAAATATATTTTGTGACCTGTGATTGGTCAAATCAAGTTTTAACATTATAATTTTGAAAATTAGTCACGACTCAAAATAAATACATCTGATAAATTGGAAATTAAAAATTAAAATGCAAATAAAAATTTTGTAAACAACAAAAAAGGTATCGTCTTCGAAAATAAAATAAAAAGTGTTTGCTCCGAAAGGTAAGGGTAAAACACCTACCTTCGTCTAATTAAAGTGCCAAATAGTGCAACGCAATCAGTATCCTGGTTTTTCAAGAGGAATATTCAAGAATCCTGATTATATCAAAACAAAACATCACCATTGTAACGAGTCACTTTACCGACTTGAAGACAGCGTGTCAACAGAGAACTTCAGGCTGTTTCGACAGGACTTTTCGCTTGTGAAGAACGGTCGCGTGGTTGCAACCAACTTTCGTCGTCAATTGGGATTAGCACAAAGGTAAAAGCTTTTATCAAATTCTAAATAAAGAATACTAGACACAAAAGTGTCAATTTATTTATTTCTATTAAAAAAATCGTCTTCGTTAAAATAAAATTTTCAATTTGAATATAAAATTTTCATAAAAGCAAAAACACTGATTATTATCAAATCAAAAATCTAAAGGCCGATTAGCATAAGTTATTTTAAGAGATATTGTTCACCATTTTGTAATTAAGAAATTCAATCCAGGTCAAAATTTAAAATTTAAATAAAAGGTTTCTGTTCAAACATTTCTGACCAAACTTGTGTGTTATTTATTTGCTTCCTGATATTTAAAAAAAAAAATAAACTTGAACCGGCTTCTTCCCTGAGCGGAGTCAATCCTCCTGGTGTGGAAATCGTGCTCCGAATGCCTGTGTGGTGCATGTAGAGGTAAGAAAATAAATTTGACAGCCCTCGTGCTGCCTGGCGCCCAAAAACTACCTCGTATGTCTACAACATACACACATAGTACAGTGCAATATATATATATATATATATATATATATATATATATATATGAGAAGCTAAAATCTCAAAACATTTTTTGGCGTTAGCCACTCCCTTTACTACCCCCACCTCATTATTAAAGTGGTTGAAAACAATTAAATTGTGATATATTGTGTGTTTAAGAACCAAAGGCCTTCTATATATATATATATATATATATATATATATATATATATATATATATATATATATATATATATATATATATATATGTGCATTTGTATCGTGTCCGCCTCCTTACAAATTTGTGGCGCCCGCACCTCCACTAGAAATAATATAGATAGATTAGTTCTGTTTACATATACATAACCGCCAAATTTCACTTACCAAGGGCACGCGGAGAGGGGAAAGGATTTTTATCTTTTTTTACATACACTTTTTTGTTCATACGATTGGTATGTTTACGCCTCGTTATATAAATAGTACCTCTCTGACTCAATGTATTTAAAACTGCTATATATAACGGTAGACTTTGCCTCCTTCGAGGTTGCCAGACTTCTATAGTGTAAAATGCTCTAGCGCTTGCGCAATTAGTTGCGCTATGCAATCGTGTGCGTTTGATGATATGATGATTCATATTGTGTAAGTTATACTCTATCAGATTACATTGGTGTTTTACCCGATAATGTGCGATTATCTGTTTTAAAATTAACCGTTCACGCTAAATATCTATTGCAGAATAATGTATGTAAATTAAAATATGTTCTTAAGGGAATTATTATTACTATTAAAAATGCTTTTCAAAAGTCATCACTGAATCAGTTCAATTTTGTAACACAATTGTTACATATTAGTCCACGTAAATTAGATATTTTAGAAGAAATAATTTATAAAGTAATAATATTTGGGATGCGTAATCTAGATAGGGTTCGAAATAGATACCCGAATAGTTTCCCACAATTCAGGGGTGAAACGTCCGTAATGATTATGAATAGAGCTGCTTCGGCCATATTACGGGGACTTAACGCTGGTTTTTCACTTTTATCTTGTAAACCGTTCGTCGAAAGAGAAAAAAGTATAGGAAATAAAAAAATCGTCATGTTAAATTCTGCATAAAAAATGTACTATTAACCTTGTAGCTTATCCTCACCTATTTCGCGCTAACAGCGTCCGAACAGAGGCGTAGTTTGGGGCGCAGAGGTAAAAATCCATCCTATTCCAAGTTTAACTCCGAATATCTTAAAACCGGTTACTTTAACGAGAAAAATGCTCAGGAATGAATTTATTGAGCAGAATTTGCTCTATTAGATGCATATATAGAGGGTTTTGTCGCAAGTAGTTTATGTACTTTCCCCTTCTTTGCAATTATATTAGATGATAATCTGTACTCTTCACTCAAAAGAAGATTTGGAGTCATATTTCAACTTTGAGCTTGCTTCAATTCCACTTCTTCTCTTCGATGAAATAGGGTTAATGATGAAAATTAAGAAATCGTCTGTATGATATTTTCAATGCTGTACGAGAGAGGCCAATACATTTTTCCGATTGCCAGTTCATTGTTGATGGCGGCAATTTGATTCATCGTGTAGTATGGCCGAAGCAGCTTTATTCGTAAACATTACGGCCAAAAAGTGACTGTAGTGTTTGACGGATATGCTGACTGCAGTATGAAGAGCATCGAAAGACAGCAGCGTCTTTTGAAACGCATTTTACTGGAAATTGTTTTTCATGAGAACACGCCGCTGACTGAAACGCAAAATAAAATGATAAACAATCTCACAAAAAGGAACGGTTTATTTCGCAATTGGTGGAGAGATTTAAAAACGAGGGAATCAAAACAATTACTGCTGTAGACGACGTTGACGTACTCATAGTTCAAACCGCCTTAAACGAATCTCATGGAAACGATACAGTGGTCATCCTCGGACAAGATATTGATCTTCTCGCATTGATTATCGCTCTCGCACCTGAAGATAAAGATATCCGTTTCTTAAGAGAGGCTCAGAGATAAATAAAAAATAAAGATTACAGTTCTCGTGATTTGCAGTCCTCGGAAGTTTTAAAAAGCTGTATGGCTACACGTTCAGTGGATGCGATAACACTTCAGCTTTCTTTGGTGAAGGAAAAGTGCAAACGGTGGAATGCGTCAATAAAAGAAAATATCTCGAAGAGGTTGTCCGTATATTCAACAACCGTAGCTCAACGAAAAAAGAAATTACATCTTTGAATCATCAAAGATGCATTATCTTCAATAAGTTAGTCCGCCAATCTAGTACTACCGGGATTCTACGAAGACTGCCAGCAACATCCGAGGCATTACGTCAACATTCTTACAGAGTATTTCTCCAAATTCATGTTTGACGAGGAGAAAACTTGGAACCAACTGAATGCAGAAAAGCAGAAAATAATATAAAATATTTCAAAGAGATGATATACTTAAAGAAGTAAAATGTTCAAAACTTAATCATTTTGGAGCAAAAATGTAAATATTTCCCTCCAGCAAGAGAAAAATTTTTGAATTGTTTAAAAATTTTTGAAAAGCATTCGAGATGACTCCAACAAACTGTCATTAATTAGTATAGCAAAATTTATGATTAACCAACAAATATATTCTAGAGTTTTGGTCTCGAATGCTTTTTAAAACTTTTTTATTTCTTGCTAGAGGGAAATATTTACATTTTTGCTCCAGAATAATCCAGGTTTTTAAAATATCTTTGGAAGGTGGAAGATTACACTGGTCAACATTCAGTTTGAAAAAATACACCGGACTCTACCTAGGTACCCAGGGGTTTTGGGGTCGCTGATTCCGTTGCCGAGGTCGGTTAAGCTCTATCACGTCAGGTTCAAGGTCATTTGGAGGTCAACCTAAGAAAAGGTTTTTGAAAAAATCTAAGAAAATTCACACATAGGCTCTTGGGGGGTCTCTGAGTCCGAATCCGATGTCGGTCGAAGGTTAAAGTAAGAATAGGAGGTGAAAAAAATTAGAAAAAATTTATACGAATGCTCACCTGCCTACTTATTGTCTGTTTATCTGTCTGCCCTTATACCTGCACACCTGTTTGTTTGCTTGTTAGTCTGTATTTATCATCCGCCTGCATTTTCTCTCTGTCCATCTATTTGACATCCTGCCTTTCTGTCAGTAATTCTGTCTGACTGAATGACTAAATGTTTCTATCTGACAGTCTGTCTTCCTCCTTGTCAGTTTGTCTGACTCAGGAAACCATTAAATTACTTTGACCCTGACAGGATTGAGCTCAGGGCCGGTTTTAGGTAACCGGAGGCCCTAAGCTCTAGGTATGTTTTTCGTTGAAGCTTTCTCTTCTAATAAAATAAACGTGCATATCTGCGTATGAAATCTGAGTTCTGAGGCCCCATAAATGCGAGGCCCTAAGCTGGCGTTTACTCAGCTTATAGGCAAAACCAGCACTGATTGAGCTCCAAGTGAGTGAAGCCAACGCCCATGGTACTCTTTACTTGCATGTTCGCTCTGCTTCTGCAACTATACCTAAAGGCCATCCTTTCACAGAAGAAAATAGGTAGGTGATTCATTGAGTTAAATATATTTGCACTGAGATAGCCGAAGAATCTTCATGTGCAGCTAAAGCTGGCGACGAATGCCGGCTTGAAATGACCTCAGAATGACCTTGAAATGACCTCTGGATGCTTCTTTTTTTTTAAGGGTAAACGAACAATGGATTCGGACTCAGCGACCCAAAAAACCTGTGTGAATTTTTTCAGATTCTTTCAACCACCTTTTCTTACTTTAGCCTTCAAATGACCTTGAAACTGACGTTATAGAGGTCAACCAACATCGAATGCAGACTCAGCGACTCAAAAAACCTATATATAAGTTTTTTCAGATTGTTTGACAGCTTCTCCTCTGTTTTTCTCAAATTAACCTTGAAATGATCTCCGGATGCCTTTTAAGGGTAAACGAACACCGGATTCGGACTCACCGATCCCAAAAACCTATGCGTGAATTTTTTCAGATTTTTTCAATCACCTTTTCTTAGTTTGACCTTCAAGTGACCTTGAAACTGACGTGATAGAGGTCAACCGGCATCGGATACAGACTCAGCGACCCAAAAACCCTATATGTAAATTTTTTCAGATTTTTTAACAGCTTCCCCTCCGTTTTTCTCAAATTAACCTTGAAATGACCTCCGGATGCCTTTTAAGGGTAAGCGAATACCGAATTCGAACTCAGCGACCCCAAAAACCTATGTGTAAATTTTCTCAGATTTTTTCAACCACCTTTTCTTATTTTGACCTTCAGATGTCCTTGAACCTGACGTGATAGAGCTTAACCGACCTCGGCATCGGAATCAGCGACCCCAAAAACCCCTGGGTACCTAGGTAGAGTCCTGTGTATTTTTTTAAACTAAATGTTGATCTGTGTTATTATTATTCTTTTATTTTCTGCTTTTTAGCCCCCCCCCCCCCCAATAAAAATCGTCTTCTAATTTTTTTTTTACTTTTACTATATAAGGTCAGCAGCAGTGACAAATAGTGGATTAAGGGCAACTAGTTACGTTACGGAATGTTCGTGTCCTGTTAAATAAATACCTTAAACAAATACCTTTTTTAATTTGCTCTAAGCTATAAAGGGGAACAAAAATATTTATTTCTGAACAAAATAAACGTTTTTTTATTCCCAAATTGAAACAATTTAAAAACCCATTGATCTCTAGAAAGTATTGTTTCTGTGTATAAAAGTTATTTATATTTTTAGTAAGATAATTTTAGTTACCATATCTATAGATGTATTTAGGAATAGTATGCCTCTTTACTATGTTGCCAAGTTTAGGAGGCGATATCGCTACTTTATTGTAAGGAAGCATTTAATACCTATATACATCAAGTGTTTAAAACAGCAGCGCCACCTGGTAAAAAATGTAGTGGACTATGGTGTATGTTTACATATGTTTATAGGTATTTTCCGCCTCCAAAAAAAGTGTCGTTAAATGCTTCTATCTCTCTATTTCTTCCCTTTTTGTCATAATCTTATATGCGCACCAATAAAGCTGATCATTATTGATAATAATGAGTCATGAATTTACTAATTATCAAGACATTCGCGATGAAAACAACACAAAACGTCTCCGCCTCAGAAATCGGAGGCGAACGCGTAAAATCGGAGGCAAGCACCACCTAACCATATAACATTCGGAGGTGTATGAGTACTAAATGCATGTATATATATATATATATATATATATATATATATATATATATATATATATATGAGAAGCTAAAATCTCAAAACATTTTTTGGCGTTAGCCACTCCCTTTACTACCCCCACCTCATTATTAAAGTGGTTGAAAACAATTAAATTGTGATATATTGTGTGTTTAAGAATCAAAGGCCTTCTTTTACTTCTTTCCCTTTTACTTCTAAACACAATTCTCTTAGTAGCGTAAGATTATGATATCATCTTCTTCGTCACATAAAATAATGTTATTTCAAAGTTCTCAGATATTTTGGTGTATGTCATGTCATTTGCACACATGTGATAGACATAGTTCTACAATTGCTGCAACGCACAGGGCAATGTACAAAATATTGGTTCAAAATTGTCACTAGCATTTTCCAACAAGATCTGCAGGTTGTGGTATTTCAGAATACAGCTTTAAATTTTACTGCGACTCAATTACATGTAAATTGGCCCATTATATAACAAAGGTATAATTATTATTTTCAGAAATTGCTCCTTTTACTTCTAATACTACAAGCTGTATACAGTGAAATAATGGCTATATGAGTATTGATTTTTTTAAATGGGATATTGGCGACCTAAGGAGCCATTTCTGACAGTTTTTTGATTAAGGCTACACAAATTACGCAAAAAATTTGAGCTAATTTGACCGATTTTTTTACACTTCTTATCTTTAGGACAAATTTCCTGTCATGTTCGTCAAAATTTTTCTACGTTATTTTTATTAAAACTACCACATTAGTTCACAATATTCTAAAACGCTATTAAACGTATCATAGTTTAAAACAAAAAACTTTCATAAAGGCCATGGCAGGTTGAGATAAGTGTCCGTGCCTTTGCAACCTTTTTGCATGTGGTTCCTTGCAGTGATGTATCTTTGCGTAATATACTACCACAAAAAGTTTTGACCTCAAAAACTTCGTAATATCTGGGAAAACATTTTTTTTCGAAAATCCGAAAAAAAAATTTTTTTCTTAATAAAGTGAACCAATTCGTTTGTATTTCACATATATTGTAAATATACTCAAGACAATTTATTACTGATATTTTCATGAAATCTTTTCATGAAGAAAACAAAAATTGATGCTTTTGAATTTTTTGAAAAATTTATATACGTACTTACACATTAGCGACCACCTCTATTTTGTTACCAATTATACACCATACAATAAGCTATAACATATATTTTTTACAAAACTCTATCGAAGGTAGTCAAATTGGCAAAGATAATGTTACTTGCTTACATTCCCCCCTTAGTAAACACCCTGTATCGAGGGTTCAGAAATTATAACACCAGGGTAACACTAAACAATAATGTATTTACTTACGTACTAATTACAACAAATAAAGAAAAAGAAAGAAAGGTTAGAAACTCGATATATTAATAAATATATAAATGAACGACCACTGCTTGGATTACACGTATTGAACATTTTTTGGAGCAGCCTACGTATTTTTTTGAAATTACGAGATGCATTTTTCATAATACATATATTTTCTACAAAGCTCCATCGAAACGGTAATACATAAAAAAAATTATGTGTTTAATAATAAGAATACATAATAAAAAACATGTTATGCTAATGATATGTGATAATATTAGTCGTCTTCATCACTGTCCTTATTTATTGTAATACTGATATCTTCTGCGAATAATTCAAACAGTTTTACTGATGGTTTCGGAATATCGTCGAGAAACCTTGCATATGATAAATTCATGTTTAAGTTAAAAAAAATAAATTAGTTACTTATAGATGGATTTATCATATGAAAGGTTTTTCGACGATATTCCGAAAATCAGTAAAACTGTCTGAATTATTCGCAGAAGATATCAGTGTTACAATAAATGAGGACAGTGATGAAGACGACTAATATTATCATATATCATTAGCATAACATATTTTTTTATTATGTATTCTTATTATTAAATAATAATAATAATTTTCTTATGTATTACCGTTTCGATGGAGCTTTGTAGAAGATATATGAATTGTGGAAAATACATCTCGTAATTTCAAAAAAATGCGTAGGCTGCTCCAAAAAATTTTCAATACGTGCAATCCAAGCAGTTGCCGTTCATTTATATATTTATTAACATATCGAGTTTCTAACCAATTTATACTCTTTTTCTTTAATTGTTGTAATTAGTATGTAAGTAAATACATTATTGTTTAGTGTTACGCTGGTGTTATAATTTCAGATCCCACGATACAGGGTGTTTACTAAGGGGGGATGTAAGCAAGTAACATTATCTTTGCCAATTTGACTACGTTACCCCTTCGATAGAGTTTTGTAAAAAATATATGATATAGCTTATTGTATGGTGTATAATTGGTAACAAAATAGAGGTGGTCGCTAACGTGTAAGTACGTATATAAATTTTTCAAAAAATTCAAAAGCATCAATTTTTGTTTTCTTCATGAAAAGATTTCATGAAAATATCAGTAATAAATTGTCTTGAGTATATTTACAATATATGTGAAATACAAACGAATTAGTTCATTTGATTAAGAAAAAAAATTTTTTTTCGGATTTTCAAAAAAAAATTTTTTCCCAGATATGAAGTTTTTGAGGTCAAAACTTTTTGTGATAGTATCTTACGCAAAGATACATCACTGGAAGGAACCACACGCAAAAAGGTTGCAAAGGCACGGACACTTATCTTAACCTGCCATGGCCTTTGGAATTTTATTAACTTGACTGCTTGTAACATTTTGAGCTGTATCTCAAACATTAGAGGTAGAATCGAACTGGGCCCATGAGAACTTTTGATCAGGAACTCGATATCGACAACATATGAAAAATTCAGTCAATTTGATTTCCATAAGAAAACAGCTAGGTCTCTTCAACTTTGAGGAGTGGGGGGGGGCGCTCCGTCCAGCACCTCCACTTCTAGAGGAGAGCTGGCGGCCGCGGAGGTATTACGATATTACTTCCGGCTGGAATTTTGAGAAGTGGTTGGGTGAACCATCAGGAAGTTCCATCTGCAAAGATTTTGCTCAAGACCCCTGCAAAGGACACGTCAGACGACTCAAAAATGAAAACAATTTTGCTCAAAAAATGATAATACCTCCTGCTGAAAATTTGTACATTACCTGTTTGAAGGTCACAGAAAACGTATGTAAATCGTCAGACGCCTAGGTCGCTGCCAAAGAGGTGTCAGACGCCCTCAAAGTTGTCATTTTTTTTTCTAAATTTTTTTCCTTACCTCCGTCTGACGTTTTAACATATTGCAACAGAGACCATTCTAAGCACAAATTAAAATCGTCAGACGAAAATGCCGCTGCGAAGTCCCCCTACAACGTTCACAAAGTTCCAGCTCGCCTAAGAGGTATACTTTTTTTTCGAAAACTTATTTTCGTCACCTCCGTCTGACGTTTTTACATATTATCTTAGAGACAATTTTAAATACATATGTAAATCGTCAGATGAAAATACCGCTGCAAAATCCCCCTGAAATATCGCGAATTTCCAGCCTAAATTACTAAATATTGTTTCAACATCTTTTAAATTTAATGAAATACTGGTTGAGTCACTATACGCTATAAAAGAAAGTCAATTCAAGGGAAAAGTTTCTAGCACATATACATAAAAAGTAAAGGATGTTCCGTGTGAATAAAATACGACGTATGAAATTCTGTGAGACCATGATGGAAAAGGCGAACGAAAATGAAACTTTCATTAAAAATATTTTATTTACTGACGAAAGTTCATTTTCGCTGCATGGTCGTCACAATTCATCCGTTACTAGATATTGGTCCCGAGAAAATAAATATTTAAGTATGCCACACCGAACTCAGTACCCACAGAAAGTCAACGTGTGGGCTGGAATTTTAGGTAATTCAATAGTTGGCCCCTTTTTTATCGACGGCAACCTTACAGCACAAAAATATTTAAATTTGTTACGTGAACAAATTATTCCAGCTGTTCGAACTTTGAGCATTGACCTCGAAGAAATTTGGTACCAGCAGGATGGTTGTCCTGCTCATAACTCGATAGTGATACGTAGATTCCTAGACACTACATTTCACGATCGCGTTATAAGTGGAACAAGCACATATGTATTTAAAATTGTCTCTAGGATAATATGTAAAAACGTCAGACGGAGGTAACGAAAATAAATTTTTAAAAGATAAGTATACCTCTCAGGCGGACTGGAACTTTGTGAACGTTGTAGGGGGACTTCGCAGCGGCATTTTCGTCTGACGGTTTTACTTTGTGCTTAGAATGGTCTCTGTTGCAATATGTTAAAACGTCAGACGAAGGTAAGGAAAAAAAAATGACAACTTTGAGGGCGTCTGACAACCCTTTGGCAGCGACCTAGGCGTCTGACGATTTACATACGTTATTGTGTCCTTCAAACAGGTAATGTGCAAATTTTCAGCCGGAGGCATGATCATTTTTTGAGTAAAAATTTTTTCATTTTTGAGTCGTCTGACGTGTCCTTTGCAGGGGTTTTGAGCAAAATCCTTGCAGATTCCTGATGGTCCCCCGAACCACTTCTCAAAATGCCAGCCGGAGGTAATATCGTAGTACCTCCGCGGCCGCCAGCTCTTAGTCTATTCTGGCTGCCCACGTAAGGAGTCTTAGGAGTGTAATAAGCACATTGGTACCTATCAAAAATGTCGTTGCTTTCTTAAAGGAAGCAAATCCATTTCTCTGTACCCCAATTCCTTGACACCATTTTGTTCTCAAGCCATAACTTTTTCCCCCACACGATTTACAACTTATCACGATGTCAATTCATAATCTACGTTTCATTACGAAGATATTGATATCAGTCCCATATCTGTATCATTAAAAATCCCACGGGACAAGTTTTTAGGAGACCCTCTTACATACTATAATGTGAAAACAAAAGTTAGAAAATAGTCTAGTTAATCTGAGATAAAAATGCATTTCTAGGATTAAGTTAGTTATGTAGGGAGATTGTATTTGATAACAAACAAAATTTTAGATATTGTCTATAATTATTGTTTGTGGCATATTCATGATTTTTTACTGTTTATTTGCTATTTTGTCACTTTCTGTAAAAATATTTGGAAAAGAAAGCAACACAACTAAAGGAAAATTAAAGGAATCCATTATTATTTTGTTAAACGAGAGTAAATGTGTCAAATTATTTTATAGATTTTTGTACCAGCTGTCTCAAGTGACTATCGAAATACATAAACAATAAGCTGTCATGTTTGATGAGCTAAAAATTCAAACTTTTAGTAACGGAAATAGAACGAATTTTTTCGAAATATTAACAGCTATTAATTTAATTTTTAATTATATTATTATCATTTAACATTTTGGTTCGTTTATACATTTTTAAGTGTGAGACATTTTGTACTAATCAGAAGTATTAAAAGCCAGCCTCTGCCTGATCTATTTGGGGCAGAGATTTCCTTCATTAACATTTTTAAATATTTTTACAGAAAGTAACAAAATACCCAATAAGAAGTAAAGAGTACGAGTATTTTGGTAACCATTTAATTTATTCCCATTTTTATTTGCCAGTACCTGATTCGAACAATTTAATAATTCTCACAATCCAAATAATGTAGGTACGTATATTGAACTTGCAAACTTGTGAATATTTACCGAACATTTTTACATTTTTTGTAATTAATTAACTTGAAGTTTTTCATAACTAGGTTCATATAACATGATGAACACAACTTTAAATTGAATTGTACAACTGAACTGAAACATTCAACTCGTTTTATATACAATTTGTTATTGATTACTTTTTTAATGCTCATGGAAACGTGGTAATTAAATTTGTTTATTAAATAATCAATGTTACAGGATAGTTGGGTCCATAGCAAATTAAATGTACTTATTAAAATTGTTAAATATTAATGCATTTCCACATTTACTAAAATTTATGAGTTGTCTATAGTTCATCAATACTTTATTGTCTTCTCGTGACCAGAGCTCGGGAATTTTATCTCTGCGGCGTCAAAATCAGGGTTGGCTCTAGCTCAGCGCAGAAAGATTTTATAATACAAGTATGACACAACATATCTTACCTTGTACTTTTTTTAGGGAATTCCGCAATATCAAAAGTTAATATGGTCAGTTTATTATAAACACTCACTCGAAGAGGGGGTATTGGAGGATGTAACGTTGAACTAACACACACACACATGTATTTTTCACTACCTTAAAGTAACACACACACACTTTTGTATAACTTCACGCTAGGTTTGTAGATACATACATATGGCTAGACTTGTACTACGGATTGCGAAACTGCGATCTGGGATGGTCTACCCTTTCATTTTATTAAATGTTGACGTAAATCCTCAGAATTGCCACAGTGTAGTTATAATAAAAGGGATTTTGTCAAAGCAATGTTTCACGATTTTGGCGGCGTCGAATAATTAAAGAAGATAATAAAACAGCATTAGTAAAAAAACATATAAAAGTAAAGTACACTGGCATCTAATGGTGACACTCGATCAGGATCGAATGCCTTCAGCACTGCAATTTTAAAAGAGTCAACTACGTCTTTAGGTAATTTTCAGTACGTTTCACAAATGTAGTAGATTTCCGATATAAGTAAGTTATGTACTAACATTTTAAAATGAAATAAAATTCACTTTATCACGTTGTGTACATTTGTGATGCACACGCTACAGGGCAGTTTTATGCCATTAATCCTTAACTGTTCGTTATGTGTGATTTAATATTATATAAAAATGGTTTATTTTATTGTGATAAAAATGTTTTATGTTGCCAGCAGCCTATTGGGTTTTTATGTTTAATTATTATGAAAATAAACATAATAAACACTCCACACATATTAAACAGAACAGGAAAGTATGTGTTCGATTCAAAACTGTATTTTTATTTGCTAGATATGTATTACATGTTTTTGTAAGATCCATTACCATGTTTAGGTTAAAATTACCAAAAATACATTGTAGCTTTGATGAATATTTCACCATTTCGTCGTGTTTCTGAATGGTTCAGCAGGTGTTATAATATTATGTCTATTAAAGAGCCGTCTTTGGCGCAGAGATAAAATTCCCGAGCTCTGATTATAACTTAACATTTTGATTTGTTTATATATTTTTAAGTCTGAGACAGTTTGTACTAATCAGAAGTATTAAAAAACAGCCTCTGTCTGATCCATTTGGGGCATAGGTTCCCTTCGTTAAATTTTTTAAATATTTTTACAAAAAGTGCAAAATACCAGGGTGAAGGAAACTTTCCATTTGAAAGATCTCGGAACGAAATTTTGATAAAAACGAAAGTTTCTAATTTGTTATTGATTACTTTTTTAATGCTCATGGAAACGTGGTAATTAAATTAGTTTGTTAAATAATCAATGCTACAGGGTAGTTGTATCTATAGCAAATTAAATATACTTATTAAAATTGTTAAATATTTATGCATTTCCACAATTACTAAAATGTGTGAGTTATCTATAATTTATCTATACTTTATTGTCTTCTCATGGCAGACTATTAAAACTTCATAAAATAAAAAAAATCTTATGCTTGTTTATAGACACATGATAACCTACTGCCTCAATATGAGATTTTTTTTAAAACCACCCTCCGTCGCACTTCTTGATTAATTTTGTTTAGGGTGACTACTCTGTATATATTTTCATATATGGAAGCGTTCACAAATTACACCTCTGCCTAAGGTTGCCAGTCCTGTTGAATTTAAGGACCTCAGACCCATCAGCATTTTATGTTCACTATCAAAGGCTCTCGAAAAAATTATTAATAAACAAATACGTCAGCACTTTTTCAGCTACAATATTTTACCAGAACACCAGTCTGGCTTCAGGCCGGGATACAGCTGCAGTACGGCACTGGCAAAAGTTACTGATGATTTGCTCTCTGCAATAGATAAAAACAAGTTATCTGTCTTGGTACTTCTAGATTATTCGAAAGCCTTTGATAGGATAAATCATGATCTGCTATTGGCTATCACGCACTACGTTGGATTCTATGAAAGGCTGTTTCTTTGCTCAGAAGTTACCTCGATGATCGCGTACAATGTATTGTGTTAAATAATAAGAGATCTTGCTTTTCCCCAGTAGTGTGTGGTGTACCACAGGGGTCTATTTTGGGCCCCTTGTTGTTCACGTTATACACCTTTGAATTTCATAAAATCATATCTTTCTGCACCACACATTTCTATGCTGATGACACGCAAATTTACTATGCATTTACTATGCATTTGAGAAAAAAGACACAAAACATGCTTGCCAAAACCATGACCTTCAAAACTTACTTCAAATTTCCAACAAATTCTGTTTAAACATTAATGCCAGTAAATCGAAGGCTATGTTATTTGGTCGAATTGCCTCACGAAATCGAGTCAGTAATGATGTGAAAATTTCAGTTGACAATGAAATTATAAGTCTTACAGACAGTGCCAAAAATTTAGGATTAATTCTAGATGTAAATTTGAGATTTTCCGCACATGTATCATCCATCGTTAGAAAGTCGTACTGTTCTTTAAAATTAATATACGCTAATAGACACATTCTAAATAAGAAAACTAAAACAATTCTTTGCGAATCGTTGGTGTTGTCTAACATCAATTATGCCGGTATAGTGTACGGACCATGTCTACTTAAAACTGATGCTAAACGGCTACAGTTAATCCAAAATTCTTGCATTCGTTTAATTTGCGGACTACGCAAACTCGATCATGTATCGGCTAAGATAACCGAAATTGGATGGTTAAATACTGAGAGAAGGAGAATGCTACGCTGCTGCACGTTCTATCACAAAATAATCACTACAAAGAAACCTCAGTATCTGCTAAATAAACTACGATTCAGAACGGACATTCATAATATAAATATCCGGTTTAAAAACAACCTAACCCCTCCTCAGCATAGAACTACTCCTTTTCGGTCCTCTTTTACATACAACTCCGCAAAACTCTATAATAAAATTCCAGCTGATTTCAAAAAATTCGATTGTAATATGTTTCCAAAAAAACTCAAAAAGCTAATGTTTCAAGATACTACCTTCTTAGCATAAACAATTGATGTTTGTGTAATTGATTCTTTTATTGTTGTTGTTGGTAAGCAAAACAGTATTATGTGATACAGATACTCATTTATTTTTATAGTTATGTTACATTTTCGAGGTTGAATGGAAGAGCAAGCATTTTGGACGACAAATCCAAAATGCTTGAACTCCGCCTTTTCCACAATTTACTGAAATATGTGTCTCGTTTATTTGTTTGTATATTTATATTATTGATTGATTGATTGATTGATTGATTGAAATTTATTGATCTTTAACCAATTTACATTGGATAGACAAGTCAAATGGTTCTCTTACAAAACATACATATTTTCATATATGAACACATGCATAAATATATCAGACTAACAAACATAATAAAAATAATGTAAAATAATATATAAATAAATAAGGTATAAACAATTATAATAAATATATAGAAAACTTAGGTATTTTGTACAACGGTGATAAATTCTTCTATTGTGTAAAAAGTATTTTGATGTAGGAATTCTTTTAGTAATGTCTTAAATCTATTCAGGCTGGTTGCGCTCTTTATCTGAGGAGGTAACATATTGAAAAAGTAGCATCCCGCATAATGGGGAGATTTTCTATAACTAGTGTAAGTAAATGCACCTATTCTGATATCTTCATTTCTCCTGGTGGGGTAATTATGTATATCTGAATTTTTTTAAATTGTTCTTTATTGAAGTATATGTAACTCAAAAGTTTAAATAAATATATCCCAGTAAACGTTAAAATTTTCTCGTTCTTAAATGTTTGCCTACATGATTCTCTGTATCCTAAATTAAACATGAGCCGAATTATTCTTTTCTGGGCTAAGAATATTCTATTACTCGTTACTGCCAGACCGTATACAATTATATTGTAACCAATCACAGAGTAGATTAGGGCATAATAGGCCGATAGAAGCCCTTTCTTATCTAGAACGGTTTTTAAATTCAAGAGTGCATAGTATTGTTTATTAAGTTTAGAGCAAATTGAGTTGATATATTCGTTCCAGTTTAGGTGTTCATCGACGATTGTACCTAGAAATTTACAGTGGCTGCTGAAAGCAACAGAATTTTTGTCTATGAGAAAATTATAGTTAATTACTGTTGGTCTGGAGTATTTATGGAATTCGATTGCTACTGTTTTTGAATAATTTATAATTAGCCTATTTTTATGGCAGTAGTTGTCAAATTGGGTGAACATATTATTGATTTTTCTATTTAATTCTTGTATATCAGGACTTGAGATTATGATGGAGGTGTCATCTACAAATATAAACACTTCACCGTCGAGTATATAGTCGGGGAGATCATTTATAAACATTAAAAAACTAGAGGACCCAAGACGCTACCCTGGGGGATACCTGATGTAACATCGAACTCGTTTTTATTTACTCTTACTACTAATTTGCGATTTTTTAAGAATGAGTAGATCCATTGCTGAAGTTGTCCTTGAATTCCAATTTTAGACAGCTTCTCTAATACAAAATCAAAATTTAGGCTATCAAAAGCCCGGGTCAAGTCAAAAAATAATCCAACTATGAATTCTTTCTTCTCCATTTTATCATTTATGTGTTGAACAAAGTTAACAGTTGCCATTTCCGTAGAGTGGCCCTCTCTGAAGCCGTATTGGTGACTTGTGAAAATATTATTTTCCGTCAGGAATCTTTTTATCCCATTACATATAGCTTTCTCTATTATTTTTGAGATGATGCTTAGAAGCGAAATTGGCCTATAGTTTTGAATTTGAAGAGGATCGTCTTTTTTAAATATAGGGGTGATTATTGAAATTTTTAGTCGACTAGGAAATTCACCTAATTCTAATGATTTATTTATTATTTTTGCGATAATTTCTGAGAATTCATCGGAACATCATTTTTTTAGTAAGATAACTGGTACCTCATCATAACCAGTTGATTTTTTGTTTTTTAGACCTGAGATAATAAGTTTAATTTCTTCGGCCGTTATAGGCTCAAGGATTAATAATTTGTTTGCAGGATTTATTGAAGTTGTGCAGGAGTTCGAAATATTTTTTCCAAAATGACTTTTTTGCTGATTATCTACAACTGTGACAAAATAATTTCCAAATATATTCGCTATCTCTGTTTCATCGGAAATAATGATATTTTCATGATTTAGTTTTAATTCAGGATGATTTTTATTTTTGTTTAGTCTATTATTTACAATATTCCATAAAGTTCGTGTTTTGTTATCGGATTGATTTATGATGGTTGCATAGTAAGCTTTTTTCGCTTTTGTTATATTTAGGTTATATTGTTTTTTTTGCTTCTTGTATCTCTCGTGTAAGTTTTTATTTTCAGGATTTGATTTTCGAAGATGGAATGTGGAAGATAGATGTGGAATAAATACTGTTATTATTATTATTATTATCATATTTTTCTTTTTACTTCCCTCGCTTACCGAAGGGAAGTATTGTCTGTCTGGTGTCTGTCTGTCTGTCGGCGCTATATCTAAAAAACTGCTTGACGGAAAAAAATAATATTTGGTAGGTAGTTAAGGCTAGTGCCAACGAAAAACTGAAATATATTTCTATAATATGATTTAAAAGGGTAGACAGTGGGGGAATGCAAATTGGGGATCTTAAAAGTGGAACGGCACGTACTTTAGGATGCGTAAGGCACCGCGCACGGCCGCCAAACAGGTGTGCCGCTACACTGTGTACACTTTTAAATCATAGTGTATTGAAGTCGATAAAAATCTACTGTCGATTTCACTTGTTTCCTAATAGTATTATTCTAACAAATTTTTAAAATAAAACTTATATATGATCCAATCTGTTCATTAGAATCAGATGGACACATTGTATATGGCAGTTCGTGTTGTTTTTGAGTAACCACGCTGAACATTTTTCTTTTAACTGGAAATATGTCAGGCTTTCTTCCTTGATAACATTGTCGACTACATTCTAAATATTATTTTCTTCTATAGTTTTCTTAATTAAATACCTGTTTAGGGTGACTACATATTTTCACTAAAAATATAGCAGAATTCTTTCTCGGTAACTGTGTTAGTTGCATGCCAAATATTTCTGTCTTCCATCACATTTTGTCATTGTCTTTTTTTTAGAGTGTCTATATCACAATTTTTTACTAAAAGTATATCTTATTTCTAAAATATAACACAGGTCTGCGAGGTTTTGTAGTTGGGCAGATGCCCATCATTTTCGAAGTAATTTTTCTCGCTGAATCCGAATCTGGCCTCATAATTGGCCCACCACGTCAGTATTTTGAAATATTTGAGGTTGAGTACTTAAAAATGACTTTTTTGTCTGCATTTGAGGTTATGTATAGGATTCAAAAATACAAATTTTTTCAGCATATTTCTAATAAATACATAATTTAGTACCATCCTTCCTCTTTAAAATTAGCTTTCGAATGGTCATGTACGATGTTTCTTCGCAAAGTTATAGCCATTTTAAGGTGACATGAATTTGAAACCATGACCTCTTGCAACTAAACAATTTTAACAGATTCGAGAATTGATGAAAACGATAAAGTTTGAAAATATTATGACTCTCTTTGAAAAAGAAGCCTTTATTAGCTTCAAAAAAGTAGTTAAGGAGTTTTTAGGTAATAATAAAGTTAGTAATTATAAGGCACTAGTAGAAAATATGCTACAAAACTTCCAGGCGTTAGATTGTAATATGAGCATAAAATTGCGTTATTTGCACTCCCACTTAGATTGGTTTCTAGGTGATGTTAGCGAAGAGCAAGGGGAGCGCCTCCATCAGAGGCGCGATATCAAAGAGTTGGAAAGAAGATATCAAGGAAAGTGATCTACTTCGATGCTAGCTGACTTTTGCTGATCTCTTCAATGTGATAATCCCAATGCTCATCATAAAAGGTGTTCTGATACAATATCTTTGGAAAACAAGAAAAAGAGATTTCATAAAAATTCATATGATTCCGGGTTAAGGTTTTAGGGTTTTGGGTTTTTCATGTTTAGGGCTTAGTGTTAAAGACTATTTAAGTGTTCTGATGTTAGAAATCTTGGCGTTTAGGAGTTCTGAATAAATTTTTCTTCGGTTCCCTCTGGGGTGAAAGCTAGGTAGTTTGGTATTGTATAAGGATAGCTTTCACCTTCCTAAGGGTTTGTCTCGATACAATTTGGGGATGCGTTAGTTGTTGCCCCCAAAAGATATATATTTTTTATTTTTTAATCGAAAATTTGACAATTTGTCCTTTGAATCATTGGCTAAGATTATTGTAATTTCCCTTCTGTTATGTTAAATCTTGATTCGTTTAGAGTCGTTTGCTCAAAATTGTTGGGTTATCCCTTCTGTTGTGTTAAATCTCGATTCTTTTAAAGTCGTTTGGTGAAGATTGTTGGGTTGTAGAAGATCATGGTTTCAAATTCATGTCACGTTGAAATGGCTATAACTTTGCGAGGAAACATCATTGATGACCATTTGAAAGCTCATTTTAAAGATGAAGGATGGTACTAAATGATATATTTATTAAAAATAAGCTGAAAAATTTTTTGAGTTCTATACATAACCTCCAAAATTAACAAAAAAAAAATCATTTTTAAGTACTTAACACCAAGTGTTTCAAAATTCTGACGTGATGAGCCAATTTCAGCCAGATTTGGACTCAGCGTGAAAAGTTACTTCGGAAATAACCCTGAGCTGCCCAACAACATTCATGTCATCTTTATTCGCAGACCTGTGCAATTTATATAAAACCTGAGTTTCACGCCTCTGGCGATAATCCTATATGACAGATATGACCCGATTTAAATACATGAGCGTTATACCATGTTATTTTGCATAAGCTCTAAATTAAAAATAAAAAGTTTAGGTCTGACAGAAGTTATCATGTATAACTATACATGATGACTATTCTAGAGCCTACATGTATTGGAAGTAAAAATAGTAAATTCTTAGTAACTTCGCCATGCTAAATAACAATATAAAAAGCAAAAGTTCAAGTTGGCTCTGGTTTTCCCAATACAGGTAATAAAGTGTAACGCAGGTATAGGGGTCTACAGACGATCCAGCTGCTGGGACCCGACACGTTCTGTCGGTACGCTTTGAAGATAATTGGAATTCCAGCGGACCAGTTCACTGTTACGAATGAGTTCAAAGCATGCCGACAAGGCTGGCTCCCTGCAGCTGGATCATGTGTAGAACCCTTATAAACCCTAGTTTATGGGCGGTCCTATCACAAATAACAGGTAGAATTAGAATTCTACGAAAAATAGACATACTAACTACCTACCTCTTTATTTGTAACTAAAACTAATATTCATTCTTAGGTAGCCGTATTTGTACCTTGTGCATGATAAGCGTTCATTTTCGAAAGTAAATAGTTCTATTTTGAAAACATGCCACGAGATTGTGTAAATACACCTAACAACTTTTGTTATATTTGTGGTGAAGTGACTTTTGCGCATCAAAAACGTAATTTTACTCCCAAAATTAAGAAGGCGTACCAGTTGTATTTTGGTTGTACAATTGGAGATGAAGACATACATGTTGCAGCAATTGTGCGAACAATATTTGCAGTTGGCTAAGTGGAAGAGGACGTTCAATGGCTTTTGTCGTGCCCATGATCTAGCGAGAACCTACAGATCATGTTACGCATTGTTATTTTTGCGTGATACCTCCTATTAGACAGGGTATTAACAAGAAAAAAAGGATGATAATACAATACCCCAATTTACCATCTGCCATTCGCCCGGTTCTCCATGGTGATGAACTACCTATTCCTAATCCACCTCAAAAATATAGCCTTGATTCTGACGAAGAATCGGATGATAATGTAGATAGCGACTAAGTCCAGCCATCAACATCACAAGATCCCGATTTCTCTGCCGAAGTGTCCGGTGGTGAGCCACACAAAATTAATCAACGCGAATTAAGTGATCTTATAAGAGATCTTGATCTGTCCAAGGTAAAAGCGGAGCCTGGCATCTCGATTACAACAATGGAATTTACTACAAGAAAATGTTAAAGTTTCCATGTATCGAAGTCGTCAAAAAGTTCTTATACCTTTTTTCAAAATGGAAAATTACTTGGTTGCTTGCAAGGACATTGACGGTTTAATGAGTGCTTTACACATTCCCCATGATCCTAGTGACTGGAGATTTTTTATTCACGCCTCGAAGCTTAGTCTAAAAGCTGTGTTACTCCACAATGGAAATAACTTGCCATCAATTCCAATCGCTCATGCTGTCCACATGAAGGAACATTACAGTAACATGAATGTATTGCTTCAAACTATAGAATATAACAAGTATAAATGGCAGATTTGTGCAGACTTAAAAGTGGGGCTTATGAAAAACTTGGTACTATAGACAAAAAGGACGTGTTTTTAGTTATTTAAAACAAACATTTCCCAGACTTAGTAATGCGAAAATGTTGAGGGAATTTTTGTCAAATCAAGAACCTTTTCAAAGATGTTGAATTTGACAACATTCTAGAAGGTAATGGAAAAGCTGCTTGGAATTCCTTTAAAATGGTAGCAACACACTTTCTCGGTAACAAAAGAACGGAAAACTATAGAGAGCTTGTTTGGAATCTTTTTTCTTGCTACCAGAAATTAGGATGGAACATGTCATTAAAAGTCCACTTTCTACATTCACAAGTAGATTACTTCCCAGAAAACTGTGGTGCAGTAAGTGATGAGCATGGAGAGATATTCCACCAGGATATTCAAAATATGGAAAAAAGATATCAGGGCAAATGGACTTCTACGATGTTGGCAGATTACTGTTAGACATGTATAAGAGATGCTCCAGAAATAACCTATAAGAGAAGAATAATTAATTTTCTGATTAAAGGGCTTATATTCTAATTAAATATATAATATACAACATGTATTTGAAATATCTATTAAAATGGCAAATATTTTTTCGCATGATATAATTAATTGCTTTTTTTACTAAAATTATACCATAATATGTGAGTTGGGTCAGTTATTACAATTTTTAGAGCCAACAAATTTTTTTTATGACTATGTTAGCTGGGACCAAAATAATGCAAATAAGTGGTTTTGGTTAACGATACAAATTAAAAGTTAAAATTTGTAGGTGTGTGAATCCGTATTACCATTTGGTAACACCCGAGTGCAGCTTTCATTTTTTCGTAGGAGACATACTACTTTAATAACACTTTAAAGGTAAATTGATATATCTACGCAGAGTTAGTTAGAGTCTGAGAGATACAATGTATGTTGCAGTTTCGATATCTCGTATATTTTCGCATACTCTAGTTTCTCTTCATTTCGAATAAATCTTTCGCCTTTATATTTTCGCATTTTGTAATTTTAATCAAAAACCTTGGTAGAATTTTACTCTAAAATTGTAATAAAATATGTTTTATATAAAAGACAGTCACATGATCACCCTGTATAACGGATATGCTTAATTTCAAGGAAGTATTCTACTATACTATTTTAAAATGTTCTTTTGAAATAAAAATTTTGAGATTAATAAAAGTTATCATGTTTACAAGGAATGATCTTCAGAAACACAGATATGTTCTATTCGATATTTGAGTTCAGCCCGTTATGAAACGGATTTCTGTACAAAAATATTTTTCTGTGCTAATTATTAATTTTGCCCGGTTATAATTATTTAATTAAACCAAATAGGTATAATAATGATCTACAAAGCAAAGTCTGAATACGGTAACCTTGTACTCTCGAATTTAGAAGCGTAAAGCAAAATGTGGTAACTCACTAGGTTTACAATTTTGAGGAAATATTATGTAGTATATAATTAAATAGTAAGAAAGTCTATTAGCCGTGATTAAAATAAAAAAGACCATGTCAAACATGCAAATGGGTCATTACATATTTTACACCCAATCTTAAGGGTGTACATACATTAAGTCAGTGACGATTAGAGTAAAAACGCTACTCCACTTTTAAATTTAAAACGCATTTAATTTTGGTTGTAAAATAAAATGCAAAGCAGCACTTATAAAGTACGACAGTCCTATGTACTAGTTAGCTGGATATGTTGACTTTATTCTGTTAATTTATCATAGAACTGTCACATCCTTTGGTAGCATTCTTCGTGTTATTCCTGTTCTTGTTTCTGTTTTAGTGAAAAATGTCTCTAATTAAACATCTTTTTCGTATTCGTTTTTTTATAGCGTGTCCACAGATAAGTAATGAAGTGGCACTGATAACACCTTCGTCCGTTTAAGACTAGACCAAAGACAAATTATAGAGGTAATGTTGAAGTCAACAACGGCATGACATTAGCATAGAACAGCAAGGGCGAGGCATACTGGGCGCATTGACGTGCATGCTAGGTGGGGTGAATTATTTTTTTTCTAATTATAATGTTTCTTGATACATTAACTAATATAAAGTTATGATTATTTCACTCATTAATATGAAAGCCAATGAAAGCTTATTTTTTAAAATCAAACAAATATAATTATTATTAATAAAACAACTATATCAGTTTTTGATAACACTATGATGCAGTTTTATCAACGTAAAATCCTTAGAGGTATATAAAAAAATGCCCTGACTGACTGACTCACTGACTGACTGATCTTTCAACGCACAGCTCAAACCGCTGGGTCTAGAAACTTCAAATTTTGCATAGAGGTTCCTCGAAAGACGTAGGCAATCACTAAGAAGGGATTTTTCGAAATTCGACCCCCAAGAGGGTGAAAAAGGGGGTTGAAATTTTAAGCTTTTTCGGAAATGGTTAGATCTAGATGCGTGAAATTTGGCAGAAATATTTTTTGTTGAAATCTATTAGGTACGTGTAAGACGAAGTTTCGATTTTCATTTTCTGAAGAGGTGAAAGCGGGGTGGTAGATGGTTTAAAGCGTACCCGTATTTTTGAAATTGTGTAAGCCAGAAACGTGATTATTCGAGCGATGAACTCTTCTGAGAAAATGGGAAGACACGTATTCGACGGTTTTCAAAAAGAGTGAATGGGGAGGGGAGGTTTTTAAGCTTTTCGGAAACGATTAGACCTAGAAGCGTGAAATTTGGCAAAATACGGGGGTGGTAGATGGTCTATGAAATCGCGTAAATCAGAATCGCGATATTCCGCGAGGCATTCGACGGTTTTCAAAAAGAGACCCCCCCCGAACGGGTGAACAGGGAGAGGGATGTTTTTAAGCATGAAATTTGACACATACCCGCCCATGTGCTTTGTTGTCGGTTAAAACAATTAATTTTTCTTTTAACTCGCTCTAAGACAAAAATAGAATAATGAATTGTTATCAAATTGAGATGCGTGTGGGTTTTTCTAAGTACTATGGATGTCCAGTGGGTTTCCTCGAGTATAATGGATGCGCAGTGGGTTTCCTCGAGTACAATGAATGCGCAGTAGGTTTGCCCGAGTGTTGTAGATACGCAGTGAGTTTCTTCGAGTATAGTGGATGCGCAGAAGTTTTCCTTGAGTGCAGTGAATGCGCAGTGGGCCTCCCCGGGTATCATGGATGCGCAATGGATGCCCTCGAGTGTATTTTCTGAGTTCTATAGTACTCAGTGCTTTCTGAGTACTATAGTACTCAGTGAGTATGTAGTACTTCTTTATATCCATAAGTTAGTATGTCAATGTTATTAATTCCACGCACGAGAAGACTTCCACGCGAACGAAGTAGCGGGCATCAGCTAGTCCTATATGAAGTTTTATCTCTGTAAGACGCGTTGCAGCCACACATTATGTCGTGTTTTATTTCGTGGAATATTTTTCGCAAACACTACTTCTCTGCTTTTAAATTTTATCTATAAATTTTTTCGCTTCCGGGTGTTTTCCCGCGTAGTTGACAGGCTTCTGCTGGGGCCACAGTTGTCTAAACGACGTTTCGGCAGAATCTCATCCGCCATCTTCAGGTTCTCGCTGTAAGCTGCCTACTGCTGCTCCTCGTTGCTTCGAACTGCTCGAATTGTTCGAGCAACGAGGAGCAGCAGTAGGCAACTTTCAGCGAGAACCTGAAGATGGCAGATGGGATTCTGACGAAACGTCGTTTAGACAACCGTGGCCCCAGCAAGAGCCTGTCAACTGCGCGGGAAGACACCCGGAAGCACAACTACATTTCATTTAACACCCGCGAAAACCTAAGAAACAACATACTAGTTTTTTTATGACAGACAACTTTATTAATTAATTCTTGTTGACACAATTAACTTAATAACAACAACAACATTGATAAACATAAATATGTGTATAACTATTAATTTCAACACCCTTTTAAACTTGATAATCCAAGTCCATTATGTAAATACCCAAATTGAGTTCTTCCTAAACCTTTTTTCACAATATCTGATATTCACTGTTTATAATACCTACACTAGTTTGATTCAATTGATTTCAACTATGTTTTTCACAAAATTATATCTCACATATATATCCTTCGATTGAATAAATTGTATAAGCTCATTTGTTAATTACTTCCACGTCCAGTGGAAGTATAGTAACTCGTATAGTAACGACAAAAAAATTTTTAAAAATTTTTATTGTCCAAATAGGCTTAGAATGTCATAAAACGTCGAGATTTTAAGTTTGAGCAAAAAAAAAAATTCTGTCTGTCTGTAACTTTTTTTGTGCGCACGTTTACTCTGGAACCGTTTAAGATATTGACTTGAAATTGGGTACACATATGTACTTTAACGAGATCTAGAACTAGATTATATTTTCATCTTGTTCCGTCGGAGGGTTTGGGGGTAAATTGGGGTAAATTTGGGGTAAATAGGTCCATCAAGCAGGTAAAAGTCCATAAAATTGGTATTTAGTATATACAAGAGAAGCTAATGTCTCAAAAAAATTTTTGGCATTAGCCACTTCCATTACCACCCCCACCCCCTTATTAAAAGGGATGAAAAAAAATTGCGATTTAGTGTATGTACAGGAACCAGAAACCTCAAAATATTTTTTTACTTCATCCACCCCCCACTACCAACCCCCTATCATCACCCCCACCCCCACTACGGATGTGGGGTATCGTTTTATGGGTTTTTGGGGTAGAGGATTTCAAATATTATATTGTTAAAGTTCCATAAACAATTATTTTCACATACAAAGTTTTTTCGTTGTGAGTGACTTGGATAGAGAATCTGAATGTGGAAGTAGGGATTCCTTGGGCAGCGGTTTTTTATGCAGGATTAATTACTTTCAAAAATGTGAGTAAAATCATCGACTTCCTTTAAGAAATATTTTAAGAGATTCCTTATTAAAATGAAAAGAACGTTTACGCCATGTATACAAATAATTTTCATTAAGCATTAAAAGCATAACAGGCAATATTATTTTTAATCCGTGGAAAATTTGTTTCAAGTTTGTTTTGCGAAGGTGTAGAAGTAGGATGGTAGAGGATATGATGGGATAGCTGAAAACACGTTGATAAAATGGTAGGGGATTCGTTTGGGCGCAACCGCGAGCATAACTTTATTTGGAAATAAAATCAATGTCTGATTTTAATGAAATTTGTAAAAAAAAAAAACGATAAATAATTTATCAAATTTTTATAGACAACTTTTCGGTTTCCGTTTTATTTATATTCATAAATACTCTTAGTATGTCGACACATTTATTTGCTAATGTTGAACTGCCTACTGTGTGTACTATAGGTAGAGAACATCAGCTGTTTCGAAGATGTCTCAATTTTGGACTTATAAAGTATGTTTTTCTTGCGGAGAAAAGAGCAAGGCTCGGTGTCAGTCGATGCGGATATGTGCATATTTGCCTGATGCAGGACGATAAGACCACTACATACATTTTTTTATATATAACATTATAAGGCCGTAGGTCGTTTTGCTAATAAAAAAAGACGAGTAACGGATTTTGTTATTTAGTTAATGTATTTTACTAAGTGAAAATTAAAATTTTTACTGATTTTAATTAGCTGTTTTCCAAATATGATTTTGTTTTTGTATTTTATTTATGTTTCATTTGATAAACTGTATTTACTTTTCATAATAAGTTTGTAGTTTCTCTCATTTTAAATGGTGTAGTGAAAACTATTTTCCTAAAATCCCGCAACTTAGAAATGCCTGAAAACCTACATTTAAGGAAAACAAACTAGTAAAAAATATAGATATGGATATAGTATAACTCCTACTCTTTGAAAAATAATAAAATAAACATTTTTTAAAATGTTTTAGCGTAGCCCGTCCTGGAATAATTTTAGCCCGACCTACGGCGACCGCAGAAAATAATAAAAAATGGAAAAAACGAATTTTTGGCCCACGGCCCCCCTCTTAAAAATTGTTTGCCCACCCTTAAAGCATTTTCTAGCTACAGGCCTGGAACCATTTAAGATATTGAAATTTGGTACACGTATGTATTTTAACTAGATCTGGAACTAGATTATATTTTGATCTTATTTCGTTGAAGGGTTGGGGGATAAATTGGGGTAAAAAGATAAATCGCGTAATAAAATTGGTATTAAGTATATATAAAAGACGTTAAGGTCTAAAAAAAATTTTGGCTTAGTCACCCCCATTACCACCCCTACTCCATTATTTTAATGCTGCATTTATTCAAAAATCGTACTTATCCGGAGTTTACCCCCCCCCCCCCCCCGACGGAAAGCTTAATCCGCCCTTGCTTACTATCAGGTATCAGAAAACCATTCAACACAGATAGAATAGAACAATGTATAATACTTATTTTTCTTCTTCACTTCTTTCACTTCCAGAATCCGAAATGCTACGCAACCGTCGAATCGCCCAGCCGAATTGTTTTCTATTTCATCGAATTTCCAGTCGGTATATTACGTCGGCGGAATGAACGAATCGTGCAAACCGCTTCGATCCTACATTAAATATTTCTCCTTAAATCTGATACAGATAGAGAAGTAGGCTAAAATGCCGCCTCCTAAATTGTCGCCCCGTGCGACTGCACCTGTTGCACCCCCGCCAGGAACGGCCCTGCTCAAGGGTCTCCCATAAAATAAATGTAAACGTAAAGGTGAGGATAGATGAGCAGATAGGAAAGCTCTTAGAAAAATTTGACAAAATATTTCATTTATAGTTTATAAAGGAATATTGTAAGGTCCTGAGTTTAATTCAGAGGAAATACTAAGTAAGGTTTGATATTTATATTGTAGTCATATAAACGAGTACTGAGGCTACTTTCTTGGTTCAAGTAAGTTACCGTTTCAGCCTCACCTATCCTTCCATTCCATTCCAACACACTTAAATCTTAGTAATATATTCAGATGCAGTTAAAAAAGAGGAACTGGCTGATTGGCCTTGACCCCACAACCACCCTGTGCATTTACTATTGCTCTCCTGTACTAGTTTAACTAGCTTTGTCTTTTGTATCAGGCTCCACAACCTTGATTAGGGCTCCTTAGTATGTTATCTACTCTGATTTCCCTTCGTTAAGTAGTTGGAATCTCAGTATAATTAGACCTTCACAATAGCATAGCACATATATTGAGGTGTCCTCTTCTTCTTGACGAAATCTGCATGTTGCATCATCTGTCAGGTCAATTTATCTCATATGTCTGCTAAGCCTGCAGTGTCCAGTTGCAAAAATATACAATAATAATTATAAGGAAATTATAAAAGGTTTGCACTTAAGTATAGTTCTTCACCGAGATCAAAGGATAATTACATAATCGTTACCTATGACTAGAAATTATCTAAATAAATTTTCAGTTTTCAGTGCAAATTAGTTCTACGGCGTGTCCTATGATTGACATCAATTGAATCTTCTGAAAATTACTTTATGTAAAATATCGAGAATGGTGTGGAGAATTTACACGCAGCTGCGGGTTATATTATAGGTATCCGAAAGGAAGAGGGACAGAAAGGTTGTCTAGAAGGGCATGTCAAAAGGGAAATCCAGGCGTGATTATGGACTTTATATGTGATATGGTATATTAGATAAGTGTCAGCGCAGATCAAGCACGAAGAAAACTATACGTGACGAGGAAATAAACTAACTAAAACTGCAGATAATATGAACAGTTTCTGTTTGGGATTATTTACAGGGTGAAAGACAAATACTAATAAATTATATTGCTATATCTGTTATCTACTTGTCATTATAATAAATCTGAATTCCAAATGCAGTACCTATTGCTGAAATTTAATAATTTAAATAATATTACAGTATACTAGCGCTTGAAATGGTTTGCCAGTATTATTGTGACATAAGCGCTGTGTATAATTCCCAACTGACGAATGCTAGTACACATATACACTCCAAGCGAAATTGTAAAAAAATATTAGTCGGGGAACCCTCCCTAGCTGTACGTGCACCCCCGCCCGATCCTTGGGGACAATGTTTTTCATAAAGATTGAAGCCTAAGGAACAATTGAGGACATATTCTAAAAAAAAAACTGGCTGTACTTTCAAAATGGCGGCCATATGTTAAAAAAAACTGTTGCCAATGTTGTTTTTGTCATTTAACACAAAAACTAAAGATGGACAAAAACTTTCTTCACAAAAAACAACGTGCATAAAATTTTCTACAATTTTGTACCTATACAATATTTTGATAGGAGTTACCATTTTCCAGATAAATGAGTCCAAAATTAAGAAAACATGGAAATTCATATATCGGTAAATCACTTAAAAGAAATAACTGTGACAGTTATTGTTAGGTGTATAATATAACTTTATATTATTAACATAAAAATTAAATAAAATATACTGAAAAAAATTAATAATAATATAATTTGCAGACGTTTATCTCGAAAACGGTAACAGTGGTATCTGGAAAATGGTAACTCCTATCCAAATATTATATAGGAACAAAATTGTAGAAAATTTCATGCACTTTGTTTTGTGTCCAGTAAGTTTTTCTCCATCTTTTTTAGTTTTTATGTTAAATGACAAAAACAATATTTGCATTTTTTTTTAAACGGACGCCATTTTGAAAGTACGGCCAGCTTTTTTTTTAGGACATGTCTTAAATTGTTCCATAGGCTTTAATCTTTATGAAAAACATTGTCCCCAAGGATCGGGGGGGTGCACAGACAGTTAGGGTGGGCTTCCGTAGTGTTACGTTTTATACTGAATCTTATATTTTATCTTAAGAGCTGAATCATTTATCTGGAAAATGGTAACTCCAATGCAAATATTGTATAGGAATTGTAGAAAATTTTATGCACTTTATTTTATGTATAGAAAGTTTTTCTCCATCTTTTTTAGTTTTTGTGTTAAATGACAAAAACGATATTTGCAAATTTTTTTTTAGCGGACGCCATTTTGGAAGTGCAGCCAATTTTTTTTTAGGACATATCTTAAATTGTTCCTTAGGCTTTAATCTTTAAAAACATTGTCCTAAAACATTGGATCGGGGGGGGGGGGGGGGTGCACGGGCACTTAGGGTGGGCTCCCGTAGTATATATATTTGTACCCATGTTAAATTTTAAATATGTGAAAATTTGTTCATGTTTTTCCAATTTTTTTTATCGCTTTTTACTTTACGATATACGAAGTATATCCGCAAAGAATTGTGATTCTGCAAAAATTCGGTTTTGAGTTTTTGATGAATTTACGCATTTTCAAGTATCCTGAACTCAAAAAATTCGTTTTCAACAGTAATTGTCTGCCAGTCGTCTACTGTCTGCCGTCTGCCCTTTATCTATAAGCAGACCTAGAATAATTCAAACCACTCGATCGATTTTGCTTAAAATTTGCACGTGGATTCAGGAAGGTGCTGGCTCAACGATTTTGTTACAGTTCCTTCAGGACCAGTAGGAGATGGCATGACAAATTCCCAGAAATGTAGAGAATCAGTCTGCGGGGATTAAAAAATTATATATTATTTTATCTACAACGACTCTAACAATTTTGGCTAAAAACACTAGGTTTAAAACAAGTTGAAAATTGGCGTATTTTGTTTGTCTCCAAAAACAAACTTTTTCCACTCCAAAACTCTAATTTATTATTGAAGGCTGTCGATTAGTGAATTCAACTCACCTCTCTGCTATTATTTTTATCGTATATGTAAAGGTACAAGTCCGAAATTGTACAAATTCACTTACAAAAAAGCTGAAATTCCAATGAGAAATCTTGAAAAATTATTACATATGATTATACAGGGTGTAATCATTTTCATGTCATTAAAAAAACTGGTGGAGGGGAACGACTAATCGAACAAAAAAACCTTATATAACATGGGATCTAAAACCCATAGTTTTAGAAAAAAAAAAAAATTTCGGGAATTTTCAGTAAAATTGTTTGAGAACTGACGGAATGTTGGGATAGGCTTTTATTGTCGCGTATGTCGGCGCCTCTAACCATCAAATACGCTAATAGGACTTTTTCAAAGTATCGCGCTCCTTTGTTAGAGACCGCGCGTCAACCGAGGATACTCACACTTTTTAAAAGTAGGTAAGGTAAAGGGATCTACACATGACCCAGCGGCAGAGAGCAGACCAACCGACCTTCTCGGTACACTTTGAAGATTGCCATGTGAACTCGTAAAAGTGAGCTGGTCTACTGGATTGACCCGGTCTGCTCGATTGTCGGTACGCTTTAAGGACCTGGAATTCCAGCAGACCAGTTCACCTTTATGAGAGTTGTTATGGCAATTTTCAAAGTGTACCGAGAAGGACGCTTGGCTGGTTGGCTGGATACCCTGTAGACCCCTTAAGGTCTTTAGCATTGCGGTAAAAGTGAAAGACGTCGGCGTTTTCTGAGTGCTCAGTAGATCTGAAGAAAACTAAACTCTTGTGCAATATTTTAGTTTCTGTGGACACTTTGTTAAGTACACACGTCGAACCCGTTCGCTGTTTTCGTTCTTTTTGAATTTTAGACCATGTATTTACAGTTAAGATTTATTTTATCGACTTACCGTTCAAGTCGTTAAATTCTTGATTACGTACAGACACTACTTGTTCATTCTTTTTGTGTCACTTTTTGGATTTTGGACCAAGTTTTTATTTTTATTTTCTTTATTGACAACGTTAGTTGATAGTTTAGTGTGGTATTTTAAAACGCAGATTTTGAACGTTATGGGAGATTACACTTACCCAGAGCTCGCGGATATGCACTTGATGTATGGAGAATGTCGTGGAAATGCAGCAGCTGCGGAACAGATTTATCGTTTAAGATTACCTAATCGACGTCATCCTTGTGCACGTACATTTGTAAGAATTGCTCAGCGTCTTCGGGAAACAGGTCGTCTCGATGGACATGGAGGAGAAAGAGATCCTCAACGCGAAGACAGGATAATTGAAGCGGAGGTTCAAGTTTTGGAACTCGTAGAAGAGGATCCAACTTTAAGCACCCATGATATCGCGAACCGTGTGGGAGTATCCCATTTTGTGGTGTGGAGGACTTTAAGAGATATGAACTTACACCTCTAACACGCGGCAAATGAGGATTTTTTAAACTTTCTCTGTTTCTCCGATGAGTCGTGTTTTACCAGGAGTGGAGTGTTTAATTTTAAAAATATGCACTATTGGGCAGATCAAAATCCGCATGTAATAAGAAGGGCGCATTTTCAACGACGGTTCCGCGTTAATTTGTGGGCAGGAATTTGCGGTAATGAAATAATTGGACCTATGGAATTACCTGCTAGATTAAATGGTGATGTATACTTAAACTTTTTACAACAAACATTGCCAAATTTGTTGGAAGATGTACCTTTGGCAAGGCGTAGAAGAATGTAGTATATGCATGATGGCGCGCCAGTTCATTTTAGTCTGGCTGTTCGAAATTTTTTAAACACGGAGTTTCCTCAACGATGGATTGGGCGTGGCGGACCAGTACCATGGCCTGCTAGGTCACCGGACTTAAATCCGATGGATTTTTATTTTTGGGGCCATCTTAAATCTCTGGTTTACCGTGATCCAATTGACACTTTGGAACAATTGCAGCAACGTATTTTAATGTGCATAGAAACCATAAAAAATGATCCTAATATACCAAATGTGTTGAACGGAGTGCGTATGCCCTTAGTTCGACGTGCCGAAAAGTGTATTGATGCAGACGGAGGCCATTTCGAACAATTTATGTAAATCAAAAATAATTTATTGGTAAGTTCTAGATTTATTGAATATTTTAATTTTCGATACCTGATTGGCAATTCGTTAAATAAATCAGATTTTTTCCTAACTTAAAATACACATAATTATTTTCTGTTATCGTATCTAAGACGTCTAACTCTTTATTTCCCAATGTCATGAAATAATTACTCGTTTTTTAAGCTTAACCCAGAACACTCATTTAGGTTACATATGTTAATAAATCACATTTAAATCTGATAAATTATAAACAACAATAAAAGCTCCAATATTTTGTTCTAAATTAAAAAAACACACATGTAAAGAAATGCTGTGTTTAAACCCCTTCTACGCCTATGAATTGCTTGCAGTTCTGCAAAAAGAGATAACGAATTATTTATATTTTTATAATTGGTTCGCTTGAGACGCTCATCAATGGTACCGCCGTTCTTTGCTTTGAACCGCCGGCCGGCGACGAGTCGGTCGGCAATCTTTGCACTTTTTTATGACAACTTAAAAGCTGTAGAATTATACCTAGTACACGTCCATTGACCCACAAAGGCAGTGGTTCTCAAATGTTTCCTACCCTAATATTTAAATTGTTGACCTAGGTCAGTTTTTTCAAAGTGCCCCATAGGGGGAAAAGTTATAAAGGTTTTTTGTTTGTCTAGTCGGTCCCCATTACCAGTTTTTTTTAATGACATGAAACTGATTACACCCTGTATATAACATTATTGTATGAGCCGTTGTTGTTTAGAGGGTCCTGGCACAGGTTCGGGTTGTTCTATCGTCAGCGTCGGGGCTTGTTCATCTGGAAAATGAAAGATGTGGTGAGAAAACATCAACTTGTTATCATATTTCAAGGAGATGCGAAATAGATTGTGAGATTAGACGTACCTTCCGTAGCGTGGAGGCGTCGTTCTTCAGTCTGTTCTCGGTCTCTTTCTTTGGTCTCTTCTTCATCTATGTCAGTGCTGTCTTCCGGGGCTCCACGTTTTCACATAGCCCTTCGAACGATGTGCATATCGTAGTTGACCCTGGCTCGTCATTTGGGGAGGCCGGAAGAGAATAAATAAAATGAAACGACGTACAAGACGGAATTATATTTGCACAGAATTTAGATACAATGTGATTTTGAAAATGCTTTTTTTTAGTACTGCAGATGGCATAACAGTTGAAACCAGTCTACATTATATTCAACTTAAGACTAGGAGGAGTTCACTAAATGACAGTCTTTGATAATAAATTAAAGTTTAAGTGGAAAAAATGGGTTTTTGCGGAGGCAGCCGAAATATTCCAATTTTCAATTAGCGCTTGAGAAAAAAATCTGAAGAATGGAATTTGTAGAAAATTTTATGTACTTTCATTTTGAATAGAAAGATTATTTACAAGAAGTTTTAAAGTTATAAGCAAAAAAACTCCAAAAAATTAGATTCTTTACATTTATCTGCATTTTTCTCAATGTTGCGTCACGAAATTTTGCTTCAAACCTCAGATTCGGATTCGGCACTCCAAAAAATATATAGATAGGAAGAAATCAAAACTACCCCACAACATTCCTGGTAAAAACACAATTTGACTAGATTAAAGTGCAGAACCTGGCCAAGGCGTATGTAAGCATAGATTCGCATGGTAAAAATTGAGTGCAGTAGTTACCCTTTTATTTCTCCACTATTAGTGATAGCCTCCCATTCTGTGTCAGACGCTAGTTCTAGCCACCCAGTTTAATTCAGATGGTACTGTTGATACAGAGACACAACACAGACACAGATACAGTTGTAGCGATCTTGCTTATTTTGTACGGAGCCTTTTGTAGAATCAAATCTAATAAAGGCAGGCACTGCTGTCCACTACCATTTACGGTTACCTTGGTAAAAGGACCTCTACAGGTTGCGACTCCCAGAGTCATTGGAATCCTGACTTCGTGTATACGTGGACACTCGTTGAAGCAGAGATATCTCGCAAGTTACTTCTTGGAGAGCTCCTAACCACTATCCCTATAGCAAATTATATAACTGCACAAAATAATCTACGTAAAATTTTCTTCAAAAAAATGTTTTAGTCGTTTTTCTGCTACAATGCACCGAGTTCCTCTTTTTGGCGCGATTGTGCTGCGTTGTGAGTACATTCAAAGAATATAAAAATAAATATAGAAATTACCGGAGTCAGTGATATTATGGCGTTTCTTATATTTCGTATATCTCTGAAATGGCACTGTAAATTTTCTTTTACTAATGCAAAATGTTTTTATTCGTGATTCAAGAAAGAACCAACCTATAAATATACCGATCATATATTATAAAAACTATTGAATTGAGTTATATGATACTCCAACCCTATAAAAAAGAATTAATGAAGTACTTTAACAAATGGTTTATAAAGAATTTATAGAAGGCGATGAAAAAAGTGTTGAAGTTAGGCGATGACAACAACTTTTATTGATATTAAATGGATTGACCGAGGTACCATTATATAAATTGCTTTTAATAATTATCCGAATTCCATACATTTATATTTTAATAGCTATTAAACCCCTTCGACGCAATTATTTTCTTTATAACTTAATATAGTACATTATATAATTTTTCTCACTTGAAAAATGTTATACTGTTCTATTAAATCAGATATAGTTCTCCTAAATGTTGTTTGTCAAAGTTTCAAGCAATAACTTGCTGTCCACCTTTATATTACGAAACTTGGAACATTTATTTCGCCTACTGTTCACCTCGCGGTCCCAACTGAAAAACTACAACGGATTGATCAGCACATTGAACTTTCGAGGTCAGAGTGACAAGAGTAGGTTGGATTTTTAGTCAGTATCTACTAGTTTTCGAATAATAGGCGTATAAATATTCATAGGTATAGCATAAATTTGGCCAGATCAAAGGGTAATTTAAAATAAAATTTACCTACTTACTTAACAGCAGAAATTATGTCTGATAGTTTAATATCCTGACATTGTTTATATCAAATATGTTAATCAACGAATGATATAGATCAACTTGTCATCTATTATTAGAACCAAAGCTAAAAACTCTATGGGTAAAGTAGGTTCCGTACCCAGACAGGATATCCATAAGGCATCCATTTCTTGTCCATATCATGTTCGCATGTCCAAGGACATAGTATGGATGTCCTATGGATATCTGCTTTATGTCCATATATGGTTATCCGTACATTGTCCATATGGGGTATCCATTAGATGTCCATTTCCTATCCATTTATTAATATTCCTATTCATCGTCCATTAAGGGATATACATTAAATGCCCGTTTCTGATCCTTTTACGACTATCTGAACATTGTCCATGGAGAGATATCCAGTGGATATCCGTTCTTATCCATCAACGAATATCCGTACATTGTCCATTAAGGGATATATAATTGGATGTTCGATTTTGATCCATTAACAAATATCCGTACTTTGTCCATCGAGAGATATCCACTGGATGTCCTTTTTTATCCATCCGTAAAATATCCATTATTGGATATATGTATGTGGTGCCCATTTCTGTTCCATCAGCGATTATCCGTGCATTGTCCATCGAAAGATATCCAGTGGATATCCGTTTTTATCCATCAACGTATATCAAAAAATTGTCCATTCCAGATAGCACATAACACCCATTGAATGTCCATATTAAGTTCATATGAAGTCCTGGACTTCCATGTACTACAAACGGTTATCCACTGGATGTCTACTTGTGGATTAATTTTGGTCTTTTTCTTTGGACATCCACTGAACATACAGTGGATATCCACCAAAAATTCACACCTTTTTAAAAAGTTATATAGCAACTTGGACCTTATATTTGAAGAAACACTAAGTTTTATTATTTTTTTAAAGATACAGTGTAATTTTAATTTTAATAATTTGTTTAACTGTATCTGGATTGCAAAAATTGGGATAAATTTACCACATATTATATTAACTATTCTGCACGCATAAAATGCTGTGAGAGACCAAACTGTTTACATTTAATTGGAATATTTCGATCAAGGGCATTAGCATATTTATGTATTTGTAAACTTACGATTGTTTAAAAACCGCGCGCTTTGTAGTTGCAAATTATAATTTGATTGGCTCAAGTTGGTCAACCTGTCCTGTTGCAGTTTACAAATGGCTTTCGAGTGTTTGTTTAGTTCTGTTTCGTCATCAAGTTCATAGAAAATACCTCGAAAAATACTAGTGGCCAAGATATCTCGACGTAGGGAATTATTTCTACATATATAGATACATCTGGTGGTTTAAATGGCAATAATAATAGTGATGTACAAAGAATACGTACAGAACTTATCTTCACATTAAAGTGCAAACTGCTGGTAAAATACCTTTTCTATCAAAATTTCATTTGCAGACACAGAAAATTTGGCTTCAACAAACAGCAGCAGCTCTGATTTCAATTTATCTAGTTTAAAACCTGAACGTGCTGGCACTTCACAGTGGTAAGTTGAATTTGTTATATTTCACATTGGTTTTGGCATGAATTAATATATTTCTTAAGTATTCTATAGATTTTTATTATTTGTTAAATAATGGAGTGTCCCTACCTACTACAAACCTACTACAAAATATCAGCCAGGGTTAAATAATTTTCTTTTTTTTTCTCAGCAAATACATCTACAGTTAACTAATAATGTCAATTAGTTCGCTTTCTTAATTATTTACCAATTTAATTTGTTTACTCTATTTTTTTTATTTTTTCAATTGTTTTAGATAGAGATGTTTAATTAAATTGTTAATTATTTTTAGATTAAGAACTTAGTACAGCTGAGCGGAAGCACAACGTACAATTTGATACATCGATGCTTGCAGCAAACAATAATTCAAATTCAATTTTATTATGTATATTGTGTAAGTATTAGTAGTCACCCTTGATGAATTGTTTCTCTCAGTTATGATTACGAACTATATGAACCCCTGAAAAATCACCGTCAATTAGCTGCACCCCTCCCCCCTCAAAAAAATGAAAATTAAGCAGAATAAAAATCTCGAAAAAGTTCGTGACACACCCAATATTTGTTGCAGAAAATGAATTTTAGATTTCAGACATCGTACTAGTTTTTATAATTCTGAAACTGCTATAACCCATGTTTCGGGAAGTAATATGTTGTTGCCCTGCCATGATTAAAACTGGTGATGTGATACATTTGGTATGAGTGCTCATGCTTATGAATTGCTATGATTTTTTAGGGATTTAGAGGACTAGCTTATTAATAACTTTTACATTTCTATACATAATTTACAATTTTTAGGTGCGACAGAAATACATCGTAACGCTAGCCAAAAATCACTGGGGATGTAATCAAAAATTGTTTAAGAAGAGCCAGAAGTTGGGGATAGAATGTATATGATAACATAATGGAACTGATGTATAAATGATTTAATTTTAGAATAAAAAGTTCTTTTTTACATATATCTAACATCTAATCAACATTCAAAAGTATTTCAGCTATTTGAATGTGTTACCTATGGACTTTCCAATTTGTGACAAACATATGGCCTATGGACATACAGTGGATATCCCCAAGGATTTACGATGGATATCTTACGGAAGTCCAAAGTTGTGATAAAAGAATATCCATAGGATATCCCATGTGGTCCATATGTAATCCTTAAGAATATCCGCTTTATATCCTTCATGTCCAGTGCGGATATCCATAACACGTACATTGGATATACTTGTGTTGCCTGGGTATATAATTCAGCGATATAAAAAGCTCGCAAAAACCGTAAAGGACACCGACCGCTTTTGTTTAGTGTGCCGCCGGCGTTAGGTTGAGCAGTACACAGGACTGGACTTAAAATGTATTTTCAGTTTCAAACAATGAATTAAAAGATTTGAATTCTCGTTCAATTGTAAAATTGACTACACAATTCTTAGGCATGTGAAAAATGTCGGCGTCTTTGATTTTTACCGCACTGCCAAGGACGCCGACATTTTTTACATGCTTAAGAATTGTGTAGTGAAATATACTAATAACAAATATAAAGAGTAATTACACAAAATACAATTACATCGACGTTTTTATTCTCATCTTAGCCAAAAACAAAAACTGGTGTTCCTTTAAGGACATAGGTAGTTTTTTAACAGTAAATAATGCGATATCTGACATCAGAGCTGTAATATAAGTATGTTTACAAAAATGTACACAAACTTCAACGATACCAGTGTTTCTTATTGCCCAGCAAAGATCAACGAGGATGTATAAGCATATCCCTTGCCAAGATAGGATGGTAACAGGATTGTTAATTAGGAAGTAAGAGGTTAAAGAAATAAATAAATAAACCGGCATTTTTCAGTTAAAAATAACCAGCTATTCTACAATATAACAACGCAATAAACTTTGTTATTAAAATAACATAATAAAGTTTCAAAGTAAAAACTGAAGAAATCTTTTCCGTTATTCGAATTCTTCGCCATTGTCACTGTCCCCTCCCACGTCGATGATGATTTATTTCCGCTATTTGTAAAGATTTGGCCCAGTTTTCTGTAATCATCTTCATCTTTGATTACTTTGTGAATTGATTTTCTCCAGTCGTCTTCTCGTAAGTTGGAAATGTCAGTGTGAATTAATTCGATGACTTTTTTCGTCAAATTTAGAAAATATGTTTTTTCGACGAATCCGCCTTTTTAATTGGCCCCAAACCAGCTCTATCGGATTAAAAATATAAAAATAGGGAGGTAGTTGCTACGAATCTTGGACCCCTTAGGTGAAACGGAGGGGGACCGAGAGATAATTAAAAGAAAAACAGATCAATCTTGGGCTGCTGTGTGTAGCAGATCGTGGACACTCCCTAGCCCGGATAAGTGGTGTATCTTGCCCACGACATAAATACTCTAGCTCAGGTATCTCAAGGCGTTAAGCCCAAGCTTAACATAAATTACGGAAGTTATTAACTCAAGGTCATGGAGGTTTACATCCTTGGTGGTCGCAATCGAAATAATGACACACTCTCTACAGTAGAAACGTACTATATTGGGTTTTGTTACAAGTAATGATCTGTCAGTTTCCACCGGGCGGCCAGTAATTTATTATATTTATATATTTAACCTATATATACTAAATAAGGGTGTCCGACAAAGGTGCGGAAAATTTCCCTCGTGTAGCTACACTCGGTGTACCGGAGTACGTAGTAAAACTTAACAAGTAGCCGCCATGGTTTCAATGATGAACTCTATAATACGTGAATAAAAACATATCTTACATGAAATTCAAATATATACAAGCAGTAGTTTTACAAACGAAAAAAAGAAGAGGAAATGATACGGGACCCACTGAAAGTGTATCCCGGCGGGAAAAATAAACAAAATACTAAATTAAGCTATCTAAACAAATACTAAACTTAAATGGGGGTTAGATACCAGACGTTCACTATATTACTGCCCTACAGGGTAACTTCCGGGTGGTGGGACGGTGCCTGGAAAGTTCCAGACCCTTGGACGATATTAATCCAGTCCTTGGATAATACCAAATCCAGCCCTTTGACAATATTAACCCCAATCCTTGGACAGTGTTGAACCCAGTCCTTGGATAATATTAAACCCAGACCTTGGATAATATTAAACCTAGACCTTGGACCCTAAGATATACACTTTTAGTGGCTCATTCAGTAATGCACGTAAAGCGTGCTGCAATACGTGTAAAAGAAATAATTTACCTCTATTTCTCGAGAGTACGATGGGAATGAAATTCCAAGTAAGATCACAATCTCCGGAATGAACGCATCGACCCTTGGCCCATACGACGAACCATTTCCAAGAGTTGTTAGCCAGCCTATAAATTTATGAAGACACGAGGTCAATGCACAGACAAAATGGCTGAAAAGGAATTAGCTGACCTTTACACAAAATCCTGCTCAAACAGATAAAACTCCTTCATGAATACCAAGAAATACTCAAACAGAACAGATTCACTAAAGCGAAGAACATTTTTATTATTGCCAGTTATTCCAGAATCCCACGAATGGCTTGAATAAAACAAGAATTGGATAATAGCGTGTAACTGTAAATCACTAACCTCTCAGTTCCCGACTGACAAGTTTTCGCAAGGACGACTCCCGCGCTCCAAGCGGGCAGTAGCAGAACCTTATATTACGACGGTATGTGACCCGTATCACACTGCTATGCACTACTGGTGGCATATGCATAAGGCCCGTAACAGTCTTAAAACAGAGTGTCCATATTGCCTCGCGATGTTCTCGACAACATTCTTTTTTTCAAATGTTTTGGTAAGCAATTCTTTCAATAATTGCTTCTCCGTATTACATTCGTCAAAGTAAAGATCGTGATTCATCAGAAAAAATTGTATGTCTTCATTATTTAATGAAGTATTTGGAATTTTTTCAATTTGTCTTGAACGATAAGATGCATGCATTATCCATACCAATTAAGCTGTCGAGTTTCAAATTCAACGTTGCATTCTTCAATTTTTTTTCCCACATATGTTCAGTCCATTTTCAACCCATCGCTTGGTCTACTTTCACAGTCTGGCTGCTGGTTTCCGGGTCTTCTTCCGCGTAGACTTGGTTGAGTGCTTGACGTTTCGACCATCTTATCGTGGTCTTCTTCTGAAGCGAAGTGAGCTCTGCTGGATTGAGCTCCTCTATTTATACAGGTTATCAGGAGGCGTTATTGGTAGTTGTAGTCCTTTGTCAGGGTTATAGTTATTCGGATGTTTATTTATTTCAATGGCTTCTCTGTATCTTCTTGGCCAATAATTCTTGGTGTTGGCTAATTTCTTTGTTTTGTCGAATTTTATCAAATGGCCGGTTTCTTCTGAATGTTCGACAACTGCTGATTTTGTAGAATTTCCCTTCTTTGTATTTCTAATGTGTCTCTGAGTCTGGTGTTTATGCGTCGTTTGGTCTCTCCGATGTAAACTTGTCCGCAGGAACATGGGATGCTATATACTCCTGGTGTTTCTAGTTCTTCTGGACCTTGGTATTTGGGAAAATGTTGTGCCACCTTTTGTTTTGCATTATATATTACTTTGACGTTATTTTTCTCCAAAACTCTTCCGATTCTGTCCGTACATCCTTGTATATACGGTAGGTAAGCTGTTGCCGTGTATTTCTTTTCTTCTTTTTCTTCTTCTGTTCTGGTTGTATCTTGTCTCGTTATTGCGTTGTCTATGTCCTTCGGTTTGTATCCATTTTTCTGTAGTGATGTTTTTTAAGGTCCGATATTCTTCTTGCAGATGTTCTGACTCGCAAATTTGCTTTGCTCTATATACTAGTGTGTTAACGACGGCCTGTTTTTGTGCTGGGTGGTGGTGAGAATTGGCGTGCAGGTATCTGTCGGTGTGCGTCAAGCACTCAACCAAGTCTACGCGGAAGAAGACCCGGAAACCAGCAGCCAGATCACCAGCTCCGCGAAAGCCTTAGCACCAAGATACTTTCACAGTGTCGAGCGTTCTTTCACGGATTAATTAAAAACCGTTTCATTATCCTTCATTTTCATTTTATCATGATCATCTTTTTGACAATTATTTATTTTTGTAATCTTTAGTTTTACTGGTAAACAACCTAAACTATTTCAGCAAAAAGATTTCATAAAACTTTTCATTAAACTTTTATGACGAAGAAACAGTTAGTCCATCCCTGATAGGCCACGTTGAGTACATAGTTTATTCCAACCTATCGTCAATCGGCTAGAGCAAATTTCAACCAATTATATTCAGTGGGATTGGCCTACATTCTTGTTAGGAAATACGTATGACCATTTTTTGTGATGATAATAAAAGAAGCCAAACACCTTTATGGCCTTTTTGTAAATAAACCAAAAGTGTTATGCGGTCAGTACCCTTTACAGTTTTTTGTGAGCTTCTTTATATCGCTGAATTATATACGGAACCTACTACAACACTTTTCATTTTAGATGTACAATAACAGCGAATAATCCAAAAGAATTATATGTTAATTTTTATGTAAATACAACAGAATTATTCAATACCAAAATTATTCAAGATTGGTTCAAAAATAATTTATTCCTTGATATCCCTTTAAATATTGTGAATAATATGGAAAATGAAGGTTATTATAATTAGACAATTAAATAAAGCTTTTTTCTCAAAATATTTAAAAAGCTACAATACAGGAGTGCGTGTATAATCATAATATTTATTTCAATGCAGATTGCAAAGAAAAATTTTGTTATAAGAAACTATTTTTGTAATGATTTTGCAGAAAGTTATAGGATCCCAGCAGCCTTCCATCACATTATTTTACAAAGATGTCACGATGACCTCAAATCATTTGTATTTCTGCAACTGCTCAGAGCATAGTTAGGAAAATTTTTATATCCAACTAAGATATTTTCATCTTTCTACAACTTCCGGTTATAGCGAAAGAGGCAACCAACTTCATTATTTTGTCACACTGCATACAGTGGCAGACTGACCATGGTGGTGTGGTGGCAATCGCCACAACGCCCCCAGTCAAAACCGCCCCCCTCGATCCCAAAAAGGGCTCTTACATGTGCTTCGGTACAAATCGTCACAACCATCAACAAGTGTCAGTCCGCCACTGACTGCATATTTTTACATTTTTAGATTCCACGGCAAATACTAATATCATTTTGTGTGGAATATCCCATATAGAAAACTTACGGTTTAGGTGGTATTCAATTTTTTGAAATTTTCTTAACAAATCTCTCAAAAACGAATAACAAATATGAAACAAATTGCAAAAAATTGAGTTTTGCGAGAATGGTAGAGATTCGAGTAGAATAAACAGAAGCAAAGATAATTATATAGGGTAGTAAAAAAATGTCAACAAACTTACGTTTCAAAAATATGCCAAAACATGTTTTTTTCTTTATATGGCAACCCCCAAATTGTATTTTAATTCATGATTATTCATTAAATGATAATCTAGATGATAATGCAAGACTGTATTAGTTACCTATACCAAAAGTGTACCGCTTTCGAGATATTTACTTTTATTTCATACCTACAAATATTTCCTATATTATGTTTTCAAATTTTATTTTCAATTTAAACACATTTTTCAGTCAGGGTATTTTAAATAGAAATAATTATAACAGGAATTAACACACAAACGTTTTAAAGCGTGGAACATTAATTCATATAAGATTGACTTTTCAAAAAAAGGTTTCACGCGTCACGCGTACTTTTATTATGGGGAGAATACCGTGGACAATAGGGTGGTCCGAAAATGACTTAATTTTTTATAAAAGGTCTCGATCCCCCAATTTGTTTCCAAATCCGAAGAAAGTAAATACGTATTTTTTTGTTCTTCAAAATTTTGATTTTAACGGTGCCTATTTAGACAAGTTTCCCATTTAAGTCGCTTGGGGAAAAATCACTTTTTGGGCTTTTTCGAATAATTGTTCGGGGTTAAAGAAAATCTTGCGTTATAGAACTTGGAGGGGACTATCCAACGAGGAATTTTATGTATATACATAAGAGTTTGTCGCCTCAAACACACCTCCACGGTGCCCCGGAAACTACCGTTAAATCAAAAAATGTAAATTCTTCAGAGAATTCACCCTTTTGAGCATTTTATTCTCTTTTTTTTCTTAAAAATTGTTACTACTGGTCTAGTAGATTATTCATCAACATTTTTTAGTAAATTTTCATTTATTTAAAGCAATTTCATTTGTTTAAATAATTTTTTTCTCGAAAATTCGTCTAAAATCCTGTTTCCTGAGATCGGACTGTCAGTTTATGTCTATTATTTCTAAATTACATCAATTTTCAAATATTTTCCAATTGTTTAAACAATCAATTAATATTTATTTTCAATATTCTTTCAAATTATGCTAGAAAAGTCAGCTTTCTTTATAATAGACCCACAACATTTTATGTTTTAGATACCTATATTATCTAATAAACCATAATTTATTTAAACAAATTCAATTTGATTAAATAATTATTTTCTCGAAAATTCGTCTAAAATCCTGTTTTCTGAGATCGGACTGGCTCTGTTATTTTTAAGTGACATCGATTTATTTTGAAATATTTTCCATTTTTTAAAGAATAAATTAATATTTATATTCAACTTTTCATCAAATTATGCTAGAAAGTCAGCTGTTTTTGTAATAATGAAATTTATATATTTGTATTGTCGGAAAATATCCAAAATTATATTAAATTATTGTATTTTACGTTAGAAAATAGAAATTGTGTAATTATTAGAGTCATAACTTCGCGTATAGGAAACAGAGGTAATAGGATATTTCCGTTGTCTATGCAATCTTTCACATATTTATTGGTGTTCTTCCATAGAGGCATTGCTCTAGCAATGAACTCGGCAAATTGCTGAGTAAGGATGAGCACGAATAAGTATCGATGAAATAAATTAGTAGAGAGAAGGCATTATCGCGTTAGCTCCGGAAGGAGACGGTAGCCGAGTCAGTGAAGAGCAAAGTCCCGAAAGGGTGAAACTTTTTTTTTTTTTTTTTTAACTATTTAACGTCGGCCTATTTCCGCTACCAAGGCCTATCACCGACGCCAGGAGACGAGCTACCCCCAACCTGGAAATTTTGCCGAACCTCTTCCCTTAAGAAGAGTAGGGATCTTTTACTTGCCTAACATTTAATAGACAAGGGACCGCCTGCTTTACATCCCCTCCGAAGGATGGTATATCCACTACGTAATCCGCGTCTGAAATTACGTAACTTCCGAGTATACACTGATATACAAGCCTCTAGAAGGTGGGACGAGAACGCTGTATTTCCCAAGATAGGTGGGTCGCCCATCCAAGTACTAACCGCGCTCGACGTTGCTTCAACAGAATATCGACTGATATTCACATTGAAGTCGCCTCTACGCTCGCCCCAGGGTGAAACTAATTATTGAAATTTTCTAAGTCCTGCCGCCAGCCGCCTGCCCATAATGAGATTATAGGGAAGAATACTCCTGTAAGTACAATCATTCTTTTGTGTACCAGTTTTCAAATAAATTGTATTTTCCGTTCAGTAACAGATATTCTCACTTGTGTTTGTGTGTGTGGCCCTACCCCTTTCTGTTGAAGATACCCGGTCCCTCGGGAAAATTAAGTCGAGTACCCAAGTGAGTACCCTATTTTAAAAGGGGCCGCCCCATTTAATTTTCTCTAACGTAGCTATCCTTCCTCTAAGCGCCCGAGATCTGGCTAGAGACAGCGTAGCAATATTTGTTTTTCTCCCGTTTTCAAAGAAATTGTCAGGAAAGTCTACACTTTTCCCGAGCAGCCTGGTTCTCAGGCCGGGAAAATTACAGGACAAGTTGTAAAGTCAAGGCCCTTGACTATCGCCCGTATACCTGGCTAGTTAAGTTTGACGTTCAACTGCACTCCTATAATTGTTTGAAAATATATTTTAATTTATTTATTTATTATATGTTGTATTAGTAACCAGTACCTCAAGTCAGCTTGTTCGTTAACATTTATTATTTGAATTTTTTTTTTTTCTATTTTAATTTTTATTTAAATGCCACGCCTGAAACCGGGCAAAAAAGAAAGGCAGGAAAGAAGGGAGGCAAGGAAGAAAGCTCTTGCGTCTCATTTATTAACCCCGATTGAAGTTCAGTTAAATCAGCCAGGTCTGCCTCTAACTCCACGAATTGAGGGAAAAAATTGCGAGGAAAAGGAAAGCAATTATTTTTGTTTTCCGGAGATTACAGTTGCTACAAATAAACCGGAACGGAAAATATCGTGCTAAGTAAAGAAATGGCAATTAAATTAAAAATTTTATTTGGGGATGATGATGACATGCAGTAATTGAAATTTTACGTTTGTTGGGGGTGAACATTTATTTTCTTTTTGTACACGAATTATTGAGGGAGGTTCATATAAGTAGAGGTACTGAAATATTTGAAATTTTCACTTGTCATATTCGCCTGACATAAAAAGACACATAGTCCCGAGGAGAAAAATTATTATTTCTTAATTATTTTTATCATTCGTATTTTTTTATTTTTTATTTAATTAATTTCATTTTATTTAGTTATTATTTAATCTAATTTTAATTTAAAAATAATTTTTACTGATTTATCTGAGCTGTCTACTTGTTATTTATCATTATTATTTTTTTAAATTATACTTAAAATATACCTATAACCAAATGAAAATAAAATAATTTTACCAAAAGAGGTAACCGAGCTGCCAGAAAATGAAAATAAAATAATTTTCTTAGCTAATGTCGGAAAATATCCAAAATTAAATTAAATTATTGTATTTTACGCTAGAAAATGAAAATTGTGTAATTATTAGAGTCATAACTTCGCGTATATGCAACGGAGGTAATAGGATATTTCCGTTGTCTATGCAATCTTTCACATATTTATTGGTGTTCTTCCATAGAGGCATTGCTCTAGCAATGAACTCGGCAAATTGCTGAGTAAGGAAGAGCACGAATAAGTATCGATGAAAGAAATTAGTAGAGAGAAGGCATTATCGCTTTAACTCCGGAAGGAGACGGTAGCCGAGTCAGTGAAGAGCAAAGAATACATTGTAAGTACAATCATTCTTTTGTGTACCAGTTTTCAAATAAATTGTATTTGTCGTTCAGTAACAGATATTTTCACTTGTGTTTCTGTGTGTGGCCCTACCTCTTTCTGTTGAAGATACCCGGTCCCTCGGGAAAATTAAGTCGAGTACCCAAGTGAGTACCCTATTTTAAAAGGGGCCGCCCCCAGAGGCTCGACAGTATATTAATCAATTTTATGTTTTTCATGTCTTAGGTCTATAATTTAACAAATCACAATTTATTTAGACAAAGTAAATTTGTTTGAACAAATGAGGGTTTATTAGATAATATAGGTAAGATATCTAAAACTTAAAATGTTACAAAAAACTGACATAGCATAATTTTAAAAAAAGTTGAAAATAAATAATAATTGATTGTTTAAACAATTGGAAAATAGTTGAAAATAAATTGATGTCACTTAAAAATAACAGACTGCCAGCCCGATCTCAAAAAACAAGATTATTGATGAATTTTCGAGAAAAAAAATTTAAACAAATTGAATTTTTTAAATTAATGAGGGTTTATTAGATAATATAGATAAGATATCTAGAACATAAAATGTTATGGGTCTATTACAAAGAAAGCTGACTTCTAACATAATTTGAAAAAAGTTTAAAATAAATAATAATTGATTGTACAATTAGAAAATATTTGAAAATAAATTGATGTCATTTAAACACTGCCAGTCCGATCTTAAAAAACAGGATTTTATACGAATTTTCAAGAAAAAATATTATTTAAATAAATGGAATTTAAATTTCAATTCATTGAGTCCGTCTGTCGATCGGTCTCTTGGCTCTACATCTAAAAAAATATTTGACTGAGAAAGGTAATATTCGGCAGGTAAATAAGGCTTATTGTCGTGAAAAAAAATCTGGTATATTTGCATTTGAAAAATATAGAGGCTGAACACTCCAAAGAAATAATTAAGGAAGAAATGTTACGACAAACAATAATATTTGACACAATTGCTAAGGAAGAAACCTATTTTTGTTTTAGTGAAGCATATATACGAGGTGGTCACTAAAAGAATAAAATAATTAACTTAACTGGACTAAACACATCAACATTTGACGGAGGATGTATAGACTCTTTTGTTTTTATGCACTACTCTAGAAAAAAGTGGAGTAGTTGCCTATTTTGTATTCTTCTCCGCTGACCGGATTCTCTTTGATTTGCAGGTTTTACATCATTATTATATTCTTATTGAAGTTCATTTTCAGTCCAGATGTGTACAGATTTTCAAAAATCTTAACATATTAAACTTTACGAATAAAATTAAGATGATTTTAAATTTGCACCAAATAATTTCCTGCACCCGGTCTCAGACCCTACTTAAATTCACGCCTGTCGCGCCGCTGCTCGACGCCAAAATTTTTATGTTGAAATAAGCATTATATCCGTATTTTCTGTTTATATGCACAATAAAAATATACATTTGTCATTGTTTTCCTTTTCGCTCATTTAGCGTAAAATATGCCCCATAAAAATAAAAACATTATTTGGTAGTTTCTTTCTTAAACATCTTTATTTTAATATTTTATTTTGCTTCAGAATTATCGCCACACCATCAATGCTTGCTAAACGAGAAGCTGTATAAAACGTTTATCATAAAATTCCAATAAATTTTGTTCTGTCCATAGACATGCAAAAACATCCGTATATTTTTATGTCTTCATATTGTAAAGTCATAAAAATGGCAATTTATATTTATCTGATGGCTGGTGAGGCATCTGGTTATGATTTAGTGGTGTAAAAGTACATATTTCAGATCATGATCAGTGTTGGTGTGCTGTGCAGAATTGTAGAGTAAGTACTAAACATTCCAGTGGCGGATAGTAAATAATGCAAATATCCTAGATACTGAAAATCGGGAACTTTATAATAAATTATTGAAGGATATAGCAGAACATTTTATACTTAAAAAGGTGGAAAAAGTGGATTTGCCAACTTCATTATAATATGTTCATTTACAGATGCTCAATATTTTTAATTGTCAATGGAAAAGCAGCTAAAATGACGTCACCGGTGCAAAAGAAAAAGTTGAGGAAAAAGTTTGTAGGATCATATTTTAATTGATATTGCAAATGACTGCGGTGAGGGCATAAAACAGGGATTTTAATCAGAATAAGTGCGGAAGTTTCGAAACTTTGGGAATTTGTAGATTTCGATACCCTGAATGAGATAAGAAAAACATGCAAAATGTGATATCAGTTGCCAGCGCAGCCATATTGAAAAATGGCGCACAAGAACGACGTAACCACATTTGATTTTAGTCAGAGGATGAAGAAAGGGGTTAATTTTCAAAAAAAAAAAAGTATTAGCGATTTTTTTAGAAAAAAACTAGTAAGACATTCTTAATTAGTACCTTTAGGAACCCATTTGTACAAGATTACATTGTAATGGGTTCAAAGGTGTTTGAGATAGGGGCCGTCAAAAAAGCAATTTTTTCAACTAAAAATAATTTTTATCTCCAAAACGGATTCTCAAGTGAAAAAAAATTAGTCTTCATTTTTTGTTTAGAATAATGTATTGTACTAGTGTAAGTTGATTTTACAACAAAATAATTATTTATTTAAATAAGGCAAAAATAAAAAAAATTAAAATAAAATGAATAAATAAATAAATAATAATAATAATAATAATAATAATAATAATAATAATAATAATAATAATAATAGTAATAATAATAATAATAATAATAATAATAATAATAATAATAATAATAATAATAATAATAATAATAATAATGTCTTTATTTACCAAGATTGAAAAAAATTAAAGGTACATTCCAATACACATATGGTACAGGCGAAGTTCGCCATTTTACGCAGGCATAAGGTGCTCTACTACTTAATAAATAAAACCAATTGACACTCGCAATAATTTTTGCTTTCATGGCTTACTTAGGTTTTTATTGAAGATTATTCGTTAGAAAAATGGCAAGCATGTACGAATTAGAATTTTGCCTTATTAAATAAATAATTATTTTATTGTAAAATCAGTTCAGACTAGTACAATACATTATTCTGAACAAAAAATTAAGAATACCTTTTTTCATTAGAGAATCCGTTTTACAGGTAAAAATTATTATTGGTTGAAAAAATTGCTTTTTTGACTGCCCCTATCTCAAACACTTTTGAACCCACTACGATGTAATCTTGTACAAAGGGGTTTCCAAAGGTGCTGATTAAGAATATCTCACTAATTTTTTACTGAAAAAATCGCTAATGTATTTTTCCATTCTATAATCGAACGCCTCTGACTAAAATCAAATGTGGTTACGTCTAAAGATTCTATATATATATTTTCACCACCAAAAGTTCAAAATATTCGGATAACAGATGAGCGAGATAAAAAGTCCGACGCACTGTATACTAAATACCAATTTTATGGACTCTTACTTGCTTGATTTACCTATTTAACCCACATTTACCCCAGACCTTCAACGGAATAAGATCAAAATATAATCTATTTCCAGATATCGATAAAATAGATACGTGTACCAAATTTTAGGTCAATATCTTAAACGGTACCAGAGTAATCGTGCGCACAAAAAAAAAAGTTACAGACAGACAGACCGACGGAGAGAATTTTTTTGCTCAAACTTAAAATCTCGACGTTTCATGACATTCTAAGTCTATCTGAACAATACAAATTTTCAATTTTTTTGTATCGATACTATACTTGCACTGGGTGTAGTGGTCGTAGTTCGTAGCCCTTTGACCTTTTCGTTTGTGATACTTATATACAAATTCTGCGAATAAAAGAATTTAAAATAAAAGGGTATTTGGCACTTTAGATTTTGTTATATAAGGGCCCAAAAATTACCAGTTTCTGCCAAAAAATGATCATTTCTAAAATTATTTAGGTATATAGTTTCGGTTTTGAAATTCAGATTCTGCAAGTCAAAAATCATGATAAAACATGATATTGATGGTCTTCCATAGGAAATAACAGTGTCTAGATTCTGCCTTTATAGGGTTTTCACATTTTTTACAGGCTTTTGACAGCTCTCATGTGTCAAAAATAAGCTGGATTGCAATTTTCATTAAAGTGCTCAGTATTACGAAAATTTTGAGCCCAAATAAATTTATTTTGGTTGAATTACCAAGGAGGAGTCAAATTTTGATATGATAGTCTCTGAAATTCCACACTGTGCGCCGCAAGAAGCAGGCTAGTCGTGGATTAGGCCTATAGGGGACAACCACGTAAAGAAAAACGCACCATATACTCTACCCCAAAATGGCGTGGAAACGTGTATTGAACATTGAGCTATACGGAATAGACGAGTATAATCAACTATGTTTCAGGATTTTCACGTATGAAAACAATTTTTGTATCTCAACACAAAAATACTCCTTCATAAAAGTCGCACTAAATTGAGAAATTGCAAAAAATCATAATTCTGTCAAGAATACTTGATTTCGCTCGGCTGCTACACCGAAACTATTCAGTTTAGCGAAAAAATGTATAGGACATATTTTGTAGAAAATGTAATGCTCTTTTATTTTCATACGAACATTTTTTGCAGCATGCGGCACACGAAGCGAGATATTTCAAAGAAACTGCTTCTGTGAGCCATTTTTTCAATATGGCGGCGCCGGCGCGGCTGCTGAAATTTCTTTTTGCATTTTTTCTTATTTCACTCAGGGCATCGAAATTTACAAATTCCCAAAGTTTCAAAACTTCCGCACTTATTCGGATCGGAATCTACCTATCGACTGTATTACTTAAAATATTGAACAGATTGTGTTTGACGAAAATATAAAATCAGATTACATATACTAAGGATATTTGACTGGCACGGTAGCTCAGTCAGTTAAGGCGTATTGAGTGAGGAATATGCTGAGCGACTGTCTATCGCGTTCTGGTTTCGAGCCCCAGCCCCTGTATTGATAACACCAGTGAGTATGGATGTATGCCTGCGTTTTCCCAAATAAAATAAAATGTATATCACCTTTCCGGACAGCCTTGGCTTTGGATTTGGGGGTTGTCTACTATATGTGGTGTATTTATGTTATGTTTTATATATATTTTTGCATCAAATTACATTATTATAATTCATTCAACATAATAAATATACAGATATGTCGTCATATTAATTTTTAGGAGTAATTCTCTGTTAAGAAATATTTTTAAAAATTCCTACAAACATGGGTCTGGAAATTCCTATTAAGAGATCTAGGGCCTTCTAAAGTGAGGATCAAAATTGGTATTTCATTTATTATCTCAAGAACCCTTTGGGCAATATTAACCAGTTTTTGCACGTGATCGGATTTCAATAAAGATTATATTATATTACCCATCAAGAATAATTTAATTATGGGAGTGCAATATGGGAAGGGGAGTGTAGAGTACTCATCTACATATTATAACCATCTCTATGGATATTTAAAAATAACAAATTAACAAAATTATATTTTCGAATCTAAAAACATTAAAATCTTTTGAAATCACGTCATCATTACAATCACTTCTATAAATTAATGACTGCATACCCGATAGAGAAAATTGAACTAATTTTCAACGATTTTTTATATTAGTACTTCAGTCTGATATAAGCATGACGAGATATACAGAGTGTTTGGTAGAGCGATGCCGACCCTGAACAAGGAGGTGCAGGGGGGCCATTTGACCCCCTCGCTCCACCAAATATTCTGTGTATTAATAATATTAATATGCACTCGACTGTATAAAATTAATAAATAAACACGCCATGTTCAAAAGTTGTTCATTAGAATATTACACGTTTTATAAGACAAACAATGCCTTTTACGATAAACTTGGAAATTATTGTAAACCCACTACAGACATTTTCTTCTAATTCTGGAAGTAATTTTCTTGTCCATACATATTTTATGTCGAAAACATAGTTCTTCTAGTTTGCGGTTAAGCTGTAGCTAAATAAGATAATGGTATAATATTTTAATGAACCACAGAAAAATTGCTTTGATATTCAAGGAAGAGCGTAGTAAGTTTATATTGACGTTAAAATAAATACTTGCATGTCCTTTATCATTTTGATATACTGTGATTTCCAACATGTGTTTATAGTATAGCAGTAATTATTTATGAATAACCGCATAACAAAGTATCTATGACAAATTTTACATGCTTAAAAACAATACAGGGTAATAGTCTCAGAGTCCGTGATACACAAGTCTCCGTGATCTCCAATATGATCAAAACTTCATTCTAGGGTAGTTTTGACCTTGCTTCATCCGTAAATGAAGAGGTTGTCGGATATTTCCGGGACGGGGCCGAAAAAGTGAGTTATTTCCAATGCCCTTAAAACACTGCTTTTACCGTCATCACTTACACAGCCCCACAAAAAAAAAGGTTCAAAGCAGCGAACCAGACCCATGTATATCTATGTATTTTCGGTCGCTGAATCCGAATCCGGGGTCAAAAAAAATCATTAGCTAGAGCAAGCAAACAAAACTGAAATGGGATAAAAAGAAGATTAAGCTACGAGAATAGTTGTTACTTCTTAATCAATCGAATTATACAAATTAAGGTTAAACAGCAGCGTACACACAATAGATATGAAACACACCCTCAGGGAGGGGCGAAAACTAGCCCACATATATAAAAAAATCGATCCAAAATAGCAATGACTGCCGAAAAAGCTCGAAATGTCTAAGTTTTGTTAAAGTGTTAAGAAACTACATCAGGTCCGACGTAACCTTCATAAACTGCCCCTATAGGGTTGAGAACAACCACCCTCGAGTTCAAAGGACACGAGAAAAACAAGAAAAAACGTAAAATCCAACAGGATTTCTATTTTCATGGATGCTATGGTTGGCTGAAATTGCGTAGTACTCTAAAATAGAACCAGAAACTTACGTACCATCAACATCCTACACTGTCAAACTCTTAGAGGGTGTGAAAACTACCTCCTATGTAAGATTTAACTATAAAAAGTTACAGTGACTTCTATAAAAATTCGAAACACTGCGTTGTGTGGAAGAGAGAAGAAACTAGACTATGTTCGACGATGTGCTTGAAAACCACCCCCACGGGGTTACGAGATACTACCCCTATAATAATAATAATAATAATAATAATAATAATAATAATAATAATAATAATAATAATAATAATAATAATAATAGGAAGGAGGGCGAAAAACGGACTAAATACCGAGATCTCCGATATGAGCTCCGAGTGCTATACCCAGACTACTCGGTCAAGATGGTCGTCCTGATAATCGGTGTACTTGGTGGAATGAGGCCAACGCTGCTCTCGGAATTAAAGGCCATACCAGCCTGCCAAAAGTCAGCCGAGTGGTTGGCAGGCCAAATGCAGAAGGCAGTTATCCTGGGGTCCCTTCGTCTTCTTAGGGCACACGAATCTGGCATCTACAGTCACTAACCCTGCGGGACGCGGGGAGTGGATAATCCGCTGGCGCTTCTCCCGTGAGAATGTCGGAGACACGGGAGAACTGCCCAGCATCGCACACGCGAAAAAAAAAAATAATAATAATATATAAGCAGGAGGGGCTGACTTTCATCAATCAAGCCTTTGGTGAGTAGCGCCACCACTTACTCCAGCTGGGGGTGTAAAATCGAACCGGCAGCCCTAGTGCACCCGGGAGGGGAAAGCTCCTTCCCCTCTGGTGTCGGTCGTGGGCTTGCTGGGCTAACCACCCACAAGCCCTAACTTCTGGTTCCCGCAGGCAGAAGACAGGGCCCCCACAATCGACCCCATCTGGATAGGGGTCAAGGGCAAGGTGGTGGGGCCCAACCGGATCGGGCGCCCGTTGACGACGAACGCCATGAACTAGGACGCTTTGAATGGACAGATGAGCTAAGGGACGACCTTCTGCATTGCTACGAAAGCAGTGAGCCCGCACGAAGGGGATACATGGGGCGAATGCATGTTCTGTGGTGTGCAAGGCACCCAGAGCACAACGCCTTCACGCCACAAAACCTGCGTGATTATGTATCCCACCTTCGTCGCAGGGGCTACGTGAGAGCTGCTCCTCAGCCGGTGAATGAGGTGGCCGAAGGTCCACCGAATGAACCGGTTGAGGATGTAGTCCCTGACGTTCCACCAATACCAGAGGGCCTCAGTACCAGACGGGGGTTACACTACATAAAAGCCCCCGGGCCACAAAACCTGGCCAGAGTGGATGAAGAACTTCGTGAAGCGCTTCCAGAACGGGCTGACATCTGGCACATAAACTGTGCCGTGTATGCTGCTGCTCAACGCTTTTCTCAGGTGGAGAGGCGTAATACTGCCTCCCCACAGGAGAGAGCGAGGCGGCGCATACAAAAGATGGAAGCCAAGATCCGGTCGGCGAGGCAACACGCATCCCGTATCCAATGTGTGATGGACTATATGGCGGCCAATAGACCGTTCACGCCTAAAGTGCGTCGAATAGCCGCCAACTTAAGACGCGTCCATCACACACTCAATGAGGCAGTGCTGCGAACCACCAAACAGCACTGTCTCGACAGGATACGGATGCTAGTGGTTTGTAAAAAATCACTAGTGAGGCGGGCGAGGGGGCGGGCGGAAAATAAACTCTTCCGCCAAAAGCCCTCGCGCCTATTCGAACCGCCTCCGCGTGTTGCAGAGAATCCGCCGACTGTAGATCAGGTGGAAAATTTCTGGAAAACGCTTTACGAGGAGAAGCTTCCACTCAACCGAGACTCTCCGGCCCTTGCACACTTTGAAACCTTTTGTCAAAGGTTTCAACAACCACAGGAAGTGTGCCAACCAATAACCCCAGAAGAGGTTCGAAGAGCTCTCGAGGGCTCTAAGAACTTTGCTGCTCCAGGTCCCGATGGGATAAATAACTTTTGGTGGAAAAAGTTACCGAGCACCCACCACCATTTGGCCAGAATTTTTAATGCCTGGCTAAATGGGGAGCAGCAAATTCCTTCTTGGGTGGTTGAAGGGCGGACAGTGCTGATCCCTGAGAACGGAGATTTGTCCAACCCAAGGAACTACCGACCGATAACCTGTTTAAACGCATGTTACAAGGTGTTTACGCGCATCTTGTACATGCGAGTGCTCCACGCAGTTGAACCGGTTTACGAACGGATATATGAGCAACGAGGGTCGAAGAGAGGTGTCGCTGGCTGCAAGGAGAACCTGTTGATTGACAGATGTGTCACGCAGGACTCCATGCAGTATAAGCGGAACCTCTCCATGGCCTGGATCGACTACCGCAAGGCATTTGATATGACATCACATGAGCTTATTGTTCACTTGCTCCGATGTCTTGCGGTACCCGGTCCCGTAGTGAGATGCATCGAAGAACTGATGCCGCTCTGGAGGACTCGCTTTACCATTACATCGGGTAACGATAGGGTCCAGACGGAGTCGGTAACATTCAGAAGAGGAGTATTTCAGGGAGACTCCTTCAGCCCCCTTCTGTTTTGCATCTCACTACTGCCATTATCCGTTTCGCTCCGGAAAACCCGTGGATACAACTGCGGTACCCCCGGCGATAGGAGGCATAAGGTCACCCATCTGTTTTACATGGATGACCTTAAACTTTATGCCTCCGGAGAGAGGGACCTACACCAGTCCCTCAGGGTGGTACAGGAGTACACGCAGGCTGTCGGTATGGAGTTCGGGTTGGACAAATGTGCACTGGTCCATCTCAAGAGAGGACGATGCGGGAACTACGGAGAGGACGCGCAACTCGTTGACGGAAGCATCTTACATCATCTAGATGCCGGAGAGTCGTACACTTATTTGGGTGTCGAGCAACGCTCCACCCAAGAAGTGGGTGTAGTGAAAAACGCTCTCCGCGGCAAGTATCAGCACCGACTCCGACAGATCTGGTCCTCAGAACTGTCGGGGAAGAACAAGGTGTCTGCTACCAACATGCTTGCCGTTCCAATCCTACTCTACTCCTTTGAAGTAGTGAAATGGACTCGAGAGGAGTTGCGTCAACTCGACGTAGGAACCCGCTAGAAGATGCATCTCAATAGAAGTTTGCATCCTAAATCGTCCGTTCCACGGCTATACCTCCCACGACATCGGGGAGGCCGTGGACTCTTGAGTTTGGAGAGTCTCCATAATAGGATGGTTCTGGATGGAGCCTGTAAGGTCATCAGGAGTTCGGATCCCCTCCTCTGGATGGTCCGAGACCATGAAAGTGCAGGAATAGGAGCCTTTTTGTTTAAGGCATCACAAAGAGCAGCCGATGAACTTGGTCTCTCCTTCGACGTCGAGCGGGTAAATCCCGACTCTGTCACCGAGTTGGAACCTGCTCGACGAAAAGCCCAAATTAAAGCTGCAGAACACAACATCCTTCTGCAGCTTCACACGGATAAGCCAATGCATGGAGTTTTCTATAAAAATATAGAGAACCTTGGCTTATCCGAAAGGCTGACCTTTGCCTTCTTAAGGTCAGCCGGGCTGAAGTCTGAGACCGAGGGATTCATAATGGCTTGCCAGGATGGTGTATTTAATACCCTCGTCTATCGTAGTCGTGTCATGGGTATAGAGGTCCCTGATGTCAGCTGCAGGGCCTGCCGCTGGGCGCCAGAGACTTTAATGCACCTGTTGTCGGCTTGTCCGACATATGCAGTCTCGGCCTATATCCAGAGGCACGACGGAGCATTACGAGTGCTTTATTATCACCTAAGGCACTCGTATGGGATAGACGAGACACCAGTGCTGCCTTACGCTCCGGGGGATATTGAGTCCGTTGTGGGAAATGAGAAGTGTCTAATTTATTGGAACTACTCTTTTCCCACCGTCCGGCAAATACAAGCCAACAAGCCTAACGTAGTACTCCTCGACCATCAACTCAAGACAATGTTTGTCGTGGAGTTCTCGGCTCCCGCGGAGAACAACATTGTCTTGAAGGAGGAGGAAAAACGGACAAAATATCGAGATCTGCTCTTCGAACTCCGCAGACTGTATCCAGACCATACTGTTAAGATAGTGGTACTGATTATAGGAGCCCTCGGTGGAACAAGACACACACTGCTTTCAGAACTTAAGATCATACCGGCATGCCGAAATTCGGCAGAGGTCTTAGCCGGCAGAATGCAGAAGGCCGTCATCCTCGGTTCATTACGTCTGCTCAGGGCACACGATTCCCGGACCCAGTAGTCACTTACCCCACGGGTGTGGGGAGTGGCTGCCGGTACTACCAGCTCCCCTCTGTGAGGGTCGGAGCCACAGAGAAGGGTGACTGGTTTTTAACAAAAAAAAAAATAATAATAATAATAATTTTATTCATCCTTTCGATCACAATACAATGAAATAGGACATGTCAATAAATAGAATAAAATATAAAATAATATGGCTAATTATACTATATGCACATATACACAAAAATATACAGTAATACAACTCTGAACAGGTAGCTCTTTTTTTTTTAGATATAAAATGTATGATTCAAAAAGTCATCGACTGAATAATAACAGCCACTTATTAAATAGCTCCGTAATTCCTTCTTAAAGGAATATAAGGAAGCTTTTTCTTTAATTTCGTTAGGTAGACAGTTAAAGAATTTTATTCCAGCCAGTAGTGGAGACTTTTCATAGAGCGCAGTTCTATGTTTTGGAATTTTTAGTAAATTACCATGTCTGGTAGGGTAATTATGTAGTTGCGAATTTGTCTCGTACTTGCTAATATTCTTTTTTATATATAAGAGACAATTATATATATACACGCAAGGAAATGTCAATATAGCGTGTTGCTTAAAGAAAACTCTGCATGACTGAGTTTTCTGCAAGTCGAAAATTAATCGTATAACTCTTTTTTGACCAATCAGAACTCTGTAGGATGCTGGAAAAACAGAGAGAAACTAATCGGATTTACATTTTTATGGATGCTATGATTGGCAAAAATCGTGTTGCACACTTAGAGTTTGAAACTCATGTCCTATAAATGTTATTAAGTAACACCCCCAGAAAGGATGTAAACTACCGTAATTCAAGATGTAACGAAAAAGCTATACTGTTGCTTATTTGTTTCATTTCCATAGTTTGTTTATAGTGGTGGCGTCTTTCAACCCTGTGGGGGTGGTTTTCAAGCACAGCTTCGAACATAGTCTAGTTTCTGCTCTCTTCCACACAACTCAGGTGTTTCGAATTTTTATAGAAGTCACTGTAACTTTTTATAGTCACACCTTTCATAGGTTTTCACACCCTCTGAGGGTTGACGGTACGTAGGGTTGATGGTACGTAAGTTTCCAGTTCTATTTTAGAGTACTACGCAATTTCAGCCAATCATAGCATCCATGAAAATAGAAATCCTGTTGCATTTTAGGTTTTTTCTTGTTTTTCTCGTGTCCTTTAAACTTGGGGGTGGTTGTTCTCAACTCTATAGGGGCAGTTTATGAAGATTACGTCGGACCTGATGCAGTTTCTTATCACTTTAACAGAACTTAGAGATTTCGAGCTTTTTCAGCAGTCACTGCTGTTTCGGATCGATTTTTTTATATATGTGGGCTAGTTTTCGCCCCTCCCTGGGGGTATGTTTCATATCTATTGTATGTACGCTGCTGTTTAACTTTAATTTGTATAATTCGATTGATTAAGATGTAGCAACTATTCTCGTAGCTTAATATTCTTTTTACCCTATTTCAGGGGCGTTTTTTGGCTCTAGCTAATGATTTTGGGGGTGTACGATTTTTTTTGACCCCGGATTCGGATTCAGCGACCAAAAATACATAGTACATGGGTCTGGTTCGCTGCTTTGAACTTTTTTTTTTTTGTGGGCTGTGTTATCAACTCTAATTTTGTTTCATCACAAAGAATTCGGTTCCCCGAGTATGAAAATACCGATGTTGGCGGGCTAAAACCGGTAGAAGCCCTTGCCAACCCCAAATAAAAAATGTTCCAAAATTACGTGATTTGCTTCAACCTAGCTCGTTATTGACACATTTCAACTCTTACAGAAATTGAACCAGTCAGCACGACCGAAATTTTTCGATAAATGGAATCAACGGCTTGAGGTATAGTAGCTAACCATTTAATTTCCATGGTCATGGCTGTACTGAAGCGGTCCTTTAGAGCCACAGTAATTCTTAAAAGGGGATTATTGGTTTTAGTGTATTTCCTAACATCCCTGGTATAGTTCATCTCATCTTAGTTTACAAGGCTGCGGCGTATTGAACGCTGACAATAAATTCGGTGTATATACAGTATGGTACATCAATATAAAGGTGGGGCATTAGTATAGAGAATAGCTCTTGAATCTGGGTTTTTATTCCTTATATATTTAAGAAAATGTATTATGTTAGTAAATATTCTGCCCTCTAAAAGTATACCTATTAACTATCCCATATAAGGGCTACTGCTACTTCGCAATAGACAGCTGTTAGATGGAGCCTACCGCTTTTGTTGCATATCGCGATTCTATAAACCTCGTCATGAACCAAGAGTGATTGAAGGGATCTCATTCCAGTCATTCCGGACCTACCTTATACTGACGAAAGCCAACGAGAGCTCCTTTGACTAGGAATAAGTATTTCGGCTGGTGTTTGTTGCAATCGAAACTTTAGCGTTTTGTAGCAATACATAGTTATTATACTTAACTCGGCTAGGCTTGTAGTTCGTAATTCAGTGCTCGGCGGAGAATTAATCCGAAGAATAGCTGTTGTGTGGTTTTTTATTCTTTATATCTTTAAAGAAATGTATAGAGGAGTTATATACACAAAAAAGTTATATACACGACAAAATATTACGTTAGTAAATATTCTGCCCTCTAAAAGAATACCTACTAGTTTTTAAAGTTATTTGAATGTATTTCGTGTGTTATTTTTAACAAATTGTCGTTTGAATTTAAAATTTAATTCTACGGAAACACAACCAAGTGTTTTGAATTGAATATTTTATTTAATTATGGACTAGTGGTGAAGTAAATCATACCTCTATAGTGCTCATGCCTCTATTTTTATTTTTCAGAAGTCACCTACTTTTTGCTTATAGACTACAGCACAACCTGCAATTCCACAAATCATGATTTACTCCTGGAAAAGTTACACTCCTTTAAAATCGATGATTAACTGTTGAATTGATTTAAATGTTATTCGTCTAGCTGCTCACAAAGAGTGTCGACAATCTATTTCCGTCTGAGTAACAAGTTTCATGTGGCATTTCTCAGGGGAGTATTTTAGAACTTCTTACGTTTACAATTTTTACCGCTGATCTGTCAAATATACTAGTAGCAGAATCCATCTTTACGCTGAGAAGACACAAATATACGTATACTGTAATCTATCACATAGTAGCGAGGCAAAGTAATGGAACTAAACGAAAATAATCTCTTGCTGTGTGGTCAAGTGACAACAGATTAGTTACTTCTTTGAAGTCATCAGTGATATTTGTAGCAACCAGTGCCATGTGTAATAAACTGATAAGACAGCTTATAATTTGTTTTGTAACATTATGTAAGAGTGATTTGACTTAAATCATAATAATACAGTAAACATTAGCTCGTATAAAATTCGTAAAATATACGATATAAGTTCCAATGGTTTAAAAATGGTTTTGATAAAATAAATAAAACCGCTGCCCACGGAATCACTACTTCCACATCCAGATTTTTTATCTGTCATTCACAACGAAAAAATTTTGTATGTGAAAATAATTGTTTATGCAACTTTAATAATATAATATTTGAAATCTTCTACCCCAAAAACCCATGAAACGATACCCCACATCGGTAGCGAGGTGGGGGGTGGTGATAGGGGGTGGTAGTGGGGGTGGATGAAGTAAAAAAACATTTTGAGGTTTCTGGTTCTTGTACACACCCTAAATCACAATTTTTTTTCATCCCCTTTAATAATGGGGAGGGGGTGGTAATGCCAAAAATGTTTTTGAGGTCACAGCTTCTCTTGTATATACTAAATATCAATTTTGTGGACTCTTACCTGCTTGATTTACCTATTTTCCCCAAATTTACCCCAATTTACCCCCTAACCCTTCGACGGAACAAGACGAAAATATAATCTAATTCTAGATCTCGTTAAAGTACATATATGTACCAAATTTCAAGTCAATATCTCAAACGGTTCCAGAGTAAACATGCGCACAAAGAAAGTTACTGACAGACCGACAGACAGACAGGCAGGCCGACAGGCCGACAGACCGACAGACCGACAGACAGACATTTTTTTTCGCTCAAACTGAAAATCTCGACGTTTCGTGACATTCTAAGCCTATTCGAACAATAAAAATTTTTAAAAATTTTTTTGTCGTTACTATACTTCCACTGGATGTGGAAGTAATTATACGTTTATGATATACCTCATTATTATTTTGTATTTCTATTACATTTATGATCGACTAAGTTTCCACAACAGGAAAATCTTGATTTAAAAGACATTTTAAATAATTTATAGGTGCGCCATATACGTTAAATAAACAATTAGTAAAAACTTCATATATGAGGCATGTATTAATGTTATGTAGAAAATATGTCGGTCATAAACCACTAATAAACATATTTCTTTTACTTTTATTTTGCTAATATCATTAACCTATTTTTACTACATGTTTTAATCTTTTGGTATAAAATACATCGTTCATTAACTATAATAGTTCTATAAATATTAGAAAATGGGTGCAATATATTTTTCATTGGTTTAAAAACGATTTTAGTGTAATAATAATAATAAATTTATATAGTATACCACTTTATGATTTTGTTTTTATTATATTTATGATCTAGTAAGTTTCCGCTAGGCAGGAAATTTTGATTTAAAAGACATTTTAAATAAATTCTTATTTATACACTTATAAAAGTGCACGTACATTACATTAGAATTCATGGAATTTTATTGTTAGAATAATGTAGTAAGAAATCGCTACATACAGATACATATAAAAACACATGCCACATGGAAATATACATTACTTTCGAATTTATTACTCTCCTAATGTGAGTTTACGTGATAGGCCAGGCAACATAGGCCAAAAAAAGGTGGTGAAGACGAAATAATTGTCGGAAAGCTGGAAATCGTTTTAATCTCTTTATTTCCATTTAAAAGGAGTTTTTTGAAGTTTGCACCAATTTTCGGGTTGTGCTGTATAAGAGGTGCCCAAAAACCTCTACATTTTCTGACTTTTCTCAGTTTTTCACTAATAACTCCTAAAGGATGCACTTGTAAAAAAATTTTACTCTTTTATAAAGTAAAGAACACAAAATTCCACATCCAACGAGCACCACATATTAGAAATTAAGTCAAGTGGTATGGACGATATGCATGTTCAAAAAACAACCATTCTTTAATTTCTAAAGGAAAAATCATATATTGGACTTTTAAACCTTATTTCCATTACGTAATAGTTATTTACGTAACCAGTTATGAAAAGAGTAATTTTATATGATGAATGTAATATTTGCCAAAACGAGCGAGCGAAGCGAGTGAGTTTTGCAAATTACATTGGCTCCATACTCACCATCTTTATTTGATGAACAAGGAATGATGAGGAAATCACGTAAATCTATTTTCTATTTGTTTGATCCAGTGGATACTCCGTCAAACATCGAACGTGCTCTCTATGCGATTGATGGTGGATTCCTACTTCATCGAGTGCCGTGAGAGTTGAGAGAAAGGTTCTCTTCAGTTCTCAACATATACGTAGATTATGTCAAAGAATACTTTGGGGCGCGATCAATCATAGTATTTGCTGGCTATCCAGATGACCCGACAAAGAAAAGCACAAAATATGCAGAGCGCCTTAGAAGAAACAAGTTTATTGCAGCCAACGTAGAATTTGACGAAACAATGTTTTTGACAATTTCAAAAGATAAATTTCTCTCGAATGAAGGGTACAAAAAACGATTCATCCCAATGCTGATTCGGAAAACATCGCTGTCGAACAAGCTGCAGAGGATGCCGACACAACCATTGTCAGAAGGGCTACAGAAAATTCTACACACTCCGAATGTGTGATTGTGGTAGGAGAAGATATAGATCTTTTAGTACTTATTACTGCGTTAGCTCCTAATAGTGATAGGTTGTTTGTCATGAAGCCTGGAAAAGGAGAGTCAGAGACCGTTTTCTATTCCCCGACACACTTTAAAATGTCAAATAAAGTGAAGGAAAATATATTATTCCTTCACACGTTCAGCGGATGCGATTCAACATCGGCCGTTTTCAGACAGGGGAAGATGAAATTTTTAAAGCTACTCGACAAAGATGCGGAGGTACAAAGGACGGTCGAGATATTCAAAAACCTTGACGCTACTACAGATGAAATTGGTGCTGCTGGCGAAAAAGTAATTGCTGCTTTGTATGCCGGTTCGCTTCTTCAATCTTGTTCTCTGAATGAAACACGCTTTAAACTGTTCACCAAATCCTTAGTACAGAATAATTTTAACTTCCTCCAGCTGAAGAAGCTGCTAGACTGCACTCAATGTTAATGTCAGGTTCATTTGTGGAAGGGTCATTTGATGGACCCAGTTCACTGGGGTTGGAAAGTCACTAAGCACGGGCTACCCCCAGTGCCATTAGCAGCCGAATAAGCCCCGCAGGAACTACTCAATAACACTGCGTGCAAATGCTTAAAGGGATGCCGAAATGCTTGTGGTTGCAGGAAGCAAGGAATGAAATGTTCTCCAATATGCTATAATTGCAGAGGTGCGTCCTGTACCAATACACCAGATGAAATTGATGACGAACCAAACTTCAATGACGACGAAGTAATACTACCTGACGATAATGACGAATTAGAAGACCTGGATGATGAGGACCATAAATTGGACCAATTGCTTCACTCAGCTTCTACTTCCAAACGCAGCAAACTTAATTGATATTGTATTTACATAATTTTGTATACTCTACTTTTTTTGTTAATTACCCACACATCCAAATTTACCATCAAAGCATTTTGTACTTTCAGTCGAATTTTAATTACATATTTATAATCACAATGTGCGCTTTTATTTTAAAATCCAGAAATTCACCACCAAGTATTGACCACGATAAGTATTGACCAGTTAACTTTGATACACGGTATAATATTGTAGGATATTCACATATTACATTATACATTTCATATATTACATTTTACGTTGCGAAAATATGTAAAAAACACATTTTTTTCTTAAATAAAAACTATCGTCGTTTTTTGACTTCGCATATCTTCCTAACGACTTTTCACATTTTAAAGTATATGGTACTCACTCGACGTAGAATTTTATGTACTTTAATTTATAGAAGAATCAAATTTTCCGAGAAATGCATAATTTAGGAGTTATTGGTAAAAAATTGAAAAAAGTCCTTAAATACCGAGGTTTTTGGGACGCCCGTCCTACAGCACAATCAGAAATTTGGTGCAAACTTTAAAAAACCCATTTTATACGCAAATGAAAAGATCAGAACCATTTCCAGCTTTCCGACAATTAATTTGCCTACAAACCTTATGTTGCCTGGACTATCAACTGTCTATTAAATTACAATGTAATTATCCTTACTGAGGGCAAATTTACTAGCCCTCCTGTAAATTTACAGACCTTTTTGTAATATTACAACAATATGTGAATTCACATTACTACTGTAAAATTACAAGAATACTGTAGCAGTGTAGCCAATAGCACTGGTAAATTTTATCATGTGATGAAGACTACAAACTACAACTTAAGAAAAATCATAAAAATTGTCGCCATTGTGCATTTATCATTTCTGGTGGTGATTAGTTCGTTAAATTTCAAGTATATCATAAATCTACAAAACACAAGTAAGTATATTTAACTAGATGAAGCAAAATATGGTATTTAAATGTAATAATTGCCACACTAATCACGGTGTAAGCATGAATGCCATCAAAATTACTACCAAAATTACCACCAAAATGCTCCTAGAATTATATTTAAATGTGTATAGCCAGCTTTCAAATTCATATGTAAAACATATTTTCGTTTTACATACCACATTGCTACTTCTCATTATGTGAACGCTATTTTTTTTATTATATTTATATATGTTTATGCTCCATAGTGCCTTCTGGTGAAGTTTTATTTTAACACTGGGATGTGTTTAATTTAGTTTACTATTTTGTGTATTTATTTTTTATACCATAGTGCCTCAGCATGATGTCTTATTATGACGATGTATATTTAGTTAAGTTTACTTAAGTTCAGTTTATTATTTTGTGTATTTATATTTTATACCATAGTGCCTGCGAATGAGGTTTTATTTTAAGTTATTTACTGTGGTGTATGTTTGGTTAAGTTTAGTTTAGTGTATTATTTTGTGTAGGTATATAACGGGTGTTTTTTTAGAGGTTTGTTTTTTGAATTGGCGGCACTGTTTCTAGAGACAGTTAATTCAACAGCTGACAGCTGATTTGTGCTCAATGTGTTTTGCCATTTCACCATGAATAGACTTACGGCAGAACAACGCTTGCAAATTGTGCAAATTTATTTCGAAAATCATGGTTCAATTCACGGAACTTACCGTGCACTACGTCCATTTTACGGTCGACATAATTGTTCATCCGAGCAACTCGTTTGATCAACCATGAATTGTTTTCGCACCACACATACTTTGATTGATAATGTGCATCCGCAGAGACGTCGTACCCAAGAAGTTGTTGCTGCTGTGGAGCGTAGTGTTGAGGATCCAAATGAGTCGATTCGCCGTCGTGCACAAGAATTGGAGCTGTGTCCATACAGGAGGAACGATCTTGGGTTACGAGCTTACAAAATTCACCTCGTGCACGAAGTAAAGCCGCGTAACCATCATTTGCGTCGGACGTTCGGTGAATGGGCTGAAAACAAGATTGTTCTTGATTCTCATTTTCACCAAAAAATTTTGTTCAGCGATGAGGCTCATTTTTTGAATAGCGTTAATGTGGAAGCGCTTTGGTTCCAACAAGACGGCGCAACATACCATACAGCGCACGACACAATCAATTTTTTGCAGGAAACGTTCGAAGACCATGCATAATTTCGCTTCGTTGACCTGTGAATTGGCCTCCACTGTCGTGTGATATCACACATATGGATTATTTTCTGTGGGGATATGTGAAGTCGCTAGTCTACGCCGATAAACTAGAGATGTTGGACCATTTGGAAGCCAACATTAGACGAGTTATTGCCGACATACGGCCCCGAAAAAGTGATCGAAAATTGGACTTCCAGATTGCGCTACATTCGAGCCAGCCGCGGCGCCCACATGCCCGAAATCATATTTAAGCACTAATGGCATAAAATTATATTTTCAGTAAATTCAATACCATGGGCGTTAGCAAGATTTGTATGTGTTTTATTTCATTTTAAAGTTCTATTTCTTTAAAAAAAATACCCTTTATGTTTTATACAGTAAAAACAATATTCCCCTAACTCGATTTTTATTACAATAAAAGAGGTAGCCACAAACTCATCACTATTTGAATACATCACATTGCGCATGTATCATATTATATCATATTTAATTAATTAAATCTTTACCGGAACCTATATTATATAGAAATATATAGGTACTACTATTTATGTATAGAATATATTACATGTACTTAATATAGGCAATTATATTAGGTAATTTAATATAATAAATAATTTTAAAATAAGTGAACTAATTTAATACTTTCAAAAGCTATATGCAATAAAGTCTACACCAAAGATCTTTAACTACTAGAGATGAGTTGCTATTTAACAACCTGTTATTTTATAACTGTTATTTGTAAATAGCATTAACAGACTGTTATTTCTGTTCGAAAATAACAGGTCAGAAAGTAACAGATAAGCAGCTGTGTCAGCAGCATGATGTATAAAATAACGTCTCTGAAATAAGGCCATCACAGACGGATTTTGCATATGCATATGCATAGAGACATTAGCCAATCCGAGTACAGGCATAAGGCGGCCATTCTGTTGCTTAGCTCCTCGCATAAGCGCATAGAAAAATATCGAAATATTGAATTTTCTATGTTTATGCACTATGCACAACCAAACACACATCCGCATTTGATGATTGCATTGATGCTTGCATTTGATGCTTGCATCTGATTGGATCACATGATACGGTTATGCGATTTGTCTGTTATTGATTTTATATTTACGTTTATACATATGCTTATGTTTTATACGCTTATGCAAATCCGTCTGTGATGGCCTTTAACATTTGCAACTGCGCGCTGCGGTATGCGCATGCCAGTACTTCTGTTATTTTTAAATTATTATTTTAAACTGTTATTTCAAAATAGCAGTAGCAGTTCAAACTGTTATTAAATAATAACAGCTTCTACCCATCACTATTAACTACAGTGGCGGCTGGTGAAATTTCAATATTTTCTTTCTCGTCGTTGGCGCATGGGACCCATACGAAATATGGAAAATAACATCTAGAGAAGCACTTCTCTAATGACCCCTAAAGAATTTTGAAAAAGCAGTTTGCGAAAAAAAATTTGAAAATTCGGTAGCCTCCCCTGGGTCTAGGGACTCCTGTTTATTTTTATTTATTTTTTTTTTTGTCAGATGCATTTGACTTTTCATAAAAATACAACAATAGATTTTGGAGTTTATGAAAATAGTTCCATTACTAACTGAAATACAATGAACTGAAATTTTGTAATTTACAATTTAACAAATTACAATATTTCAATTCGTTGTATGTAAATTTTAACGATGATAAGGTTGTTGTTATACGGGAAAAACTCAATGAGCTAGTCACTAGATTCATCCAGCGGTCTCTGCCTGCCTCTGGAAAGGTGGGGTGGGAGGAGGTTGTGATTTTAGAAAGTTTGGATTTACTAGAGGTTATTGGTCAAAAGGGGATTTGGAAGAACAAAAAGGCACAAAAGAACAAAAAGTGACAAAAATAACAAAAACGAGATTAATAGAGGGAATAGAAAAGGGGTTTGAGAATAAAAGGTGGTGAAAGGGAAATTGTGGTGTAGGAAAGATTTGGTTAGGAGGTTGCCGAAAGATAGGCAACGCCTGGTATGGTAGGGGGTGTTTTATATTGAAAAGTATGGCATTATGCTGTCTGATTCGTGTAATGTCTCAGGTTAGCGGACTGTCGCCCAATTTGAATTGGTAAAATTTTTGCGATGTATTTTGAACGAAGTTCGCTAGTGGGGTTATGTCGTGGCAACGTGCATAGAGATCTCTGAGGGAGGTGTATCTATCAAAAGCTGAAATGAGGCACATACATTTTTGTTCTAGTACTTTTAGTTTTCGCATTGTCGAGGTCGGGATGCTGCACCACACCGGCGGCGCGTATGTGATAGCCGGACTGATTACCATTGTATACAACAACTTTTTATTGGTCCTGTTGAGTCCGCTACCCCGCGCCAGGAGCGGATACAGACTCCTGGACATGGAGTAGACCTTTCGTATCGTCTCGTTTACGTGCGTATTAAACGTCAGTCTTCTATTCAAGTTCACCCCCAGATATTTCACGCACCGCTTTATTGGAATTCGGTGGCCCCCTATCGACAGTGGTGTAAGAATACGATTTTCGGTGAAGCGGCGCGGGAAGATAATTGATTCCGACTTCTCGGGTTGATCCGAATCTTCCACTTGTCGTAATACGCCGTGGCACGAGCCATGTGGGCCTTCAGCAGCATGTTCGCTGCTGATTATTCTCACAAGGATTGCCTGCAAATTATAATGTCTATTAAATTATTAAATTCAATTTTTACTTACTTTTTACCAATTGCGGTGGGTTGGGATCGAACCTTCAACGCCTGCTTTGTCGCTATAACATTTCTGACTCTCTTACCCACTGAGCTATCGTGACGTCCGTTATTTTGGATGCTAAAAATAGTATAAATGTGTGTGAAACGTTTTTAATGAGATTATCAGTGATAATAAGTCATTATTATGTAAAACTGAATTTATAGCCTTATTTAGGGTATGTGAAAATCTTTCAGTTAACTTTTTAAGAACTTAAGTTTTATACAAACCTGGGGAACGTATTGGAGAAAAAACGGTAAAGGACTAACTCGTCGTCTACATAATAGAATATTTAATGGTCTAAAACAGACCTAAAATTGAAAAAAAGTACATTCGTATATCTATTTTATAAGCAAAAAAACCTAAAATGTTTTTACAATTATTTTAACCAAAAACAAAAAAAACGGAAAGAGTAGGCGTCGAACTGCCGACCTCTTGATCTATCAGGATCAAAAAATTTCTTTACATCGCAACGCCATCTGTACCTCAATGTGTAAAATAACCATTTTTACTCAAAACTGAAGTCATTTATATATTCTAATAGATACCTTTTACAGCATTCAAATATCGCTTTTGGTTATCGAGAAAATGGCGCCAGGAGTTTTAAGTGGGACACCCTGTATATGTGAAAGATGGAGATAACCTAAGCATGGGCAAATAGTAACCACCTTACCTGGCATGGTGGTGCTGTTATCAATAAGGCCGGTGCCCTCAGGGCGACATTTTTCCATTGCACTGAGGTTGGACCTGACCTCTGCGATTATCATCCCTAATGCGGATAACTCGCTCCCATAATTTTTGGTAGCCGGGACTGCGTACGTGCTTTATAGGTGAGTATAAAATGTCATATACAATGTTAAAAAATATGTATCCATGAAACACTTATTAAACGCATTTATGAAACATTTAGTAAATGTCATAATTTAACTAATTTTCTACTTATATCCAGCTCATAAAACGTATTTGTGAAACGTTTATTAAATGTGATAATTTAATTACAATTCTAGGTATAGTACATACAATTTATAAACGTTGATTTGGGCAAACATTTGCCACGATATAGTCAGGAATCAGGCGCCACTAAATCCATCACAGGGTGTGCACTCGAAGATATAGTTTTTAAAAAATACATACATTATCCGAAATGACCTTGCGGATCTGAATCCAGAGGGTGCCATTCTGTTCGCGATTGCAAAAAAGCGTAAAAAATTTTTTTCCGAAAATTTTTGTGTCACTAACTATTGATTAATTTTATATTCCCACCGCATTACATGCTTATTTTTTAACATTTCTTGATTATTTTCCAACGGAAAGCTTATTCTGCTAAATACTTCTCATAATTGTTGTTAACAAATGCTACAGAAATTGTTTAAACAAAGAGAGCCCAAAGAGTGCACGGTAAATTTCAGCATCGAGACATTTTTAAAACTATTATCGATAGATGCATACTTCTATGACATGAAATCTGCAAAATATAATGGAGTAGTTTTTAGAGAAAGAATTATCTACATTGCTTTATTGTTGTAAAAGATACGATTATTTTTGTACAGCACGCATTGTGATCCGGCTCGTCTTTTGGTAGATATACAGTGTACATGTATGTCTCGCATTGCCTCGCTCTCTTTAGGCTTGTTGACTACCTGCTGAGGTGTAGTGTAATAACAAAAAATCTTATGAGTAGCGTATACAGTAACTGTGTTGTGTGTTTATAAATTCATGTAAAATATATTTAAAATAATTTTTGTATTAGTTTAATAAATAGCCTGTATATTTCCATTATTATTGCAGAGTATCCGATGAAATTACAAAAATAATATTTGCATTTTTCTCATCGTAATCATAATGAAGCCGACACTAGAATATTTGCGATCATCCTATATTTATCAAATCTGGAGTATGGTAGAATAATAATAGAAGTTACAACAGATATTTTTGTCTTATCCTTGTATTTTGTGTCTAGAATTATGGTGTCGTAGATTTGATGTATTTATACCGATTTATCATATGATGCGAGAATTAACTATAGAGAAGACAATGAGTGCTCAAATGAATTTTGGTAATTTACTTTTGTGCATTTATGCTTTGACTGACTGTGATACAGTCAGTTTTCTATTTAAAAAAGGAAAAACTAACGCTGTAAAAAATGTTTAAGACATACAGAAGATAAAGAACTACAAAGATTACTTCTTTACCCTCAAAGTGGCTTCAATGATTTCATTACTTTTCAAAATCTGGCCCGGTATTTTTTTAAAAACCGCTACCCAAGGAATCACTACTTCCACATCCAGATTTTCCATCCAAGTCTCTCAGAACAAATGCCAAAAAAACTTTTGAGACCTTATAGCCTCTCTTGTAAATACTAAATACCAATTTTATGAACTCTTACCTGCTTGATTTATCTATTTATTCCCCATCCCTTCAACGAAATAAGATGAAAATATATTCTAGTTCCAGATCACCTTAAAATACATACGCGTACCAAATTTCAAGTCAGTAACTTAAAACGGTTCCAGAGTAATTGTGCGCACAAAAAACGTTACAGGCAGACAGACAGATCGACACAAACTTAAAATCTCGACGTTTTATGACATTCTAAGCCTATTTGAACAATAAAACTGCTCAAATTTTTTCTTGTCGTTACTATACTTCCACTAGATGTGGAAGTAAATGTTACATGGTCGACGTCCGATATAAGGAATTTATTGCCTACCGAAGATTCTTTTTATCAACATATGTTGAGAGCTGCGTATCAAATTATTCTGTGGAAGAGTGCAACTGAGATAAACCCAGAAATTCCCGATCCAATTGATTTTGGTTGGGATTTGAAAAATAACGTACTTATTCCTAAATTAATAACTATAATACTATAAATGTTTGTCCCAATATAACTTCTCAAAATGTATTTTGTAAATGTAAATTTAAAAAATTTATCGGAAACTGCAGTCGTAGCAAAGCTGGGTTGGAATGCATAATAGATTGCTACTGAGAGGGTAAATGTATTAGCTGATAATTTAGTTTAAATATAATGTATGTATGTATATTATTATTTTTGTATTTCTATTTCTCAAGCACAAAATGTAAATTTAAGTTCATTTAATTAGATATATGGATTTCTGTCTCTAATCAATATTATAAGTTAAAATATAATAATTTTGGTTCTCAAGTAAACTAATTTTTAAATTCCTTCTTTTTTTTTCATAATGACAAATGATAATATTTACGTATAAATAATACGCATCGTAAATTTTTTTGCAATCACAGTATATTGTCAGCAAGTTACCGATCGGTAAATCAAGAAATATCAACGGATTTCCACAAGGTGGTCATCGTTCTCCAATTCTGTTTTTACTTCTTTGTTAACTACTTTATTAACGACGTTCAATACGTTTTCAACTTTGTGAGAATCCTTCCAGTGGAAGTATAGTAATGCAAAGACAAATTTTGAAATTTTTTATTGTTTAAATAGGCTTACAATGCTATGAAATGTCGAGATTTTAAGTTTTAAGTTTAAGTAAACAATTTCTATATGTCGGTCTGTAACTTTTTTTTTGTGCGCACGATTACTCTGAAACCGTTGAAGATATTGACTTGAATTTGGTACACTTATTATTTTAACGAAATCTATATTAAATTTTTATTCTATTCCGTTGAAGGGTTGAAGGTAAGTTGGGCTAAATGGGGGTAAATAGATAAATCAAGCAAGTTGGAATCCATATAATTGGTATTTAGTATATATAAGAGAAGCTAAGGTTTCAAAAAATTTTTTGGCATTAGCCACCCCTATTACCACCCCCACCCCACTATTGAAAGGGGTGAAAAAAGTAAAATTACGATTTAACGTGTATACAAAAACCAAGAGCCTCAACATTTTTTTTTGCTTCATTCACCTCCACCATCGATGTGACATATTGTTTTATGGGTTTTTGGGGTAGACGATTTCAAATATTATATTATTAAATTTTCAAAAACAATTATTTCCACATACAAATTTTTTTTCTTTCTTAGAAACTTAGACAGAAAGTCTGGATATGGAAGTAGTAGTAGTGCTTCCTTGGGCAGCGGTTTTTCACTTATCACTAAGTGGCACAATTTAATGTTACATATTGAATATCTATTTATTAATTTTTAAGAAACAAAACAAGCATTTATTGATTACTAAATGTGGGTGGCAGAAATTACAAAGATATGAAAAATCTGATTTAGATAAAAGCAATATTAATTTGAGGGGGTTGGCGGTGCCCCTCGAAAATATTTGTAAATTTTTAAGTTTTTAACTATACTTATATTTATAACCTTTATGAAGTTTTCAAGAAGATCGCAAATCCTGTTTAATTGATAGGATCCAGTTTGTATAATTATACAAACTGGGTCACCAATGCTTCAATTTTGTCCTGACTTCTGGAGTTTTTCGGGGCTCGGTTCTGAGGCCTCTTATATTTGCCATATTTATCAACGATTAGAAGTGAAATATCTTCTATATGCAGATAATCTAAAAATATTCTGTGAGATAGAAGCTTTCCATGATTATCAGGTTACAAGGAAATTTGAGTTTAATAAATGATTGGTATACCGATAACCAGCTATCCCTCAATATCAACAAATGCAACGGAAGTAATGTCGTCCGGACTTAAAAAGGACCCGCTCTTACGCTCTTAATGATTCCATCCTGAGTCGGTCAAATTTAATGATAGACCTTGGTGTTGCTTTTGATTCCAAACTGTCTTTCACTGGCTATATTGGTACCGTTGCAGCTGATGTATATATAATTCTTGACTTTATAATTCATAATGTAAAAGATTTAAAATATCTGCATACCTTGCGTTTATCTTTGTAAGCTCGAAAATGCATCGATTGTATGGAATCTCTACTCTATACATATTTCTCCATTAAAACAATTCAACGACTCTTTTTTAAATCGGCCAAATCAGCTTCAACCTATTCACTTAGAAGTACTTGCAGTTTCAAATAAGTAGCGAGTTATGCATTCGGTCATTATGTTATAAACTTAACTTCGATATTATCGTATCGATGCTAAACTCTGTTCGCTGAAAGAGGCCCGGTGTGACGTCACGAACGTCTGAACTAAGATGCCGTAGGCTCGCTTTGTTTTATATTTTACTTGATGTATTTAATTAGATTTATTTAAAGGAAATTGAATTATAAGCGTAGTAGTTAAAATAAAAATATACACTTAATACTAATTATGCCGAATCCTATATAAAATGAATATGGCAGTAAAATACAAATACCTGGAGTAAGATAAATAAATAAATTTAGTTTTCTTCGTCAATGTCTAATTCTTCCGAGTCCTCATAGTCGCTTTCACTATTAACACTTATAATGAGTGACATAACTTCTTCAGTATGAACCTCTCGATCATATGTCTCTAAAATCAATTTATTTGTGTGATTTACACACTTGGACCAAATTGAGTTCGACACTTGAGATAAAGCCTCATTCCACATAGCAAGAACGGCTTCGTCACTAAAACCGTCTTTCCCGATGTGTTTGTCGTAATACTCCTTACAAATTCCCCAAACAAGTTCTATTGGGTTGAACTGACAGTGATATGGTGGAAGCCGCAGTACTTCATGTCCATGCTCTGTAATTAAATTGTCGACAACAAAGTGTTACTCTGTTCTGTTAGCTCTAGGTATTTGGAGCAATTCGGCTTTAAATGCGAAATCACTGAAATCTATGTTTTTGATCTTTAACCATATTTGTTTTTTCTTTCTTCCAAGACCGGGTTGGTTGTTTTTCTTCAACCCAAGAGTGGTACTTAGCGTTATCTAAAACAATAATTTAACATCGGCAAAAGTCTCTCTGTCAGCCACGTTTCAAAATGTTCAGATAACATTTTTTATTTTGATATTTTACAACATCGTGTAACTATTTTGGACTTTTTACAATTTCTTTAAACCGAAGCTTCACGTTCCACATTTTCTTTGTCGCCTTTATCTATTTTTCTTACAGTCTTTTCATCGATTTTTAAAGCCTTACCCACAGCTTTTATTGACAATAAAGGTCCACCATTTTCATTTTCCTTTTGAAAATATTCCAACAAATTCAAAACGAACTGGTGTGATTGCGGATTTAAAAATTCACCAGGACGCATGTTTACTATTTTAACAATAGAACAAAACTAAAATTGCCCTCTTAGGCACTAATTGAAATAAGTGCACTATACCTTCTATACCCGTCTTCCGAGAAAATCGACCCGCCTCTGGAATCGCCAGCCGCATTCGACGACGACACGCGTTACGAAAATTGGTTTGTTGTCGAACAATAGAAATGCCGCACGTCGGTCGTAACTTGACCACAAAGATTAAAACTTACGTTACAGATTAGGTTACAGACAATATTTCAATAAAAACGGGGAAGGATAGAGCTCCGGGCGATATTCCTTACACTATATGACCGGGATTCTCGCAGCGAACAGGCTATATATTTTCACGTTTGCAGTGCTAACACTAGAGGTATCAACCTGTTTTGCACGCATAATCACAGAACAAATATCCATAAATGATTTCCATTGTATCAAATGGTAGATTAAAGATATTAAATAAACATTTATCACATAACTTCATTCCTTTTAAAATTCTTTGAATTACATATTAATTTCTTAGGCTTTTAAATTGTCGCAAGATTTTTCTTTCTCTTCTGTTTTTCTTTTGCGTTCAGTCATACTTGTTATTTGTATATATCACTTATGTAATTATATATTTAAGTATCATATACACTTTGTGTTTTGCATTGCATTTTATTAATCTACAGTTACCTATATATTTCTTATGATTGAGGTATATATCCTTTGGATATTTTAGATAAGCAAATAAATAAATAAAATACTTCATCTCGTTTCTTCCTTTTGTTTTATAGATATTCTAATTCAAAATTTCCCGATAATTTACGGTATTAGTTTTAATTGGAAAGCAGTATAGTATAATATTACTAACTGTGTACACAAACAGACCAATTAATTAGGAAGAGGGCTTAGTAGCTCATTAACTCATAACCCTCAACAGTTTCGCTTATCTCACCTCGTATATAAGAAACCATTGTAAGAAAACTTAGCAAAAATTTATGTAGGCTTTCTAGTCTGCTACTTTTGAATGTGGACTTCCCAATAAACTTTTGGAATAATATTTGTTGAACAAATAATAAAAGAGAAATTTCGCTCGACCGTGAATTGATTTTCCCCACAAAGCTTCCTCTGCTTATACAGCAGGCATTCATATGTGGATTGGGCACTAGCAATATTTTATTAAGAAAAAACGTAAACAGTTACTCTGTTGATACAAATTTACAAAATATATTATTAGTTTTTCAATAAAGATGTATCAAATTAATTATTTATTTTTCCGCTTCTTCTTTCCTTGCTAAGTCTATGACCTCATTGGTATATTTCTTGCAGGTTTATGAAATTTTCAGGAAATTTAAATTTTTTTTCTATTGGGTCTGCTTATTTTCGTATGAAAAGGTTCGATTTAGATATGCCAACTAAATAAATCTCTGTATGCTAATTAACCATGTATATTTTAAATTAAAATCATATTGGTCTACGAATTTTTATGGAAAATTATTTATTTCGTATGTAATATCACTATTGCTTAAAATTTTGTCGATTATTTCACTCATTAACGCTATAGCCAATGAGAGCCCGTTTTTTCACAACATTGCACCAATCAAATGGCATTATTAGTGCTAATTCAAGCTAGATCGGCTTTTGACAGTACCAACATGCAAAATTTATCGCTCTAATTTTTTATGTCACTGCAGTGGCAAATACTGCGATAATTTTTTGACGTTTTGTTTCGTGAAATATTTTCGGCAAATAGGGCAACTCACGCTTTTAAATTTTATCTATGAATATCTTCTCTAGCTTATTACTAATTGTTAACTTACCTTGTAAATTGTAATACTGTATCATGTACTAGCAAACATAAACACACCACATATATATAGTAAACAATCGTCAGTTCCAAAAAGAAGCCTGTCTGAAATATATAGGCTATAACCCTTGCCTATCTGTAACTATTTCAATTTGCCTACTTTTCAATCAGGTAACAATAGTATACAAAGATTGTACTTAATATACCTAGCTCATAATACAGGAACAAGTCAAGCACAGCTTTGAATAGCTCAATAACGTAGTTACAAAGTTAAGCAAATCATTTATTATAAATGTCAAGTAAACACATTCGCTCTGGAAACAAACTAAAAATGTACCTAGGTACCTACTTACATACGGTAATCTGTCAAAAAGTAACTAGTTGAATCAATATTTTAATTTGTTGTATTTAAAATTCACTCTGCCTAACGAAGCAAACCTCAACATAATTTGTAAACTTCGTAAATTAAAAATAAGGATTAAATACGTAAATATGAATCAATGAACAATTGGAATATAACTCTAGTAGCGGTAGCGCTAGATGGCGCTCTCTATGTCAATCTCGGAACCATGAGTGTATAGTAATAAACAGGCGGGACATCGGGAATAAAGTAGTGCTCGCAGATTAAAGATGTAGTGCTCTCTCTATCGTTCCTCGTCATATTGCACCTCAGAAACGCCTGAAAGGTGTTAAGCCAGTCTATATATTATAATATCTAAGGTTTCAACTCGTTTTATTTTCTAGTTGCCATAGAAACGTCACTAGATTATTTTAAAATATAGGGAATCTCCATTGTTTCTACTGCGTTTGTTTCAGATTTGCTGTTTTGACAATATGAGTGGGTTTGGAAATATTTCTGTATATCAAATTAATGAGGAAATTGAAAATAAAGGTCAGTAAACTCTAAAAAGTGACAAGAAAACGTCTGAAGGCAATTACTGAGAAAACATAATATTGAAGATGTACTTAATGAATTATTTATTCGTGAAATATTCTCCTCAAATACCACTCGTGCTTTAAATTTTTTCTAAATATTTTTTCTCAAGCTAAGTTGCCCCTAGTTAATATAACTCGTGCAAATTGGCAGTTTATTATCAAAGATTAAATCCCTCCCGCTAAAGCGGTCGGGATTTAATCAGATAATAAACTGCCAATTTGCACTCTTTATATTACCAGGCAACACGCTTTCGAAAAAATTTTCGATAAAATTTTAAGCACTAGTGATATTACATACGATAATTTTTTCGAAAGCGTTGTTGCCTGGTAATATAAGGAGTACAAATTGGCAGTTTATTATCTGATTAAATCCCGACCGCTTTAGCGGGAGGGATTGAATCTTTGATAATAAACTGACAAATTGCACGAGTTATATTAACTTTTGGCAACTTTGGAGAAAAAAATTTATAGATAAAATTTAAAAGCACGAATGGTATTTGGGGAGAATATTTCACGAATACATAATTCATTAAGTATATCTTCAATAATATGTTTTGTAATTAATTACCTTCAGACGTTTTCTTGTCACTTTTTAGAGTATACTAACTTTTATTTTCAATTTCATCATTTGCGTCACATAAAAATGCATTTCCAAAGCGACTCAACTAATAAAAACAAAGTAGGCATAAATGATGAAATGGCAATAGAGAGATATGGCATTGTTACATAATGGCATTCTCTATTACAGGATCGCGTTATTTGACATCTAAACATGCTCACCTTTAATCTGTGTTAAGGCATGAGGTAATAACTTAGCGCCTGACGTAATTTCCGTACGTCTAGCGAACGTCGAGTAAACGACGTTATCCTCGCCTCGGTGAAAATCGGGAAGCCCAAGATTTGCAGAGTATAAATTTTGAAATCAGCCGATCTGTATTTATGTCAGTTGTTAGTTCGTTCCGGGTACATTCATTATTTTATTTAGAAATTGTTGAGGTTCAGTTGATAATTTTAATACATTTGAGGTTTATATACTACTTATTTTTCAATTTTAGAGAAAATATAAGAAATTAGTTTATTTATTTAGTTTTAATTAAATCTATTATTAATGAATCGATCGAAGAAGGTAATCTAGTTACGCTCGAATGGAACTGCAATGCAATGTTTAAAATAAAGCCTTGTTATTTGCTTCAGTAACGTAACATAATTAGCAAACGTCGTGCGGTATCACTGACTGCCATATCTCCCTAATGACGTTAATGACGTTAGGTATAGTAACTTACAGACTGGTATCCCCAACTGAGTCTTCTAGCACGCTTCGACCAATCACACTACGAGTAAAGTCAGACAATATTGCATTTTATCAATCTCTCGCTTTTACGTTCTAAGGTTGCCGACATGAAATGGTACCGCCATCTAGTAACGCTAGCTTAACTTAACTAGTAAACATTGAATTTTTCAAGAATTATTATATTAAAGTGTTTATTAATATATATTTATAAATTTAATCCTTATTACTTCCACATCCAGTGGAAGTATAGTAACGACAAAAAAATTTTAAAAAATTTTTATTATTCAAATAGGCTTAAAATGTCATGAAACGTCGAGATTTTAAGTTTGAGCGAAAAAAAATTCTGTCTGTTCGTCGGTCTGTCTGTCTGTCGGTCTGTCTGTAACTTTTTTTGTGCGCACGTTTACTCTGGAACCGTCTGAGATATTAACTTGAAATTTGGTGCACATATGTACTTTAACGAGATCTAAAACTAGATTATATTTTCATCTTGTTCCGTCGAAGGGTTGGGGGTAAATTGGGGTAAATTTGGGGTAAATGGGTAAATCAAGCAGGTAAGAGTCCATAAAATTGGTATTTAGTATATACAAGAAAGGCTAAGGTCTCAAAAACATTTTTGGCATTGGCCACCCCCCATTACCAACCCCCACCCCCTTATTAAAGGGGGGAGATGAAACAAAATTGTGATTTAGTGAATGTACAAGAACCAGAAACCTCAAAACATTTTTTTTACTTCATCCACCCCCACTACCACCCCCCCTATCACAACCCCCACCCCACTACCGATGTGGGGTATCGTTTTATTTCCACATACAAAGTTTTTTCGTTGGGAGTGACTTGGATAGAGAATTTGATGTGGAAGTAGTGATTCCTCGGGCAGCGGTTTTTTTAATTTAAGAAGTTTCATTGGCTATAGCGTGAATGAGTGAAATAATCGACTTTATTTTAACTATATATTACACAGTCACTAATTTTGACGCGGGGAGCTGTCTGCGTGGACAGATTGAGGATCCCGCGTTTTTGAGGGCGGGGAACACTATGGTGACAATATTGACTATTAAATGGCCGCAAAAAAATTCAAGTTTTTCTTAAAATAAAAAAATTATTCACCAATACCAATAACATTTTTAAGAAAAATATCACCGAGGGTGCAAAAACTTCAGTTATTAACCGCTTCGCTGAGAAAATTAAAAGACAAATTAACCAGAAGGAAGCACATCATAGAGGACTAACAAGTAGCTGCAAAATATTTCAAATCCTTCAAAAACTAAAAAAGTTACAACCAATTTTCGATAAAAATTTTGGATGAGAATTAATTCCTAGGGGGGCCTTTTTGAGCAACCCCGACAAATCTGAAATTGTTTACAACCCCGCAGAGTATAGAAGAAAAAAATTATTCATCACGGTCAGTTCCAGATAGTTCGTCAGTTCGTCAAGTTCTCCAGCAACAAGTCAACTACATCTCATCTTCACTAAGGCTTGTCTATACAATTAGACACTGCCGCCACATACACAAGACGTTCCAAAATGCGCTTCGCCGATGACTAAGTTCCACTGCGGACGATACGAAAACCACCGTCAAATTACCTGTGCCAACAACGGTTACGATACTGACTTACCCTCAAAAATCTTATCGCCCCATCAGCCTAACCTCTTTTCTCCTTAAAACAATGGAGAAAATACTAGATCAACAGATTAGAAGCGAAATCATTACAGTGAAACCGCTTCACTCGAAACAATTTGCCTATCAACCTGGCAAATCAACGATAAATGCTCTACATGGCCTGGTCAAAGGCATCGAAAAGACATTTACAGCAAAGGAACTGGCTCTGTGTGCTTTCATAGATATAGAGGGTGCTTTCGACAACACCTCCTATGAATCCATACAAAGAGCCGCGGAAAAAAGGGGAATACAGTCCCCAACAATCAGATGGATACAATCCATGCTAAGAAGCAGAATAATTACCACAAATGTGGGGAACGAGTCGGCCACCGTGACTGCAGTTAGAGGTTGTCCACAAGGTGGAGTCTTATCGCCTTTGCTGTGGTCAATGGTGGTCGACGATCTTCTCCATAAGCTGAGTAATTATGGCTTCAACGTTCAGGGCTACGCTGATGACCTGGTCGTTACTGTGAGAGGCAGGCATGAGGTTATGATCTCAAACCACATGCAAATTGCCTTAAACATAATATCTAAATGGTGCTCGTTAGAGGGTCTTAGTGTCAATCCGAGCAAAACAGTTATTGTTCCATTCACCAAAAGGAGAAAACTCAATTTGAGAGCTCCTATGTTAAATGGAACAGTACTGAATTTTTCCAGTGAAGTCAAGTATCTAGGAGTAATCCTAGACCAAAAACTTACCTGGAACTCACACTTAGAAAGGACACTTACCAAAGCAACGACGGCTATTTGGACGTGCCGTAGGCTGTTTGGTAAGACTTGGTCTGAAGCCGAAAATGATACACTGGTCCTACCTATCGGTTGTGAGACCTATGGTTACCTATGCATCATGCATATGGTGGCCAAAAACAGAAGAAAAAGTAGCACAAGGAAAGTTGCAGAAATTGCAACGCCTTGCCTGTCTAGGGACTACAGGAGCAATGCGCTCGTGTCCCACAGCAGCTATGGAGGCAATGCTGGACTTACTTCCTCTGCATTTGCATATGAGGAAGGAGGCAGCACTTAGTGCCTTAAGGCTGCATCAGGCACTTAAATTCAGACCAGGCGACCTGGTTGGTCACTTAAGGATTCTGGAGTTAATCCAATTCGAATCCGTGACCAAACCCACTGACTCAATGCCAATCAAGCATGACTTTGACTGCCCGTTTGATGTGCTGATTGAAAGCCGTCAGGCGGGCAGGGTCGGAGCATTGCGGTTGGAGAAAGAGTCACACATCTGGTACACAGATGGATCCAAGATGGATGAAGAGGTTGGTGTGGGCGTAGCAGGGCCTAAATGCAGGCTATCTAAAGCCCTTGGTAACACCCCAACCATCTTCCAACAGAAATTTATGCTATAGATCTATGTGCCCAGGAATGCCTAAATAGAGGCACTCGAAGGGCAAAGATCTATATACTTTCAGATAGTCAGGCAGCATTAAAGGCTCTCAGGTCATATACCTTCGAGTCAAAAATTGCCTGGGATTGCAGACAATCCCTGAAGCAACTGGCAAAAAACAACAAGGTTACCTTGATGTGGGTACCAGGGCATGAGGGGATAGAAGGCAACGAATTGGCTGATAGCCTCGCAAGAAAAGGGGCTGAAGCCCCGTTTTTTGGACCCGAACCGTTCTGTGGCCTCTCCAAGGGACACATAACGGAGGAGGTCCTAAAATGGGAAAAGGAACAAAAAGAGTCCTACTGGAGGAACACTCCAGGCCAAAGACAAGCAAAAAGGTTTATAACCTATTCAATAAAGAATGCCACAAGGCTTCTCGAACTGGAAAAGTCCGATCTAAGGCTGATCACAGGCCTTCTAACTGGCCATTGCCCCTTGAGATATCATCTCAAGAACATGGGCATAGCAGAAGATGACAAATGCAGATACTGTGAAGCTGCAACTGAAACTGCGGAACATGTACTTTGTGAATGCTGGGTGCTAATCCGCATTAGGCTAAAGTACCTAGAACAGGCGGAATTAACGCCTGAAGATATAGGGAAATTAGCTCCCAGGAAAATCGCAAGCTTTGCAAAAAGTCTTGGAATCCTGGGCAACAACTAGATGCAGGGTAATTCACAAAAGACCTTTTAGGTCGAGGTGAAGAAAGGCCAACCCAGGGCCAAGCGACCCATTAAACAATCTACAATCTACCCTCAAACAGCGATTGAACATAGAAGATTTTCAGACAGTGCTACAGTGAATTAAATCAAAGTTTTCGTGTTTTAAAACTGAACGTAGCCGAGATTTTGAATTAAAATGATTTTCCGTGTTCTCAAAAATGACAGCCGGAATTTCAATTAAAAATTATTCCTTTGTTTTAAGATTAGACAGTCGATTTTTCAATTAAAAATTATTTCTGTGTTTTAAGATTGGACATAGTCGATTTTTCAAATGTTTCCAACTTTTAAAAAATAACTTAGCCGGATTTCAATTAAAATAAATTTTTGGAGTTTTAAGGCTAGACATAGAAAATTTTTTGACAATTTTTTTTAAAGTAAAATAGAATCAAACCTAATTTTCTCAGACTAAATTTTTTTCCAAAACAAAACTGAATCGTGCCAACAACATTCACGATCGAGTGTTAGGCTTGCTATCATCCTAAACTTTTATTACGAAATACTTATGTTTTATTTTTAAGCTTAAGTGAAACATAAGGGCACAAGCGCCCGACTACTTATGATCTCGGACCTTCAGGGCATAATCAGTTGTCCTGAACTCTCCGCCAACATAGAAGCCACATCTTCCGTCAATACTACAAATCGACCCTGAGAACTACACCCAACCCAACCAAGAAACTGACAGGACCTTTGGATCGCTGGCGCTCTTTTTAAAAATTCAAAGTTACCGAAACCAACCCCTCAAAACGCAATCCAAGGGCGAGTTTCCTGTTACAGAAAATATCATTTAAATAGGTTTTTTTGTTTAAAAAATTCATGACAACTTTGTTTGAAATTAAACCCAAGCTGTCAGATAATTGTCAAGTAATTAATAGTATTTTTGATATTTTTTAAATTTATCATTTTTTAAAATTTTTCAGTTTATTTATTTTGATGAAATTGATATTGGTTTTTGGACAATTCTGAACAACTTTCATTAATAAAATTTTCCGATAAAAAAATGCCTAGAACCGGAAAATCGGAAAAGGTTGTGGTTTTTTCGGTTTAGGTTGGAGGTTAGGTCGGAAAACATGGTCACCATCGTGTTCCCCGACTTCGAAAACGGGGGAGGTACATGTCTTGCGGTTCAGTCGTCGAACTTTTGGGGTAAAAGCTTTACCTTGAAGGACTACATGGGCTTCTAAAGATTGCTGAAACTATTACGGGGTGCTAATGCCTAATGGTGATAATTTGATATCTAGAGCAAAAAAAAATTTTCTTAAAGCACCAAGTCGTCTATGGTCATTTCACGAAATACTACTCTCATTTTGAAAATGTGTAATGCGTAATATAGCAGTTAAATTCAAATGACGCACTTGGCTATTTCACAGGCACAACAGCCATTTATGGATCCAATTGTTCAAGGAAATCTTGAGACCACACACGGATGTTCACGAAGAGTATATTGCATTTGATCGACACATTTCTAAAACCGTAAATATCGCTCGCAGACAAAAAAATTTCATATCATTGTGTTAGTAAAGGAATTCTGAACAACTTTCAAAATATACGTCTGTCTGTCCGTCCGTCATGTTTCTTGTAAGCACGTTATTAATCATTTAGTTAAAAAAAAACTTATATTTTCTTAATTTTTGTCCCTTGTACTTAAATAGAAATCTTGAGAAATGTTATCTCTACAATTTTGTTTATACATTTTAATAGTATATAGTTCATAATAATATATCTAATGCGTTGAAATATGATCCTCGAAAGATATATATTAATAATAATAATAATAAAAAAATAATAATAATAATAAAATGTTTATTGAAAAAAATATATAAAGACACTTATACATTTTCTCAAAAGGAAAGGGCATTGCTAAGCATTTTTCAGCCCTTCCTTAAATACAAACAACTTAATAAAACTTATAATAAAACAAGTATACATAAAATATTATGACATAATACAATGTTGGTATCAACATGGCGTTAATTGCTTAAATGTTTAATTTTCTTTTTGATTTTCTAACATAAGTGACTTAATGTTATTTTTAAAGCTGTAAGGTGTTTTGGTGGACATAAATATATTATTATATTGATTAAAAATCTTTGGACCTAAATACAAAAAACAGGATTCAAATTTCACAGTTCTGTGTTGAGGAATGGTCATAATGTCAACATTTCTAAGAGTGATATCATATATCTGTGACCTGGGTATTACACGGTCATATAGATAAGCTGGCGTCTTAAATGATACAGTTTTGTATAATAGTGTTGCAAATAATACAATAAATCTATTTTCGATTTTTAGGATGTTGTGCTTATTATAGTAGGGTGTGACATGTTCATTTCTGTCAATATTATACGAGTATCTTAAACAATTGTTTTGTACAATTTGGATTTTATTTTGAAAATATTTTGTTAAGTGAGGATAATAGACACTACTGCAATAATCAAAGTTACTTAATATAATAGAATTTACCAAGTTCCATTTAGTATCAGCAGGCAAAATGTAGTTAAATTTGTATAAACATCTAAATTTAGCATAGGATTGTTGACATTTTTCTATAACGTGATTTTCAAAATTTAAATGTTCATCAAATTTTATATCTAAATTTTTAACACAATTTTTAAAAGCAATTTCACTGTCATTTATTCTAATTTCACTGTTTAAATTAAATTTAGCCTTTTCACATTGTACACAAGTGCCGATACACAAGACGGATGATTTTTTGGGATTGATGGTAAGACCATTATCTGTAGACCACTGTGAAATCACTAAAAGGTCACTATTCAGTTTTTCAATAGCTTCATTGCATTGTAGGGGGTTACAGGAAATTTCAAGTTCGGTGTCGTCAGCATAAAGATGAATTTTACAATATGATATTTTTCCAGGCAATTCGGCAGTAAATATTGTAAAGAGCAGGGGGCCCAGAATACTTCCTTGAGGAACACCCTGTTCCACTGATAGTTCTGTTGATATTTTTTCATCTAATTTTACTCTCTGTGTGCGTTGGGAAAGATAATTTTTAAACCAATTGAGCATCAAATCGTTTACTCCATAATAGTGTAACTTAGCTATTAATAAATTATGGTTAATTAGGTCGAACGCTTTGCTATAGTCAAGAAGAACTAAGTAGGTAACTTCTGAGTCATCAATTGCAGTCGTTATATTATTGCAGATATTAAGCAATGCTGTGTTAGTACTATGATGCTTACGAAATCCAGACTGGGTAGGTGACAATATGTTATTACTAATCATATGGTAAGTTAATCTAATGCTGATAATTTTTTCCAGTAACTTGGACATAGCTGGCAATATATTTATAGGTAGTAATTGTTGTAATTCAGTTGCATTAGTAATTTTGGCCAGAGGCATGATTACTGATTTTTTCCACGTGGTTGGTATTATACCAGTGTCTAAAGAAAAATTCATAATATGTAGCAATGCATGCTTACAAAACTGAAAAACACCCTTTAACTTCTTCAGATTTATAGAATCTACTCCATAAGCGTTAGAATATAGCAAGTGTAGTGCATTTTCAAGTTCTTCCTCAGTGATATGTGTAACCGTAAATTCGTTAGAGATATCAGGCATTTTATTGTGCTGAAAAAAGTTTAATGAATTTTCGTCTATTTCGAGATGTGATGTATCGGCAAAAAAATTGTTAATTTGGTTAACATCCTTATTACTTTCTGATATCACGTTATTTGATTTTTTGTGCACATTCCAGTTTTCCAAATTAGTCCATAATTTCTTCGGGTTATTTTTACTTTCATTTATTTGATGATGAATGTACGCAGTTTTTTCATTGCGGATTGCTAACGACAAGTACCTGGATATATCTTTGTATAATTGCAAATGAACAGTGGATTTAGTTTTCTTATATTTTTTGTATGTGGAATGTTTTAAGCGAATGATTTCGTTTATAGTTTCAGTAATATATGGTTTAGAGGATTTTCTTTTATTTATAGTTCTGTAAGGTGCATGTATGTCATAAAGTGTTAATATGGCTTTATTGATGAAATCCAGTTTGTCCTCAATATTGGGTAAATTTTCGATAAACATCCACTGTATAGCTGAAGCGTCCTTAAAAAACTCATGTTCGTTAAAAAAGCGATAATCTCGGAATGTAATTTTTTGGGAAGGTATTTTTGTAACAGTATAATCTAGGCTGTAGTATATTAATAAGTGGTCGGTCATATTAAGAAGATCCATAGTACCATGGTTGATTACCTTTTCTGGTTTGTTAGTACAAATGATATCTATTAGTGTGGAACTTGTGTCACCAATTCTTGTCGGCTCGTCGATAATCTGCTTAAGAGAGAAACATTCAAGAATGTTTGAGAAATATTTTAAGTGGCGGTTGTTATTGTTTAGGAAGTCTACATTAAAATCTCCAGTGATTATAATGTCGTCTGCTACACTTATTACATTTGTGAGAACTTCCTCCAGTTCCGAAACGCATGAGATAGGTGCATGCGGATGCTTATATGCCAAACAGATTGCAATCTTGGTCTTTTTTATCGTAACTAATACCCACAGTTGTTCTAAGTCCTCTTTAGATATGTAGTCTGTAGTTATAATGGAGAAGATAAGGTTACGTTTTATATAGAAGCATACTCCCCCCACCCCTCGTCAGTCTATCGGCTCTAATGAGAATATAATCAGATATTGTATAGTTATGTGACGAATCATCCTTAGTTAACCATGTCTTAGATAAAGCGATGAGGTCAAAATCATTTTCCATAACAAAGGCAGCAAAATCATCGAAACAAGAATTAAGCGATCGAATATTAACATGACATATATTCAAGTTGTTGGTTTCATGTATGTTGGTTTGATAACGTTTTTCATTAAACTGATCGGAATTTGCTGATTGCTATATTGTATAATTTCTCTTGTTTTTTTCAGTTTGAATGATTGTTTGGTAGCTAGGACAATTTATATCGCTCACCTTGTGATTACAATCTAGTTTTAAGTTGAATTTATCACATCTTGTTAAGCAATTAATGCATTTGTAAGTGTTTGCTTGACATTCTTGACTACGATGATTGCCTGCACATTTTCCACAAGTAGTTTCATAGGTGCAATTAGTTATCTTATGAGAATTCCTATTGCATTTAAAACATCGTACGCATCCAAAATATTCATTGACATGGCAGCGTTTCCATCCAATCGACAATTTTGATTTTTTTATTAGTATTTCGAACATTTTTGAATCAACTTGTACTATCATGTTTCCGTTGATTTTTCTCATATTTCTTTATTACATCAAAATACATGTTGTCATATTGTGTAGTGAAATTTTGTTTCAGTATCTTGTCAATTAGTGTATTATTATCCAAATTTAAAATACTGTTTTCTATATCCTTAATTTTTATTTTTGGATTTTTCAATGTACTCTCCTCCACTATGTATTTGTTACCTAGTTGTTCTGTAATTGTAGCTTTCATCACTTCCCGAGAGGCAGTATTTTCACAAGTTATAGCCACGCCCCCATCTCGTATATTTTTTAGAGTTTTAATACCTACTGCCAAATTACTAGGATCGATTTTTTGTTTAATATCAAGTTGTGTTTTACTGCTTTCTCGTTTAGTTTCTGAAGTAGGTTTTATTATAAGTACGGGTTCATTTTCTTTCTTTTTTGTTACTTGAGAATATGTTGGTATTGTACTGTCAGACTTTGAATTACTAATTAACTCGGTTAGTTTTTTTATGTTCTCAGTTAGTATTTTTATTTGATTATCTTGCGTGATAAGATATCACAGACATTCCATTTTTGAAGTAATGTGTGATGGTCCGGTGGCTAAAGTTTTGCCTTTACTGTGTTTGTGCTTGTGCCTTGCATTCCAAAGATCGTGTGTTCGAATCCCAGATAGGTTGGATGTTTTTTTTTTCGATTTTCTTTCATGGTTTTTTTTTCACAACAAAGTTGGTATCACAAAATTTAGGATGTCCAAAAACTAACATTATTTACAAGAAAACTGTGAAGAGTATCCTATAAAAAAAGGGAGGCCTAAAAAAATGAAAATTTGAATTTGCAAATGATATAGCTTATAATTTGTTGCTATGTATCTAAAACTATTTCGGTTAAATTTTTAGCCAAATCGGTTAATATCTAGCCGGCCCTCCACGGTCTTTAAAATGAAGGAAAAGGCCAGTTTTTCGAATTTTAACATTTTTCAAATTGAATTTTGAAATTTTTTTATGACTTTATTAATGTCTAAACGTGTGTGGCAAAAGTTTTCCGAATAAAATGTTTTTCAGTTCCAGGGAAATTAGATATGTTGTACAAAAAACCTTATTTTCGTCAAATTCGACTTTTAGTGACAAATTTCTAATTTCCCTGGAACTGAAAAATATTTTATTCGGAAAACTTTTTCCACACATGTTTAGACATTAATAGTCATACGAGAATTTTAAATGTCCATTTGAAAAATGTTAAAAACCGAAAAATTGGCCTTTTCCTTCATTTTCAAGGCCGTGGAGGGCCGGCTAGATATTAACCGATTTAGCTAAAAATGTAACCGAATTAGTTTTAGATTCATAGCAACAAATTATAAGCTATATAATTTGCAAACTCAAATTTTCATTTTTTCGGCCCTCCCTACTATAAAATGTGTAACAATTATATATAAAAAGCTCAATAAATTGAAGAGTACGTTTTTAGCTTGTTATAATATGAATTTCCAATCACTGTAGCATTCATATTGTGACATCGGTTACCCACATAAGTTAAAGTATTCACCACATAGCACTCTACTAATATTTTTATTTTTTTTATTTTAAAGAAATGCATATATTTTTGACAATTAACTAATTATTTGAACTTGTAATAAGTACATTTTGAAGAACCACTTTCTTTTTTAATATTTGCTCAGAGAGTTGTTATAATTTTGAGCATGTTCAAATTTCTTCTAATGCAATTTCTGATGATCAATTTTTTGTAGGTATTACAGGGTTGAATAGAAGAGACATGTATCTCAGAATCCAAATAATGAATTGTATATTGAATAAAAGTACCTATATTCGTTTTGTGTAAGATTATTTTTACTATTACTATAATTTTAAGATAAATATTACTGTTACATTCTTAGACATAAATTTAAAAGCATGGAATTCAAACTATTTTTATTCAGAGTAGTAAAATGATTTATTCTATAATTAAAACATGTACTGTTGCATTTAAATTTATGACCGTAGCTGAATAACAAAGAAAAACATGATTAAAATATAGAAAATATATCACAAAAATCTGACAAGTGTGGATTAGTAATTCAGTACTTTACTTGCTTGTCGAGGGTCAACCCCTATCCGCTCATATTTTACCGTGGTTAAAGCTGTTGCGTGTGGAACTGTGTTAGGGTTTTTCGAAAAGAAATACGCACAGGTTTAAATTCATTGTTGTTTATTAAAACAAATGTTAACATTGTTGTTCACGATACAAGTAAAAACTAATATGAATAGCAAAAGAATAGTGAGACTTATGAAACTGGCTGCTGAAGCGCAAAGCCTTGATTTGTGTCAAAAATTAACGGTGACATGACGCCAGGGAGTCGGCTTTGGCATCCACACAAGCATGACATAATTTCAACCAAGTGCAGAAATAACTGATTGGCAATAAAGGAATTTCTATAACGCTAGGAGAAATTAACGATGTAGTATTAAGAAATACCTGGCATAAGATGTTGTGTGAAATAAAATATAATAATTGAAAATGAAACAGAAAATGTGTAAAGGACGGTATATCCACTACGGAACCATCGCCTAAGATTGCACAGCTTCTGCATATTTACTGATATACAACCTGCTAGAAAATAAAAAACGTGTAAAGGCTAGGCTTTACAACAAAAACAAATAACAGTAAATAAAATATAAAATGTATGTATACAGAGCTGTTTGATTCATCATCGCATAGCCCAAATCGTAATTAAGACTTTGAAGTTTGAAAGGTAACCTAGGTACCAAAATCATCCATTAAATAAAGAATTTATATTAACCCCTCTCTCATTTAGAAGGACGCACTAAGGAGTTAATTGTGCTCCCGAACTTCCACCTATAAATTTGAAAGTTTGAAAGGATGCTCATAACATGAATTAGACACCCGTCTAAGAGGCTTTCCGTCAAAATTTCATTCCAAGGGGTAAAATGGAAATTAAACATCATTAAAGCTAGAAAATTAATCTTTGGAAATGCTGCTTATATGTTCGAGCTAACCTCTTACAAACATTTTTTTCGAAATTCTACTCTAAGTTAGTAAAATGGTATGGGAGGTTAAAATTTCACAAAAAAATTGCAATTTTTTTAATTCTAAATAAATTTCAAATAAAAAACGATTGCGTATATTATTTTTAATGTAACTCTAAAAAAAAACAATTCCCAGAAATTAGGAATAGATGATTAATTTTTAACAAACTTTGACTTGCAACACGTCAACCTCAAGACATTAGAGAAAATCATGATTTTATCTAAATGAAACTATGCTCTGTTACGAATAGTTGAACGAAATGAATCTTTACTTACAGTCGAACAGAAAGAGGTCTACTTTGGAACTTTAGTAAATGATTAATTTTCTTTCTAGGTGCACCTTGAGGTATATGAAAAACTTTTCTTATAAATCTATTTTTATCAAAAGTCAGGAGTTCTAGTAAAATGTATGTCACTGTAACAGGAGCTACAACATTGCTGGAACTGATCATTCCGGGTTTAATTTTCCTTTTAGTTTGAATTTTGCTGAAAATTCTGCATGCAATATTTCAATGCAAAGAGGCAGTCCTTAGGTTCTTATTAAATTCTGATTGTAGACCGAGCAAATGATAACCACCGTCACGTTAAGCATAGATGACTGTCAAGTAGTGAATAAGATGGTATGTATATCTTGGAGCCCTTGTGGACAATGCTGGGAACTGTAAATATGAGATTCGGCGAAGAATACAAATGGCAAGATTGGTAATTTATCAATTGAGAAAAATTTGGCATGATAGAAATATCAAGAAACGTACAAAGATCAGGCTTGCTAGTGCCCTAATTATCTCCATCTTTCTTTGCGCCTCTGAGACGTGAGCCATTGGTAAAGCAGACAGATGTTGGACTAATGCTTTGGGGATGTGGAACTGGAGATTGCGATTTTTTCAGACAGCCCATCGCAGACTAAATTCTCCAACTAATATGCTCCAAAAACGACTCCTGCATCATGTTTTCTTGAATCCTTTCATTTTTGCCACATCAATTCTTCTTAAAGGATTCGAAAATGTATCCGTTATAAATAATGCTGAGGACACCAAAACACTTGAACATTATACCTTAGCCGGAAAATGAGAACAATGATGAATGCCGTCATCAGTATATTTAGCAAATCCTTCTGGTGTTTAAATTTAGAGGATAATTCAAAGTAATTTTTACAAAAGTTTTTCAAATCAACAAATATTGATAGTTCAATTCATCGCTATCCTCCTTTCCTGATTAAAGTATACACTCAAATACTGTCCATTCAAAATAGAGAGATAGTATTATCGTGCAGTGTTCAACTGTTCAACTTCAGAGGTAATGAAGGGTCCGATAACTATCCTGTCGATTTTCTGAATTCACTAAATCCTCCTGAAATGTCTACACTCGGCTGGGCGTGAAGAGGTATTTAAATATATTTCGTGACGTAACGAAGGTTTTTGTTCACATGAATTTCCACAAATATAAAAATGGAAAAAGGGAAAAAGATATTAGGAGTGAAAGATAACCCAAAATTTGTATCTTTGACAGTTTAACAAAACGAAACCATTAAGCCATGTTTTTAGGATGCAGCCTTGTATCATAAAAGAGCTATATTAAGAACTGAAATTAGTTTGGAAAACAGTGACTACAATCTGTGAACATTTAATGAAACTAGAGGGAGACACAGAGTAAGGAAACTTTTACAACACGTAGCGTATGTGAGTTGCAGTTGACTCTGCGTGACTAGTGTAGAAAATCATATATTTTTTAAAAATAATCATTATCAATTTCTATCAGTTACTGCATTGGAATTTTACCTTGTGCCTCACATTTAAATATGCATTAGGAAATATATTTATTTTAAATGATCCTGTCACTAAAACAAACTAAGATTGAGTTTTTGTAAGAATGGCATCAAAACAGAAATAAAAACATATCTGAAAAAACCTTTGAGATTTTACATTTAAGTGAAAGGGGATTTGTACGCTCTAGTCGTAAACCTCATTGGGGAATTCAGTTTTTAAAGAACTTTTCCCTTTCATTTTAATTGATGGAACTCATGCTTACGAAAATATACTGCGTTTATTTGGCTGGAAGTTGTCGCAATTTCTCATATAATCGAATGTATTTGACCTGGATATGAGTAGTATGCTACAGTTAAGTATTAAATAAATAATTTAAGTACATATATAAATACATTTATTATCCGTGTATCTTTCTAGAGAATTGGTTCGTACACTTTAGCGGCGAGCTAGAAAATGGAAATTTGGCACGGAGTACTCTATTTATGGTTTTTCAATCATACATTCTTTCGCCCCTTCTTCCATTTGTTCCTTTCGACCCTTCTTCTGTTCGTCTCTTGTTCCCTCGCTCATGCGTCCCCTCATCTCTTCTTCTCCTCGTCTCTTTATCCTCTCGTCCCTTTATCCCCTCGTCTCTTCATCCGTTTGTCTCTTCATCTCCTCGTGTTTTCGTCTCATAGTCCCCTTGTTCATTAGTGCTTTCATTTCTTTCTTCGTTCTTCTGTTCAGTTGTTCATCCATTGATTACTTGTTACTTAACCTATTAAATTGTTATGAATAACACAGCCCCACAAAAAAAAAACAAAGTTCAAAGCAGCGAACCAGACCCATGTATCCCTATGTATTTTCGGTCGCTGAATCCGACTCCGGGGTCAAAAAAAATCATTAGCTAGAGCCAAAAAACACCCCTGAAATGGGGTAAAAAGAATATTAAGCTACGAGAATAGTTGTTACATCTTAATCAATCGAATTATACAAATTAAGGTTAAACAGCAGCGTATATACAATAGATATGAAACACACCCCTAGGGAGGGGCGAAAACTAGCCCCCATATATAAAAAAAATCGATCCAAAACAACAATGACTACTGAAAAAGCTCAAAATGTTTCATTTTTGTTAAAGTGATAAGAAACCGCATCAGGTCCGACATAATCTTCATAAACTGCCCCTATAGAGTTGAGAACAACCACCTTTAAGTTTAAAGGACACGAGAAGAACAAGAAAAAACGTAAAATGCAACAGGATTTCTATTTTCATGGATGCTATGATTGGCTGAAATTGCGTAGTACTCTAAAATAGAATTAGAAACTTACGTACCATCAACATTCTACAGTGTCAACCCTCAGAGGGTGTGAAAACTACCCCCTATGTAAGGTTTGACTATAAAAAGTTACAGTGACTTCTATACAAATTCGAAACACCTGCGTTGTGTGGAGGAGAGAAGAAACTAGACTATGTTCGACGCTGTGCTTGAAAACTACCCCCACGGGGTTGAGAAACGCCACCCCTATAAAAAAAACTATGGAAATGATACGAATAAGCAACAGTATAACTTTTTCCTTACATCTTGAATTACGGGTGTTACTTCATAACATTTATAGGACATGAGTTTCAAACTCTAAATGTGCAACGCGATTTTTGCCAATCATAGCATCCATAAAAATGTAAATCCGGTTAGTTTCTCTCTGTTTTTCCAGCATCCTACAGAGATCGGGGTTTTCAAGCACATCGTCGAACATAGTTTCTTCTCTCTTCCACACAACGCACGTGTTTCAAATTTTTATATAAGTCACTGTAACTTTTTATAGTTAAATCTTACAAAGGGGGTAGTTTTTACGCCCTCTGAGGGTTGACAGTGTAGGATGTTGATGGTACGTAAGTTTCGGGTTCTATTTTAGAGTATTACGCAATTTCAGCCAATCATAGCATCCATGAAAATAGAAATCCTGCTGGATTTTACGTTTTTTCGTGTCCTTTGAAAAGGTTGGTTGTTCTCAACCCTATAGGGTGTTTCATATCTATTGTATGTACGCTACTTTTTAACCTTAATTTGTATAATTCGATTGATTAAGAAGTAACAATTATTCTGGTAGCTTAATCTTCTTTTTATCCCATTTCAGGGTGCTTTTAGGCTCTAGCTAATGATTTTGGGGGAGTACGATTTTTTCTGACCCCGGATTCGGATTCAGCGATCAAAAATACATAGGTGTACATGGGTCTGGTTCGCTACTTTGAACTTTTTTTTTTTTTGTGGGGCTGTGTAATAGAACACACTCTCTTTTATTGAAAGAATCCACTCCCTCACCCCCACGCTATCAGAGTCCACTTTAAAAACGTTTTTTGTTGCTTCATGCAAGATGAACATCTAATAAATCCTGCCGATCTAGTGAATATTTTCTGTGCAGACAATTATAATTATTGGTTATTAATGTTTTCCCTTGTTAACAATTCGAGTGTAACTAAGATTTTTGAATACAAATTAGCTGTAAATGAAACAATAATTTGAAAAGCGAAAAGCTTGCAATGCCTTTTCTGTGGAACTTTACGCTCATAAAGGTGTGGTTCAAACACTGTCAGCATCACTCATCAAGTTGTCCAGCAACATCCGATCAGTGAATTCGATTCTCAGCTTTTGGCTAATTAAACTCGAGTTTGCAAGCTGAATACCTGTGATAGTCTAGATGATGATGTGATCGACGCCCCTAAGAATCTCGTCATTAATGATTCCTTCGTGACAGCAACTTTTAGAAGCAGTGTGTGTACTATCAATGTTTTGAAATTTTTGACTATAGGGGTTGTAAAGCCCTTAGTGCATGCTCCGAAAGCTTACCAATCAAACTTTCAGCAGCGGCTAGTATTCGCATAGGAAGAGGGGAATCTTCTTCTATTGAAATGGCTCTTTTATTAATAACAATTTATTCAAATTTACTTAACTGTAGTTTTTACAATAGTAATTATTTCTTGACAGTTTACAATACTTATAATTTATTGACATTCGCCCACTGAATTATATTTTCTAAAAATAAGAGAGTTGGGGTTTCCCCAACAGAAATACTTCAGCATCCTTTATCTCTGCAAAGGAAATGCTAATAGAATCAATGAAGAGAGCCTGAACCTCCCTGACGTTTCAACCGTTACACATCTGAGCATCGAATCTGTCGACTATGCAGACACAATTACACATCTTAAACAGTGTCACCCGCTCGAGAATGCAACTTCATCGGTTAAACTTAAGTGGAGATGAATAATTATGTTACTCAGAAGGATCAACCATTCTGATTGTGACGGCGTTGAGAAAAGAAATTAGTAACTGGCACAGCTCTAACTAAATCATCACAAGGAGGACCATCACTCTATTACATACATACTAAACTTATTACATACAGATTCCAAGTTGATTTATATCCTTGGGGCCAAAATCATTACGACGTTCTGTTCTCGCCCCTTATCTTTTTAAAATATAAGGTGCTTAGAAGAACTCTTTGGGGTTATATTTAACATCTATCTCCTTGAACTTTGTTACCGCTTCTAAATAAAATCTCTCTGTTCAGTAGAGTGTACATGGTCAAATAACATTGATGTTCGTCAGAGCTTTTCTAGCTTCATCTAAATAACAAGAGAAATATATATTGAAATATATATATATATAGTTGATGTAACTGTTGAAAAAATCAGTAGTGAAATTGATCTACACTTGAAAAAAATATCTATCTGCTGAATTTACTCGTTGTAAAGTTATATTTGGTGTGTACAATTGGAGAAGAAAAACGTAAATTCGCCAATCTATTGTAAACATTTAGGCGTCGCATCGCAAACAAAACACAACATGTTAAAATATTATAATGATAGAAATTAAAAACCGCTGCCCAAGGAATCACTACTTCCACATCCAGATTTTCTATCCAAGTCTCTCACAAAGAAAAAACATTGTATGTGGAAATAATTGTTTATGGAACTTTAATAATATAACATTTGAAATCGCCTACCCCAAAAACACATGAAATGATATCCCACATCGGTAGTGGTGTGGGGGTGGTGATGGGGGGTGGTAGTGGGGGCGGATGAAGTAAAAAAATATTTTGTAGTTCTTGGTTCTAGTACATACAATAAATCACATTTTTTTTCACCCCCTTTAATAATGGGGTGGGGGTAATAATGGGGGTGGTAATGGGGGTGGCTTATACCAAAAAATATTTTGAGACCTTATGGCTTCTTTTGTGTATACTAAATAACAATTTTATGGACTCTTACTGGCTTTGTTTATCTATTTACTCCCATTTACCCCAATTTACCCCCCCCCCAACTCTTCAACGGAATAAGATGAAAATATAATCTAGTTCCAGATCACGTTAAAATACATTGTGACGTGGTTTCTTCCAGTCGCCTAGGATATAAACGAGTGGAAACGTCACTTTGACGCCGAGATCTACTTCGGTATCACTCGGGCGCCACCTTTACAATTTTTACGTGGAGCAAAGGTCCCACATTAGCCTCCTTACGCAGCCTGTTGCAGTAGGGCTGGGATAAACTCAGTGAAGAAACGGAAATATCCAGAGGTCAAAATTTGAGATTAGATTTTCAGGCACATTCAAACAGTAAAACTCAAAAATCGATAAATAACGTTTATTAAAACATGATAAATTCAATAACAATAGTAAAAAAAATGTTCAGGTACTCAAATACTCATAAGGAGTTTATCAAAGATAAAACTTATATTTTATTTTACAATAGGTAAAACATCGCGAATAACTAAAAAAAACTAACTAAAAAAGCGAGCTAACTAATCAAGCGGAGAGAAGATAGATTAATCGGGGCGTTGCAAATGTTAAGGTTACTATTAAATGGGTTTGTTACTAGTGGAAAGCAGGCGATCCACAAGATGCTAAGCAGTAAGAAAAATGATAAGCAGTACACAAAGAAACAACAGGCAGTATATACAAAAAGAAATATATAAAATAGCATAGAAAGTTAGAACAGGCAGTGCTTGAATTCTAGGTGGTAGCAAGGCAATTATTTACAGCAATATAGGCATGCACGAAATAATAATCAGGAAACAGTATTAAGGAACACGACTTTGTTGTTTATAATAATCAGGAAGTTTCATAAATTTCTCAGGATACTGGATTTTTTGTTTATTCATAAAAGACGAAATTGTTAAAATACCATAGCAGGAAAACAGGTTCTAAAATACGGTAAATTGTCAGGTATTATTTTATAACAAATTTTCATAACTTTTTCAGAATACAGTATTTTATTTTTAATGTATATCAACACGACGTGGTTAAATTAAAGCAGGTAGAAAACAGATTCTAAATACGGTAAATTATCAAGCATTATTTTATCTCGTTGAATAGAAAAACACGGTACAAGTTAAAATAATCTGGTAAAAAACGGTTTACCGTTACTCTTTCAAAAATGTCTACTATGTTTCTTTTTCTTGGTTCGGTCCTAAGAAAAATTACTGGAACATAACTATTTTGGACAAAATCTCAAGAATTTATCAGTCTGTCACTATAACACGCCGACGTTAACAAAAATTATAAGTACTATGTACAGTATCTGGATAAATCGGAAATTGACAATCGCGTTTTCTGCATTTTAATCGAAATTACTTGAAACTAATAGTTGAATACACTTAATCATGTCGGACAATCTTAATAATTGGATGTACGGGATCTCTGACAAATTGGCTGACTGACTTAATAAAATTAGTGCATCTTATCTCAACGGGAATGACCAAAATGCCTTTCCATTAACTTCGATATTCCCGAAATGAATTACGGCCAGCGACACTGGTGACAATTTTGTAAATTATATTGATATGTCGCGCTATCTTCTCACGGCGAGATTTAATACAGTTTACGTGAGATAGGATTCTACAACGCGGTTCTTTACTTTGAGAGTTCCTCAGTTGCACGGATGAGGGTGAGGAAAATCCATTCAATTAATTAAAACAAGCAAATTTTTCAGGTAAACGGGACAAGCAACGAAGCATAGGGTTAATTTACTGCATTTTATTATTAAGAAAAAACACTTCGGGGCGAGCGTAGAGGCGACTTCAATGTGAATATCAGTCGATATTCCGTTGAAGCAACGTCGAGCGCGGTTAGTACTTGGATGGGTGACCCACCTATCTTGGGAAATACAGCGTTCTCGTTCCACCTTCTAGCGGCTTGTATATCAGTGCATACGCGGAAATTACGTAATTTCAGACGAGGATTACGTAGTGGATATACCATCCTTCGGAGGGGATGTAAAGCAGGCGGTCCCTTGTCTATCACATGTTAGGCAAGTAAAAGATCTCTACTCTTCTTAAGGGAAGAGGTTCGGCAAAATTTCCAGGTTGGGGATAGCTCGTCTCCTGGCGTCGGTGATAGGCCCTGGTAGCGGAAATAGGCCGACGTTTAATAGTTAAGAAAAAAACACTTCGTTACAACATCGTGTACCAAATTTCAAGTCAATATCTTAAACGGTTCCAGAGTAATCGTGCGCACAAAAAAAGTTACAGACAGACCGACAGACAGAAATTTTTTTGCTCAAACTTAAAATCTCGACGTTTCATGACATTCTAAGCCTATTTGAACAATACAAATTTTCAAAAATTTTTTGTCGTTACTATACTTCCACTGGATGTGGAAGTAATAAATTAAAAAACTTTCAAGGGAGCCAAAGTCGATGGTTGTCTATACTTTTTGACAGGGACCGACAGGTAACTTCCAGTCACATTTATTATATTACTCCAGTCATTTTAGGCAAAAATATGGCTTCTGATCTAACAAAATATATCCTTCATATTTTTTTAAATCGATTTATTTTGGTGTTTTAAAGAGAATATTAAAAATCGGCAACGAGATCACTACGGCATAAAAAATTATTCAAAGTCAAAGTTCACAAAAAAAAACCGTTTTTTGCGAATATCGCGCTTTCTATGGCTCAGAGGCCAATTGAGGTTATTATGAAAATAAAAGATAATGAAATTCCGCACAAAAATGATCTCTTCCATTTTTTATGTACAACGAACGGATTAGGCATTGTACGTAAAAAATGAATAAAATATTTTTCGTTCAAAATTTGATTGTCTTCCATTTTCATAATAACCTTAATTAATATAATATATACAAGAAAAAAAATCCAATCAAAATTACTGTACCGTACAATAGAAATTTGTATAATATGCTTACACATTATAGGTACACAAATTTTGAACGAAAAATATTTTATTAATTTTTTTATGTATAATGCCTAAACCGTTCATTGTACATAAAAAATGGAAGAGATCATTTTTGTGCGGAATTTCATTGGAGTATGCCTTTGTATGTATATAGATTTGTGGTTAGTACTTACAAGTAAACCAATACTAATCGTGACTTTCAGTGGTGTCAAACGTCGGAGGACATTGCAAGTGAAGAAAATCCTAAGGCGAGATAAATATTGCAGTTTATCTTGTTTAAGGAAGATGACTGCTAAGAAAGCATGCGAAAACAAAATTTTAAGAAAACGTATATGTATTTTGAAGTCTATGTAAATAAATATATGTCATGGATTGAACTGTGTATCTGTGGAGCCAGTTTTCAATCATGGGGAACTCTATGTCCTTCTGAGGTGTTCGCCTTCCAACATATGTGAAATTGAATGTAAAAACAAATGTGCAACTTTCAAATCCCAATTTTTATTGATGATTCAAATTCTACACCCCGAATTACGTAGGTTTTGTTCGGAACACCTAACAATAAAAAACTATAAAATATACTTTAGGTGCTAATCAGTGGGGTTCGAGAAGACCTTTTCTATCATTAAATATTTATCTATCCATAAATGGTACAAATGATTAAATTTCAAGCATACAGATCTTCCAAAGTCTTGCGTTAGTTATATTTAGCTTAAATCTCTCTGAACAAACTTAATTTATATTCACCCCGGCAGGAAATGTGCTTAAATTTTAATTCAATGCATTGTGACCTAGATATGTATATATATTCACAATTTGTTATTTTAAGCAAAACAATAGTTAAACTCTGGTTTACCATTCTGCATTTTTATTTAAATTGCATTAGCAATTAAATATAATATCTGGTCAGTAACAAAGAACTTTATTATAACGACGAACAAATTCTTATTTACGCTACTAGCAAAATTCCATATTAAGAGTACATTGGCAATAATTTGAAATGGTGAATTAAGTTTGCAGTACAAAAAGGCTAGTGAATAAATTTGAACTTATTGTATTCTAAAACTTGAACAATAAACTACGTTATTGTTAAAAAATATTATTCAGATATTCAGCAAATAACTTTCAAAGAACTTCTTGTTGATATTCTAGCTTGGTCAGATTTAGATCAATGGTATATGAAAGGAACGAATGGTTACACTGAAAGTCATTTACTGAATATCCAAAATAATATTTTTTAACAATCCTGTACGCAGAAATACAGATATATTTTTTTTAAAACTAGACGATCTATGGGGTACCAAAAGAGTGATTCTTTTTTATTTTTGTTATATCTGTCAAGTAAATAAATGCTTTACTGTCAGTTTTTTACATGAAAATATTTTCTTATTATTTTCTAATTGTAATTTTGTATTGAATTGAATATATATCTCTCATTATGAGTTCTAGAGAGAATGAAAAAAGTTGTACATATTTTTGGACGGATTTAATCAGTCGAAAGTAGAAGGACACATTTTATTTATTAAGACATGTGAAGGAAATTTTATACCTATTTCCTTTGTGCTTTTTAGTAGTTCTTGGCTTTAAAATGTAACAAATGTTTGACTGTAATGGAGTATCCTCTAGGTAGAGCTAGATATACTAGAAGAAATGCTTCGTAAGGGAGGCTTCTTATAATATATTGGCATGATCAGACTTAGATCATCAGTATATAGAAAGACTGGTTATTTTTATTTTCTCATATTGAATGTTAGATAAGTTAGAATGTTAGATAAGTATTATTAGATATAGTAAGTGTATGGAAGAAGTTGACAAGGTGGTTCGTAAGGAAACTTCTTGTTGATATTCTAGCTTGGTCAGATTTAGATCAATGGTATATGAAAGGAACGAATGGTTCCTTTGAAAGTCATTTGCTGAATATCCAAAATAATATTTTTTAACAATAATGTAAGCAGAAATACAATATATTTATTTTTTTTAAATTACGTTATATAAAACTTTCCGTGGTTTCTTATGGTATTATTGGATTGAGTAAAGTAGGCAACATATTTTCAATATCACAAAAAGCATACACAGTAGAGTAATAACAAATATGGATCTCTTATACGAGAGACCTGCAACAGAACCTGTAGGACCAAGAAACCCACGAGAAGTGGAGACAGCAGCTCGACAGCTGCAGCCTGCCATTACTGCCAACAACTGCCCCTTGTAAGTAAGCAAAGGGGAAACTAGCGCCCCATGGTGGAACAAGGAACTAAGTGGGTTGCCTAAAGAGATGCGCAAGTTGCTCAATAAAGCAATGCGTTCAAAAGTACCAGCCGACTGGCAAACTTACAAGTCAACCCAGCGAAGATATAAAAGCTTGATAAACAAGAGAGCTGGAAGGCCTTCTGTGGAACCATCGAAGACCTACCGGCAGTAGCTTGACTACGCAAAGCTCTCTCGAAATGCCCATCATCACGACATGATTGCATCAGGCTGCCACATGGGTCTTATACAAACAATGACCGTGAGACAATTGAGTGTCTTCTTGATGCTCACTTCCCCGGGTCAATGTTTTGGAAACAAATCCCTCGGCGACAAAATTCGGAGGCAACTGCCACTGACTGGAAAAAGGCGTCAGAAGTGATAACATGCGAAAGACTAAGATGAGCAGTATCAACAGTCATTTAAATCACCAGGACCTGATGGTATCTACCCAGCTCTTATACAAAAGGGCGTTGAGGTACAGTTAGGACACTTTTATCATCTACTTAGATCCTGCCTAGCTTTAGGATATATCCCAATATCCTGGAGAGAGGTTAAAGTAGTCTTCATACCCGAGACAGGTCGTACTATATATGACCAGACTAAGGCATTTAGACCAATAAGCCTGACATGATTTCATTTAAAAATATTTGAAAGGTTAATAGAAAGGTATAATAAGGATGAGGTATTGGTGCGATCACCAATTCACCCCAACCAATATGCATACCCAGCCGTGAAGTCTGCAGAGACAGCCCTTCATCAGATCGTTGTAAGAGCTGAGAAGACGCTAGAGCAGAAAGAACTAGCCTTGGTAATGTTTCTAGATATCGATGGAGCATTCAATAATACTACCTTTGATTTTCTGTCAAGCAGTTGTGGACGGCGCGGCGGCGTGGACCGTACCATAGTTAGGGGGCATAGTTAGGCCAAGGTGAAGCGGGGGTGTCCGCAGGGAGGGGTATTGTTCCACTGCTGTGGAACTTTTTGCTCGACGGGCTACTGGCCGAATTGAACCGTGCAGGTTTCTATGCACAAGCATATGCAGATGATATAGATTTTATGATAAGAGGCCGATTTGAAAAGACTATTACAGGGCTCATGCAAAGAGCTCTCAATATAGTTCAGGAATGGTGTAACAGACATGGGCTCTCTGTCAACCCTGGCGGCAAAGCGAGCTAATGCTGTTCACTGAAAGGAGAAAAATAAGGATTTCTTGCTTCCTTCTCTCATGGACACACGTTTGTGTCTTTTCCGTACAGTGAGATATCTCCTCAGTAACATGGACTCCAAACTGTCATGAAAGGACCACGAGGAAGCTCAAACGAGGAAAGCGTGTGCATCTCTATGGATGTGCAAACGCACCTTCGGTCTCTAGTGGGGTATAAGTCCAGAGACTACTCTCTGGGCTTATACTGTTACGGTAAAACCCCTAATTACATATGCGGCACTAGTGTGGTGGCACTCCCAAGAGCGCTCCACAATCAGGGCTCGCCTATACCAAGTTTAAAGACTAGAGTGTCTAGGTATAACAGGTTCAATCAGGACCACTTCAACGATTACAATGGAGGCCATCCTTGGACTCACTCCCTTGTACGTTGAAGTGGAGCTTGAAGCTAGGAAAGCAGTGAACAGACTGTTCAAAAATAGAATATGGAACATGACGGGCCAAGGGCTAGGGCACACAAAGACTCTGACTCTACCGACAAGGGACCAGGTTATCGTTCAATCAGGTGATGACCGGTGTCTCCCCGTCTACTCTTTCATAATTCCATATACCGTCGTTTTTCCCAGTCGGGATGCCTGCGAACGCGATAAAATGCATCTCCTGAGTCCCAGTGGTCTGGAATCTTATACAGACGGATCCAAGACTCAGGAGGGAATGGGCGCAGGAATACACGGATGCAAACCAAGAGTTCATGTATCGGTGCCCCAATGTATTCCAAGCAAAAGTGTATGGCATACTACGGTGTGCAAGCGGCAATCTCAGCAGAGGTTTCACAGACAAACATATTTATATATGCAGCGACAGTCAGGCGGCTCTGAAGTCCCTTGCATCAAACAAGGTGACCTCTAGGCTGGTACTGAACTGTCGAAATATTTTGACCGAGCTCTGTGAGCGCAACTCGGTTAAACTCATTTGGGTGCCTGGACACAGTGATGTGGAGGGCAATATGGCGGAGAGGTGCGAAAACTCCCTTCCCTGACCCTGAGCCAGCCCTCGTTCTACCAAGAAGTCTGATTCATTTAGAACTGTGAGACTGGGCTGCGGCACAGTTAACAACTATTGGGCTCAGGCCTCCGAAATGAGACATTTGAAGCTCCACATAAAAGGACCCTCGGCTGCCTCTACCGTAAAGTGTCTACTTTGGCTTGATAGAGAAAAAATGAGACGGATGGTGGGCCTAGTAACAGGAAAAGTCAAAAGTACAGTAGACAGTACTCTTATTTATGCGTTCGTATCCAGATGGGCCTAATTTTAGACCTCGACTGACAGTCGGCACGTAGAGCCCTGTGTGGACTGCTTATTTCAACCTGGCGAGTTAAATGAAAAAGAAAGGAATTAGTAAGGTCAAATACAAACTAGAGGAAGCATTATACTCTTCGCCGATTTACTGAGCTTTTTATATAATTGTTACACATTCTATAGGATACTCTTCGCATTTTTCTTGTACATTCTAAATTTTTGGACATTCTAAATTTTGTGATACCAACTTTGTTGTGAAAAAAAAAATATATAAAAAAAATCACGATGTGAGGGATCGAACCTGGGACCCTTGGATTGCGAGACGAGAGAGAGAGAGAGAAAACAAATTTATTTGACATTTCTTGTTACAAGAATGCACCTCATCGGATCCCGGCCCGGAGCCAACCAGACAACCACGGCGCGTAGCGTCGTGGAAAATGTGTGGTTGGACGTGGCGGGTCCGATTTGGTTTAACGATAATGCTTGTTGCAGCTAGGACACCTGTCCGCCTTAGGCAGACTTAAAACTAGGTTAAAATTACGGAATGTGCTCGCACGAGCCTAAAACTAATGAATAAAAAACTTAAAACTAACACTTGCACTGCACTTACAAAATTTTTGGTTGCTGATACGGGAAAACAGAATTAAACGAAAAAACCCGTTCGAGCAAATGACGTCCTTGTGGTCTGATCGCCGTCAAGGAAGGTAGGGTAGTTAAAAGGGTTGAATTTAAAAAGTTTGGATTTACAGGATGTTATCGGCCTAGAGGGAATTTAGAAAGACAAAAAGGGGACAAAACTCTTGCCGCTACACCACCATTTCTTATTACTAAAATTGTTAATGAGTGTAATATATACCATTAGAAAATTTATTGTGATTATTAGGAAACACACATTAGTAAAATGTATTAAAAAAAAATAGTGATAGGAAATAACATTTCGCAAGGTTTCTATTTATTACAAACCATAAAAGAATATAAAAAATATTTTTTTAAATTTTAAATTACTAATAACTTTTTTATTTACCAATCTATTTTGTTGAAAAACAACAGGGTTAGCTAACACTAAGTTACTCTCCAAATTTCAATACAATCAGATTTTTCTTTCTTGAGTTATCGTGCTTACAAGAAACGTGACGGACGGACAGACGGATAGACGGACAGGCGGACAGACGGACATTTTGAAAGTTGTTAAGAATTCGTTCACTAACATAACGATATAAAAAAAAAAATTCTCTACGAGCGATATTTACTGATTTAGAAATGTGCCGATCAAATACAATATACTCTTCGTATTTGCGAAGAGTATAATAAGAGAGGAAAATAGCGCCATATACCCTAAAGAAGAAACAACCAAGCAGCTACGAACACGTATTTCGGAATCATTGTTCTTCATCAGCGTAGCGAAGCATCAGAAAAGGATCTGAAAAAGGCAGATAGGAAAAACAATTGAAAAGGTCAAAAGTACAGTACACAGTACTCTTATTTATTCGTTGTCAGTAGCTGCTTAGTCGTTTTTTCTTTAGGGTATATGGCGCTATTTTCCTTTCTTATTTGTATTTGACCCTACTAATTCCTTTCACTGAATTGGTGTATTGTGTATTTAGGTGTGAAAGCAATACATTCCCGGACGACGCGACGAGGCCAACAAGCATGAAATCAACCTGAAATCACAATCAATATTATTACAAATTAAGGAATTTGTATTAATGCATAACATTTCTTCATTACAATCTAACTGCTTACTAATAAATGCAATTTTAATGTGAGTTGGTTTGTCTGCGTGTATTTATTTACTGTCTAAAATATACATAAAAAACCGTACGGGAATGTTACTTTCCCGGCCTAGGAGGGAAAGTAACATTCCTGTACGGTTTTGTTGACCGTTGCTTGGCAATGGATCTTTTCCGGTCTATTTTCTGAGCAACGGACTAAAATACTGGAATTGTGCATTTTTCGATCTGAAATCGCGCCGAAAATATAGACATTGCCGATCCATTTCAGAAAAAATATATAATAGAACTATTTTCAAACACTTGATTTAGTATGATTCCTGAGCACATAGTTCAACACATTCCAACTTGAATCTTTTTGTCTCGTACACATCAAAAGTAATTCTACGTGATAAAACATCAATCTATTTTGTAAATGTAGGGTCTTTAAGAACCTTAGTATTTTAATACATGACTCACTCACCTTATATATTTCCTAAAAAGCAACAGTTTTATTTTAGTCCCCAGCAAGTTAAGAAAGAGACAGCTCATACAAAATGCTTTTATCTATTCAGCTGTTATTTGTTATACAAGTATTAAAGTGTTACATAATACTTTGAGACATGATTGATTACTCTCCATTTATCTTATTTAACAGTTTGTTTTCTTTCAGCGATCCAAAGCCAGTACAACTATTATTTTATTTTCTCAATTTCTTTTTACTGTTCTTTCAACCAGTCGTGTTACAAATTCCCAATCAATTATAGAAGTTGACTGTAGGTAGACTTGACGAATATACGAGAAATGATAAAATGTAAGTCACAACAAATATTCCAAAGTAAGGAGTTTATTTTAGGCATTTGCCAAAAATTGCGATAACTATTGAGAATATATTTAATAATAATAATATTTGTTATTAACATTGTAGTTCAGCTAAAACTATTTTACTATTAATATCAGATTTGAAAGTGTGTGTAGCTGCAATCTCAGTTATAAATATATAAAATTTGAAAGCTGAATAAAATTTTAAATGAATTACATGTTATTTCTAATAATTCTACTTGCGAAACAATTTTTTAGACGAAATTTAAATCTAGAAATAGCTATTTGCGCAACTAGGGAGAAAAATATTTTTCCCCTTAGATGGACGTAATCATCCAAGGGAGTAAATGATACTTTACTGGAGAGTATGCAATAATATATTACATAGCGAGGTGAAAAGTATTTCATTGTTGTCGAGAGATGAGAAGTTGAATGAGACGCGAAGCGGCGAGGTCAACTAATTCTCGAGACAGCAATGAAACTTTCCACCAAGGTTTGTATACTGGGGGGCGAGCGTAGAGGCGACTTCAATGTGAATATCAGTCGATATTCCGTTGAAGCAACGTCGAGCGCGGTTAGTACTTGGATGGGGTCCCATCTTGGGAAATACAGCGTTCTCGTCCCACCTTCTAGAGGCTTGTATATCAGTGTATACTTGGAAGCTACGTAATTTCAGTCGAGGATTACGTAGTGGATATACCATCCTTCGGAGGGGATGTAAAGCAGGCGGTCCCTTGTCTATTAAATGTTAGGCAAGTAAAAGATCCCTACTCTTCTTAAGGGAAGAGGTTCGGCAAAATTTTCAGGTTGGAGGTAGCTCGTCTCCTAGCGTCGGTGATAGGCCCTGGTAGCGGAAATAGGCCGACGTTAAATAGTTAAAAAAAAAAAGTTTGTACACTGTTTTATTCACAATCATCTCCCTTAAAGAACAAAAAGCCAAAAGCATCGTTCACTAAATTTTTAAATAGCATTTTATGTTTTTTTTTGCAGGTTGGCAAATGCTCACTTTCCAACCTGAAAACTAATATAAAAGTGGCTGCTTTCCAACCTGAAAAGTCACATTTCAGTTCAATTTTCGAATGTAGTAGAAATGCCATACTTTCCAACTTTCGACATGTAAGACAATTTGATTATTTCTGTATGATTGTGAATAAACATATTTAATTATTAAAACAGGAGGTTATGATGAAATTCCTGAAGCTATTGTGGAAAAAGCAAAAATGGCCACACCAAATGTTTTTCCAGCAAAATTAAAAATAAAATATTAAAATGAATATAATACTAGGCGAGTAATTTTAGGTGAACAAAAGGTTAAACATCAAACTAATTGTAAAAGAGGTTTTCTAGACTTGGAATAATATCCCCAACAATATATCAAAAGTCTAGAAAAATCTAAGTATGGGAAAGCATGTGGCCTACATCTTGGATTTACTTACAAAATGTTAATAATAAAGGAAGGTAATTTATGAACATTATAATGATACAGTATAAGTTTTTAATTAAACTTAATTAAACTTGTACGAAATCGTTTAAAGCGTCTGTTATTGCTAATATATGTTCAAACCAGCATCTACCAACATGTGTCCTCTTCTTGCTCTGGATAAAGCCTTCCCACTAAGCATATGAATTACTGCGTTACTGCCTTACTTCCTTTGGCTTCATTTTCAATAATGCTTAAAGCCTTCCACCACAACGGTTGATCGAATGTTACGATTGGTGTGTAACTGTTCTTACTTGCTTGGTCATTCAGAAAGAGAAGAGTAGAATAAATGCACGACATATTTGATGGTCTAGATCAATAATAGGCAAAAATACAATAGATGACTTGCCTGGGTGCTGGTGACATTTATGAATTATGTGCATGAAACCAGACCATCCTGGCCTTGAATATACAAATGGTGCTATTTTCCAAAGGGTGTCACTCTCAAGTTTCAGAGGCTCTTCTAAAGACCTCATGTATTCTAACTCTTTGAAATTGAATTCTTTGAGTGATTTGGGTGTCTAATACTGTATATATATTTTTTCTTCCTACAGTAAGAAGATCGTGTGTTGTGATTACCTTCTTGGGAACAGCTCTAGATATGATCTTGCCAGGAGTTACTGCTGCTATGGAATCAATACCATGGAAGGTGCCATGACCATTAAGTGTCTTAATGTCGTGGTCTATGTTGTCTGCAACATACCGAACGAACTGATGCGAATCTATCAATGTATCAAGGTTTGATGTTGTTGATGCACTCCTTTCATACTTCTGTATTTCGCTATAGAAGGAGCAGAAACCATGCTGGTGTAAAGAAAGTTTTATTGCTTGCATAATTGCTTGACCTATAGAAGCTAATTTCTTATTAGTTTGTTCTCCAATTACTGTCGCTTGGAATAGGATAGCAACTGTTTCTCCCCTCTCTACACGCCAATTGTCATATTATTTGATGCGCACGAGGACGAAAACGAAGAGTCACGGCGAGCCCCGAAAAAGTCCGAGCGCCCACCAGAGAGACGATTCGGACTATGCGCAGCGCGCATCACTTGTGAGGTCCTCAACAAACATGTCAAATGCCTTTCTCAAGCTTATTACTGGTAAAAATGTTTTTAAATTGCTTTAAATAACGTTTCTGGTTCAAAAAACTTTCTATTTGATATATATTTGAAGTTAATCGGAGCAATATATGCATTTTATAGATTTCGAGAGTAAATCCAAGATGTTGGCCAATATGGCGGCTTTCCCATACTTATATTTTTCTAGACTTTTGATATGTTGTTGGGGATATTATTCGCCTAAAAAACCTTAGTTTATTTCTTTTACAATTAGTTTAATGTTTTCAATTAAAACAACTGACTACATCAAACAAAAACTTTATGATAATTTGGTTCTTAAGGCTTCTTACATAGTAAAAGAAATCCTGAATTATGAATGTTTAAGCTTTATCCTGAAACTCGTTATCAAAGAATCCTGAAATCTTCATATGACAAATTTAATACATCTAATGCTAAAAAGTTTTCAGGCGCAGAGACACTAAAATTTTAAGCTAAAAAATGAAAAATGTAAATGTTTGATCACCAATGGTATTATTTCTATGATCTCCCAGACAAGTTAATAAAGTTAATGAAACACCAAAATAATAATTTACTTAAGTTAAATTATATTCGATATAGAAATATGAAAACATCGCTTCGCAAAAAAAAACAATAGTAATAAAAAAATATGTAACCACCCTGTATATTTTTTCATTTTTTTTTAACAGTTGTGTTAACTACTTGCGAAATATTATTGCCTTACGTCACATTTTTTCCATTATTCTTTTATGGCGACCACCCTGCATATTTTTCTAATTTTTCTTACTTGACAGTTGTGTTAACTACATGCCGTCTTTCATCAGATTTCCTTCCTTAATTATATTTTTTAAGGTATATTTTTTTCAACGGAAGTAGATCCCAATTCCTCGTTGGCAGTAGTGTCGACTACCCACCAAATATTGTTCTCCATCAAGTGGTTTTGTAGATATAGCGCCAACAGACAGACAGACCATCAGGCAGACTGACGGAATTAAATGGCGCAATCTACATACTCTGAAACGTGAAAATCTGTAGAAATCTCCGATGGTGATTTTTTCGCGATTACCATAAATACTTCTCTTCGGTAAACGAGAGAAGTAAAGACGAGCATAATTACAACACTAGAAAGAAAACTGATAATTATAGTTGGTCTCAGATATATTTGATGGCAATGAATTCGGTAAAATCGTCGGCGCGTCTCAGCGAGTATTGAGACAAAATGTACTTCTATTTATGTAAAAAACTTTAGGTCAAAAAAGCTATTATTTTTTGGACCAAAACTATATAATCATAAGTATTCGCCACTAGCAATTAAGAATGCAAAAACTGTCTAAATTTAAATGACAAATTAAAATATACACACTTAGAGTGCGACGCTCAGCGTTTTTAAATTCAAATTTGATTTTACTGAATATGATCGAGATGAAATTTAAAATAAAACTGATCTATTGTACACGTTTATTAAATATTTTATCCTCTAGTTATTAAGTCGTATCCTTACAGTCTACGCAAGTATTTTATTACTTTTTACACTTATTTTACCTGGTTGTTGTAGATAAAATATCTATAAACTACGTATTAGTTTCTTATCAGACAATAAACCTATTATATATTCATTGTATTTAAGGTAGCTGAATGTAAGATTCTAAACAAGATGGTATGTATACCTTGGAGCCCTTGTAGACAATACTGGCAACTACAAATATGTAATTCGACCATGAATATAGATGCCAAGATTGGGAACTTGCCAGCTGAGCAAAATTTGAAGTGACAAAATCATCACGAAGCGCACAAAGATCAGATTTGTCGACACCCAAGACAACTTTTCGGTAGAGTATTCTCCCGCATTCTATAATTTTTTGGCAAGATCAAGAGAAGAGAGAACAATATAGAAATGTTAATTATTCAAATAAAACTAAATGATAAGCGGCAAAGAGGATGCCCTTCAAAGCGATGGGTTAATGTTACTAAGAAACTGATGAAGAAAAACTTTGGTGAAGTCATTGGCCTAACGGGCAACCATCGCAGATGGTATGAAACTGTCAGATGCGTCATAGCCATATAAAAAGAAGACGAACAAGAATGATACATGATCCATACAATGTCTGTCAAGATGTTATGAATAAGAAGAATAAAATGAATACTCTGTATTTAAGAAATCATTTAAATATACATTTAAATCATGCAAGAACCTTGGCGTTTTTCTTAATTCAAACTGAAGATTTAAAAATCATGTAAAGAAGCTGATTCAAAAATCTTACTCATCACTTAAAATTTTTTTATTCTAGTTATCATTTTCTGAGCGTAAAACTAAAAAGAATGCTGCGTGAGTCTCTAGTTTTAAGTCAACCGATTGGTGCATTGATTTTCTCGACAAAAATAGGATTGAAGAACAGAAAAATTTATGTTGTCAATTTATTTATAATCTTTGTAAATGTGAGTCTAATAAAATTAATGAGACTAATTATAGAATAATAAAATACATCGTTTATGAAATTTTGTACATTCTCTTCTCACCTCAGATCACTCACCTCGCACGCACTCTTAAGAGTAAATTTATTTTTTCATCAAATATTCACACGTTTTACATAAGATTTAAAGACGAATTTACGATTCCACGTCATCGTACGGCCATTTTAAGTGATATCTTATATACAATGCTATTCAGCAATGAAAAGTTAGATATGTTTGTGTTTTTTACTGTATGTTTCCTTATTTTGTATTACCAAGCACCCGGTTATTACTCGGAACGTATATTATTTAAGCGACCTTTCTTCTTTCTCTATCCTCTTCTCTTTCTTCTTTTGGACTTACATACATTTTTTTATTGACATATAATCATAATCATATTTTATTCATCCATCATTCATTACATTTAAAGGAGTCTCTCGAACTACATGTGTATATGTGTTTATTTAAAATTTCTTTTGTACCAAATATATGCAGTGTGATTCATCTTAAGTGGACCTTCGTAACTCAGTTATTGGTCATCCAATTTCAACCAAATTTGTACTGGTATCAAAGACCTTTACTATATCCTTTTCGAGTAAACCAAAACTTCAGTAGTTGGCGTGCATTTTTATAAATAAAAAAACGGTCGATTTTTCAAGAAGGCGTACTTTAAAACCCTTATATCCAAAATTGGACAACCTTTTGATTTATGGTTTTCGAATTACAACCCCCTAAAATTAAATTTTTTCATTATTAAATAATTAATAACTTGGAAACGAATTGTTTTATAAAAAAAAAGTCATTCTTCATTTTATATTTATATTTTATCACCCAGTATCATAGATGCTTTCGTAGGCAGTATTTTCATTGAAAAATTACCAACAATTTTGAACCGGTCCTGTAAATTATTCGTGAATTAAGAATTGCCGATTTTGAAAGTATAGATAACAGTGCATGGTGATAAAAGTGATTTTAAATTGAAAATGAGGAATGACTTTTTTCATTCAGTTATTAATTATTTAATATTTAATATTTTTGGTAATTTTTTAATGAAAATCTATTACACTGGGTTGTAGAAAAGATGAATATAAATAGAAAATAAAGAATGATTTATTTAATAAAGCAATTCGTTTCCAAGGTATTAATTATTTAATATTTGAAAAATATAATTTTAGGGGACCCCAATACGAAAACCATAAATAAAAAGGTGGTTAAATTTTGGGCATGGGGGTTCTAAAGCATAGTGATGGATAATGTTGCGTTAATTTTTCAATAAAAAATTGCCTAATATGACTTCTCGAAAAATCAACCCTTTTTTTCTTAATAAAAATACACACCAATGACCGAATTGAGTTTTGTTTTACTCAAAAAAGATATAGTAAATGTCTTTAATAACTATTCAAATTTGGTTGAAATTTGATAACCAATAACTGAGCTACGAAGGTGTGTCCACTTGAAATGGGTCACAATGTATATTTTTTCTTCAATATAGTCCATGATTATTATTATTATTATTACAAAATTTAAGTTTTTTTTCTTAGAAAAATTAGCTGTAGGTATACAGAAAAAAATAGACTACAAAATAAAGCATTGAGCTTTACGTTTATCATTTATTTCCATAGTAAATAAGTGCATTAGTTAAATAGCTACGAAGGTCAAGTCATATATTTTTGTTATATTGTATGCGAGGTTGTATCTGTATATGATGCAAAAACTTTTTAATTTTAATTTTCAGAATAGCTATGAGTTATTTGCCTAAGCTCACTCAAAATGGTAATATATTAATTAAAGAATGTAATATTCCTTAAACCCTAATGATAAACTACCGCCAGCTCTACAACACTGGCAGACTTTTTGAATTAGCATAGGAAGTAGCGAAGGTGATTTACATTCAGAAGGAGCAGCAATGCCCCCATTTGACTGCTGTATTCAATATGTATGGACATGCTCTGAGGTTATAGCTGCCATGCTTTCTGTGAACTGTACTTGCACCTCCAAGTCTGTTCGCCAATTCGCAATCACAAGAAGGAAATCCTACAATACATGTCTCTTACCTTGCTATCGTTTTACTGCAAATACAGATGGTACCGGGTCATGTTTTATTCGCAACAAGAAATGATTACGTGCACTCATATTGAAATAATAGTGGAAGTATTTCGTTTTAAGTCAAGAGATCTGCTTGATGTTAGATTTACTTTGATCTCATGTACTTGGTATTTTCACTAGGTTTTCCAATCGCAAAATAATTCAGTTACTTATTATAGTCGACTTTATTATGAAACTCAGGTTGTGCACTTGGAACCTACATGGAAATGTTATAAAAAAAATGTAAAAAATTGAGCCGCTTTCAAAAACAGATAACGCTAAACATTGTGAAATATAATTTCAGCAGGTCTACTTCTTAATTGGAACGTATTATCTAATATCGATATTGGAGTCTCTTAATAACGTTTGCATTCATTATTTGTTCATTTGTAGTTTCTTGAAAATTGACGAGAAGACTGATGTGCACGTTTATTCAGGCCCGGATTAAGGATTGGCGCATCTCTATATGTTTGCGTCCTCCCCTCTTATTAATAGGCAAGGTTAAGTTTTAAAATTGATGAGCGGGAGGCAGAAAATGTGAAAAAAAAATTTTTTCGATAAGAAAAATTCATTGATGAGCAAAAATTTTCTCGAAAATTAAAATTGGTTAGCAGGGGGGGGGGGGGAGGTTAATGAGCAGAGGGCGCAAAGATCTCGCAGCGCCGCTTTACGCATCAGCGCCCCTAGGCTATAGCCATCATGAAATTTGGCAATTGTGTGTAGCTTTGATGACAATACTATATAGTATACTCAATATTAAGCAGCTATCAAAACTCTGAATGCAGTAGAGATACGATCTAAAACGGTAAAAGACTGCCCTGAAACCCTGGCGAAACTGGTGGAACACAACAGTATACAACTGGAGTGGACGCGAGGACACCAGGGCAATGAAGGCAACGAAAAAGCAGATAAACTGGCCAAAGAAGGCGCAAAAACAGCCTTGATGGGACCGGAGCCATCCTGCGGGATATCATATAATACCACAAGAGGAATGGTAAAGGAACTGTTGAGTCAGAAACATACCTTGTATTGGACCGGCGCGCCGAGGATGAGACAGTCACGTATGTTTATCACCGGCGGACCATCCAAGACAAAGACTAACGAACTGCTAAAGCTGACCAGAAAACAGCTGAGATGTGCAGTGGGAATCCTAACAAGACACTGCATACTGAACAGACACCCTACTAACATAGGTGTGAAGGATAATCCAGAATGCAGGATGTGTGGTGAGGATGAAGAAACTCCTCACCACATACTATGTGAATGCCCAGCCTTGGTGGCTGCAGGCTTCCATACTTCGGGGGACTAACCGTAACCCCGAAAGAAATAGCTAGAGCTCCCATTGACTGTATACTCTCTTTTTGGAGAGGAACGGGTTTAATGGGATAACGAGACTATGGGGTACAAAAAGCTTCAGTACAGCGGGGCTTCTGGCACCGCAACCCATAGGGAAAAAAAAAATCTCAGTAAGGAGGCACATTTTATCTTAGTGGTTTTTAAATCTTCATATTTTGAGCTAAGGAATCTTCAGCTAGCATACGACTAATTATTAATGAAACACCCTGTATAAAAATTATTCGAACTTCACTAAATGTAAAGAATAACCAATATAACACAAGATATGCTGATGATCTGTTTATACCAAGCTGCAGATTCGAATTAACTGCCAGAAGCTCATACATAGTGTCTCTAATATTCTTTAATCGCATTCCACCTTCTATACAGAATGTGAAAAACATTAACCGCTTTAAAAATAGAATTACAGAGATTTTGTTAGCAAATGGCTTTTTTGTAACGCCATATCCTAAAATGACATTTATTTGACAGTTTCAGTGAATCAAAACAATGTCATTATTGACAGGTGTAAAATAAAGAAAAATGTGTGAAATAAAGAAATTTTATTTCACAGTGTGAAATAAAACTTAATAGTCAACAACATTGGTTTCTATGGAAACAGCAATAGAATTTAGTCATAAGGACAAGGTAACTTTGTCAATTTGCCGTATTTTTACAAAATTATATTGTTTTCTAATTTCGAATAGCGATACAAAAAAATTTGTATACAACTCGAGACTAATATGTGTATTTTTTTACTCGTGTGGTTTATATCACTCGCCTTCGGCTCGTACTATAAACGCCCCACTTGTAAAAAAACACCATTTAGCTACTTGTTATATAATAGTATATTATATTACTAGGAGTAGAACGCACTCTTTTTTTGTGTTGAGCCCAGGATTTGCAAACTGGGCGAAAGACAAAAATAGGCGTTCTACTCCGTATAATATATACTATTTTTTCTTCAAGCGTATTAAAATGCAAAAATTCATTTATTTATCATAAATGTACAAATATTCAAACTACAGTTTTACATGTTGACACAATATGACAAGTGACTAGTGGATAGCGCGCCACCGGTGGCTTTCGGTATTAACATTATGTTACTAGTAAAACAATACCCAGTACGGCGGCGCTTTCGGAACTAACATTATGTTACTAGTAAAACAATGTCCACTACGGTGGCGTTCGGTACTAACATTTTGTTACTAGTAAAACAATGTCCTACTTCTACTTCTGTTTTTGGTGACATAATTTAAACATTTTAATACGCTTGAAGAAAAAATACTATTATAGCACTGAGAAATTTTTAAATTGTGCCTTGTAAAACTTACAACGTTTGTAATTTAGTTGCTTTAATTTTTTTCTGTGTGTTTATATTTATTTATACATTTAAATGAAAAATTTGACTATTTCTACATTAATGTAAATTTGTCTAAAGAAGTAAATAAATAATAATAATAATAAATAATGAAAAGCCACACTAATCCAGATAATAATCATGTCTAAAACCTAAATGGGAGAATTATAAATTATTTGTCAACAGATTCCTAAACGCAAGTGTAGCCATTCTCGATCTATGCGCAATCAAAAATAGCAAGACACACACGCACACAGAACACACATAACTTTTGTGTTTTTTTGAAGTCGTTTAAAAAGACCCATAAATTCATGTATAAGAGTAGTGTTAAAATAGCATTTATGTAAACAGTCACTTTCGTTTCTATTTTCTCATACCTACCTAAATTTAAAAAAACTCAGTCTAGCGCAACTTCGTTCGCACATACAGTGCGTGCAGTTGCTGGCTAGATATAGGCAGTGAGAATTGCAATATCACGTGTGCCAGCTGACTGAAATGAAATAACTGAGAGCTGGGATACTTCAGTGGCCGAGTGCCGACGGGCGGGTTTGCTGCTACTGGGTTGTCATTTTTTATCTCGTGCTACATTGATGTACATACCTAATCCGCAACTACACACACTGTATACTACGTACGTAGACAGTAATTGGGGCTAACAAGAGTGTAGCGATACGCCTTACAGTGGGGTGGAAAGAAAATATCATTCAAAAATCGTTGTAAACCTCAGAATTTATTGGATCATCTTATTTTTTCTTAAATGTTCGTTATTCCTGGATTTTTAAAATTTTCCAAAGAAGTTTGAATTTTCATAAAAAATTTTGAAAAATCAGGGACAAAAATCGAGATAGATCAATAGGCAATTGAAAAACGAAGATTTCAAAAAAAAATTCCGATTGCTTGTGTTAAAACTGCAGACTGATTTGAAAAAAAAGTCACTGTATCACTTTGTGATCAGTCCAGATTTTCAATTTTGTCTCTGATTTTTCAAAATTTTTGATGAAAATTCAAACTTCTTTGGAAAATTTTTAAAAATCAGGGACAATAATCGAAAATCTGGCTCGAGAGTCTGATGAAAAATTTAATAACTAACATTTAAAAAAAATAAGATGATCCAATAAAGTCTGAGGTCTACAGCGATTTTTGAACGGTATTTTTCTTTCCACCCCACTGTGCGCCCCCGCGCAGTGCCATACACATTCTAAAGCACGTGCCGTTTCACTTTTAAGGTCCCCAACTCGCATCCGTCCACTATTTACTCTTTTTGCGCGGAAAATTGGTATAGTTTACCCCATGATAAAACAGAGAGATATGTCATTGCGCAGATTCGACGCCATATTTTCACTTTCTCCTACGGTCACACGGTGAGTAAACGTCATGTCAGTTCATTACAGTTGTTTTAAATGTTTTAAACTCATAGAAATTATGGTTTTCATCCTTTTCTCAGTGGCTTTTCTAGTGTTTTTATAATAATGCGATCTCCAGAGTATGGGTGTCCTATTGATGATCACATCAAAAATGTTATGTTTTTTAACTTTCCGAATGAGTCCGCGCTTCGCAAGTCTTGGCATAAATCTTACGATATAGTTTAAATATCGTTTGCGATAATACACAGGGTGTCCCAAAATTAAAGTCTCAAACGGAAACCTGATATTTCTGAGTTCTTATTCGTTGAGTATATTTTAACATATGACATAATAAGCTGGCAAGGGACTACCACCACATACATTAAGCCACTAGAAAATGTTCAAAAAAGAGATCAAAATGTCATTTAATAAGAACATACTTTACTCAACAGAACTTTTATTTCAGGAAACAAAACTATTTAACATAAGGCAGCTGTACTGCTTCTCTGCCTTAGTCTATAAATATAAAAATATAAATAAAATTATATAAAAAAATATTTTTAAGAAAAAGATTTTATTTGAAAAAACTGTACTTAAAAGTAAAAATAATTTTTTTAAAATTCATACACCGGGAAACCAAAAGCTTTGGGGACGGTAATATAGCGCTATTGCATAGTTACTTTGCTCAATTGACCCCCAAAGCTTTTGGTTTCCCGGTGTATGAATTTTAAAAAAATTATTTTTACTTTTCAGTACAGTTTTTTTCAAATAAAAGCTTTTTCTTAAAAATATTGTTTTATATAATTTTATTTTTTACTTTTAGTCTACTTATTTTACAGACAGACAGACAAAACCCTTTCATTTGATACCGCCATCCACCCTTCCCTTTCCCATCTTCTCACCTATCTAATACTACTTCCCACTTTTTTAAATAAAAGCATTTAATAATAAAGTCAGGTAAATCACGATTACAGTACGAGAAGCAAAGACCAAATGTTTCTTAAAACAGACAAAATGGTTCGAAGTATAGGACATTGGAACAAAATTATACAATAGGCTGCATAAAAATATTAGAAATACTTTACTTTAAAAATTATTATTTTTTTAAAAATAAATAAAAGAATTTTTGATAACTCAGGACTTTCATTTTGTGTTTTAGGAACCAAAATTTAGTTTAAATTTATAAGTATAGGTAAAGTTTTTAGTTTTTTTAAATATAGTAGGTACTATAAATATTATCAAATATTTTATAAATTGGAATTTACGACTAGGCTTGTTTAATATTAGTAGAGAGTAGACAGAACAGCGGCGGCTGGTGAAATTTCAATATTTTTTTTCTCGTCTATGGCGCATGGGACCCATACGAAATTTGGGAAATAACATCTAGAGAAGCACTTCTCTAATGACCCCTAAAAAATTTTGAAAAAGCAGTTTGCGAAAAAATTTTTGAAAATTCGTTAGCCTCCCCTGGGTCTAGGAGCTCCTGTTTATTTTTATTTTTTTTGTCGTATGCATTTGACTTTTCATAAAAATACAACAACAGATTTTGGAGTTTATGAAAATATTTTCATTACTAACTGAGATACAACGAATTGAAATATTGTAATTTGTTAAATTGTAAATTACAAAATTTCAGTTCATTGTATTTCAGTTAGTAATGAAAATATTTTCATAAACTCCAAAATCTGTTGTTGTATTTTTATGAAAAGTCAAATGCATATGACAAAAAAAAATAAAAATAAACAGGAGCTCCTAGACCCAGGGGAGGCTAACGAATTTTCAAAAATTTTTTCGCAAACTGATTTTTCAAAATTTTTTAGGGGTCATTAGAGAAGTGCTTCTCTAGATGTTATTTCCCAAATTTCGTATGGGTCCCATGCGCCATAGACGAGAAAAAAATATTGAAATTTCACCAGCCGCCACTGAGACAGAAGAATTTAGGATAGAAATACAGTATATTAATCGTTATTATTAATCAAATGAAATTTTTAGTTTATATAAAAGTGAAATATAAATATAAAAATGAGTATTTATACTTAGGCTTATGTCAGTATTAGTAGAGGGAGTTGTAAATAAAAATTTAGGTTAGAAATTATTTTAATTATTATGTATAAAATACATGTATCTGTGCACGTTATGGGTACATATTAAAGGCGCCGTTACACGGCGCGTGGTTCGCCGAACCACGAACCTGGTGCGTGGTTCGGCGAACCACGCGCCGTGTAACGGTGTCTTAAATTGAAGGTGTCAATACGGTACGTAGTTCATTCAGATTTGTGACACATTTGATTGTATCCTTTGGTCCGTGCAAGTTTACCGACATCCGATGGATCGCGGCAGCACGCACCACGAACCGCGAACTAATAGCGAACTACCCCCGTCAGACGGCGTGTGGTTCGTGATTCGTCGGGCCAGGTTCGGCGTGAAATGAGTATTTCACGTTCTCAAAACAGTCCGTGAAATTCAATTTTATTTCTAAAATATGACAAACAAAAATTGTTATATTTTATTAAACAGACTGTCAAGTATACATTCAAAATATACCGTTTCCATAGAAACGCTCTGACGTTAAGGCCACCACGTTTATTTAGCAAAATATAGCATAAACGGTAGTGTTATTTTCACCATCTATACTAACTGTAATTTACGGTTGCACAAAAAATAGTGTTTATACCATGGCCGCGAAATTTTTTTGCGCCCTCGAGATTATCTTGCCTCGGCCGCAAGCGGCCTCGGCGATAATTTTTCTCTCGGTACGTAAAAAGGAATTTCGCGGCCTTGGTATAAAAATAACTATTATATTCATGTAGTGATATTATTTACGTACATTAATATTATATAGAAGTTACTTGTTTATTGCTATTGTGTTATGTTATGACATATCATTAATGAATATAAATAAATTATTATTATTATATTACTTCTTGATTTAACAGATACCATTTTTAAAAATAGTGTCCATGATGGAGAGCGTTTCCATCCCTAAATATTTCTTTGAGAACCGACTTTTTACACGAAGTAGGTACATAATTTATTAGCTAATCCACCGGACTACAAAATTTACATAATGACGAAAACAATAAAAGTTAGGATGAGGTGTTTTAAATTAAAAGTTCTAAAGTTGACGAAATCTTTAAGGCAAAACTTTGTAGACAGTTAATACTTTAATAATAAAGTAAACCGTTAATTCTATGTGCCTTTAAATAGCCTGTTAGTAAAAAAAATAAGAAAATGATGTAAGTAATTTACCAAGAGTTGCCTGTGCATATACTAAGAGTTTAAATTGCTCTCTGAAAATAACTCTGGCACAGTGCTTTCAAAAAGTTTCTCTTAATGTCAGGATTAGTATTCTCCCAACCCTTGCTTCCCTGTTGCTTTTATCCAGCGTTTGACTCAACCGCCTCCTAGACAGCTAAAAAACTGCGTGATATATTTTGTGACGATGACAAAATGAGACTTGACTCTTCTTGAGCTTAATTCAACATAGTATATTTCTTTTAAAAGTTAAACGACATTTACCACGGTTCCGAGACAAACTATTTTTATATCTTATAATATATGGAATTCACTCAGGAAAATTATTAGACGCGTTATCATGTCATAAACCCTGCAAGATGAGAGTATCAAAATTATTATTTCTATATAACTTCGTGGTTTAGATTAAAATATTTAATTGAAATATCACCACTTTACAGTGACTGTCTGAAGATAACCTAAGAAAGTTAAGCAATAATTTCACGTATAAATTGAAAAAATAAATAAATGAAATTACTTGCGATTTGCCGACCTCCATATAACTCCAATCGAGGTTCTTAGGTCACATTTTATGTTCACTATTGGGCACAGTTTCGTCCCCAGAGGAAAGACACAATCTTACCCTTCAACAAAGGCAGTAAACGAAAATCTAATGGGAAATTCTACCCCTTTGTGAAACACTCCTAAAATCAGTGAATTTATTTAATGAATTTATTAACAATTTAGTTTTGTTGATTATTTTACCTAGTTGATTTAATCAAATCGGTAACCTGACAAAAACTATAATCATCATAGAAAAAAGACAGTACAAAAATCCCTAATATACCTAGCTCAACCATCAAATTTAAAAGCCTATATGTCTGTATGTGTGTATATGTGTAGATCCTTCTTTATAAACACGATAACTTCCTTTAGACTTAAAATTTTTATTTCAAAATTTGGAAAGTATGTAAAATGTTTTTATTGAAATTGAGCAATATCCGTCATACGTGGTGATCGTCAAAGGCCTGTTAAAATGGGTTAAAGCTCATTTATATTTATATTAGAAAATTTATTACTTTATTACAACTTGAAAATTAACCTGATGCTACATAGATTAAAGAAATACTTTACCTTCGTATTTACCTGGGTAGATCCTAAGTTAAAACTTACAATTGTAGCATAGTTTTGAAACAAAACTCAACATTAAAAATATTTTATATAAAATTGGTAGAGGAAAGAGATATACAAGGTGCAAGCAAATAAAATGTGCTGACGATAATAATATTCTACAAACAATTTATACAAAATGTAACGTACACAGAGAGATGGACATACGTAAAAAAAGTAATAATATACGGTAACCTACAAAGACAGGGCAATAATTCTTGGCAAAAGGCCACAATGCATACAAACTACAAGGAATACTCTACTAAAAAATTCGATAATTAGTTGATTAATTGGCCAACATAACATTACTTAACGAAAACATGACACAAAATAGTACCAATAAATGTTTTGATACTTAACTCAATACACAAATCTCTAAACGTAAGTAAGTGTATTAACAAATGAAATGAAATGATGTGTACTGTAGCATATTACTTAAAGAGTATATTACAAAAGTTTACAAATAAACATGTTGTGTTTAACAGCATAGAATAAGCACTCGCGAAAACAATTTGTTTGTCTGTTCAAACAACGGGATGGACACATGTTACAAAATTCACTGAAGCAGTTATACCCGGGTAATATTGTTTATCTAAAAGCGCCTTGAAAACAGTGGCGCCGTTAGGTATTTTTTCAACAAAAGTATTAAATAATGTAATTTAACAAATGTGTCTCCTAGATTTGAACAAATTTTACATAAATTAAAGATATATCTTTTTTTATTTATTTATTTAACGTCGGGCTATTTGCGCTGCCAGGGCCTATCACTGACGCCAGGAGACGAGCGACCCTCGACCTGGAAATTTTGCCGAATCTTTTCTTCGTTGAAAAGGATTTTTTACTTGCCTAACATTTAATAGACAAGGGATCGACTGCTTTACATCCCCCCGAAGGATGTAGTATATCCACTACATAATCCTCGACTTGAAATTACATACGTCCTTGTATACGCTGATATACAAGCCGGTAGAAGGTGGGAAGAGATCGCTGTCATTCCCCAACGTTGCTTCACTGTAAGTATGGAAATACGAAGAAGAAGAAGAAGAATTTTATTTTAAATTAGTAGCTACATGCACCTTCCCGGAACCTAGCCCGGAGCCAACTAAACAACCACGGCGGTTGGACGGGGCAGGTCCGGTTCGGCTAAAACAACAATTGAGGGGAAAAAGTTAAAACTCCTCTTCCTGTCTAAGGTAAAATACTTAAAAATAATTAAAAATTACACTATAAATTAGCGTAGCACACGCGCAATTTTGGTTGTTGGCTCGGAAAAAACTAAACGAAAAAACCCGTTCGGGAACTGCCCCCACTGATGGTCTCCCTGTCTCCAGAAAAGTGTAGTCGGAAAGAAAAATTAAGATTGATTTTAATTTTTGGACTAGAGGGAATTTGGAGACAAAATGGACAAAAGAACACAAGGGATAAACAAGAACAAATTCAACGAAAGAGAGAGAATAGAAAGGACTGAAGACATGAAGTTGAAGAAAGATAAAGTTTAGGATAGTATTAAGTTATGGTAGAGGAAAGTGTGGTTAAGGGAATTGCCGGAAAATAGGCAACGCCTAGTTTGGTAGAGGTATCTGATGCCGAAAAGTATGGCATTATGTTGTCTGATTCGGGTTATGTTGCGAGTTATAGAAGTTTGAAGTCATAGAATTTCCGTGACATTTCTTGACGTAGGGAGGTGTACCGGAATTAGAGTGTGCCCGAATCAGAGATGAAGCGCATAAATTTATGTTCTAAAACTTTTAGTTTATTCATTGTCGTGGCCGGTACGCTGCACCACATCGGCGCCGCGTATGTGATTGCCGGCCTGATCACCATCGTGTGCAATATCTTTTTGTTATTTCTGTCAGGTCCGCTACCCCATGTCAGGAGCGGGTACAGGCTCCTGAACATGGAGTAGACCTTTCGTATAGTCTCGTTAATGTGGGTGTTAATAATAATAATAATAATAATAATAATAATAATAATAATAGTAATAATAATAATGTGTCTTTATTTCTGAGATTAATAAATGCACAACAATTTTAATAGGTGGCGGCGTTCAACATTGTTGCTCTTCCACGCTCTTCCTTAATCGTCAGTTGTTTGTCTAAGTTAACTCCCAAATATTTCACGCATCGTTTAATTGGAATTTGTCTACCCCGATCGAAAGTAGCGTTAAAATACGAAGTGTTCCGCAGATTCCGGTGCGTGTGCACAATGTTTGACTTGGCCACGCTGCCTCCTCTGTTAATGTCAGCCCTATCTTTTCGTACAGTCGTATGCCCCCGGACACGTAGCTTATCCCGTCGGTTAAGTTTCGTCTCATTTAGAAGCATAATGTCGAATTTGTGCCCCACTAGATAATTTGGCAGAAAATGAATTTTGTGACCTATGCTATTGGCGTACCATAAAGAAAGTTTCAACCTAGGCAGACCTTGGAAGAAAAATAGAACGACCTGAACCTGGAATCTATCCAGGTCGGACGAGCATCTTTCAAGCTCAACGTTAAGATCGTTCATTCGTATCAAAAGTAAATCTAAATCTACTAGAGAAACCATCCTCTCCGTTTGTTCGCCAACTTGGCGGAGCTTCGCCATGTTCGAGTCCATGTTCATGGTTTGCTGGCTCGGCTGGCTAGGTTGTTGCGATAATTGTGGCGGCCTCTCGTTGATTCTTATTTGCTGCTTCGGCTGCTGCTGCGGCTGCTGGCTCGTCCTAGTGCATTCTGTCCACGCATTGGTTCTTGGGGGCGGTGTCGCCACGTATCCTGTCTTAGGGGGAGATGGAACTCTCACCGTCCGTTGTTCTATCATTTCAATTTTTCTCTTATAGAACTCACGCTATTAGCGATGTGGGCTTCGTCGCAATTGACACATTTGGCAGGGAGGCACTACTACTACACCACTACTGACACCGGTGTATGATGCTTTTGGTATTCACCTACCGCTTCCACTGAACGGCAATATTGTCAAGACATCTTACCTTTCCCTGCAGGTCCTTCAGCGTGACCTCATTGCTAGTGATTAACATATACATGGGATTTCATGTACCCTTCAATGTGTAGATTTGATGGTCGGCTATCTTGTGTATGTCTTGTAATTCTTGTTTAACATCTTCGAGTTCCACCTCATGATATAGGCCCCGAAGGACGAACGCGTGATTCTTTTCGTCCTCAAAGGTGTACGTGTGATATTCAACTCGCCCCTCGTCGAGGCACTTGTTGGTAAGGTTCCAGTCCTGCCTGTTTATCAGTTGCAGCGTCGTGGATTGGCGGAGTGTTTCCATAGATGAGTGTCCCTCAACCTGCCTTTCATGAATCCATTTAATGTTTTATGACCTACCAACCTTCCATGTACAATAACCGGAGGTGGTTTCTTAATTGCAGGTTGGGGAGCTATACCGGACCCCGGGTATGTGAAAGCCTGGTTCCCCTCCTCGGCCATGGCCATTTTACGTTTCTTTGGCCGCACTTGAATCAGTGCAGCCATTTCAGTCTTGGGGTCCGTCTTCGGTCTCGTGGCGTTACCGGATGTTGCAGGTATCGGGCGCGTCGGCGTCGCCTTGATGCTGTTCTGACTGGCATCTGATCCGCTTAGTCTGCTGCTGTTCTGTCTACTGCCGCTGGTCGTGCTTTTCGTTTAAGGGTTTTTCTATCACTGCTTTCCTATCCGGGCTAACGCATGATGCGTCGCTATCCGTTCCTGAGCTTACCTGAACAGGTAAGGCTGGCCACGCCTTCGACTAGCCGCTCAGTTCCCGTTGTCTCCATTGGACCGCTTCTCTGTCGATCAATGATTGGAAGGTTTCCATTGTATTGATTTTACTTGTAAATTTTTGACTTCGATAATTTTTCCAAAAAAAGATCACCGGTGGCTACTTTGCACCGTTTCCATTCACACGGGCTCGTGGGTGTCCCAAGAGGTTTTTGTCGCCCTTTGAGACATTTAAAAATACTTTTAAATACAACGTTGTCGCGGACGTCAAAATATAGGTACGGGCGTTAAAATAATTGAACATGTTATTGAAATACGTGTACAGTCAAGACGCCTCTACGCTCGCCCCCTAAAAGATATCTCAATTTTACTTTAAAATATGTTATGTTTAACGAGTCTATTACGGACTGTGAATACTTCCATAAACAATGAAAATAAAAAAGATGTTGTTTGTGTTCTTAATCTCATACAAGCGCGGATCTAGAAATTTCAATAATTTTTTTCTCGTCTGTGGCGCACGGGACCCATACGAAATATGGGAAATAACATCTCGAGAAGCACTACTCTAACGACCCCTAAAAAATTTTGAAAATGCAGTTTGCGAAAAATTTTTTCAAAATTCGATTACCCCCTCCCAGGTCTAGGGACTCCTGTTTAAAATTATTTTTTTTGTCATATGCATTTTACTTTTCATAAAAATATAGCAACACGTTCTGAAGTTTATGAAAATATTTTCATTACTAACTGAGATACAACAAATTGAAATTTTGTGATTTGTTAAATTGTAAATCACAAAATTTCAATTCGTTGTATCTCAGTTAGTAATGAAAATATTTTCATAAACTTCAGAATGTGTTGCTGTATTTTTATGGAAAGTAAAATGCATATGACAAAAAAAATAATTTTAAACAGGAGTCCCTAGACCTGGGGGGGGTAATCGAATTTTGAAAAAATTTTTCGCAAACTGCTTTCTCAAAATTTTTTAGGGGTCGATAGAGAAATGCTTCTCGAGATGTTATTTTCCATAGACGAGAAAAAAATTATTGAAATTTCTAGATCCGCGCTTGATCTCATATATACGCAATCGGCCACGCCCAACTGCAACTTCTTCTTTTTACCATATGGCTACAGCTATTGATTATTGAAATACATTGAATTCAAACTCAATAGAATTTCTTATCCTGATTTTTAGATGTGATTTTTCACTCTTTATTCTTATCCATCACTCAAAATAGATGTAATAAAAAATCTCTGTGGAGTTATATGTAATGTGTGTATCTGAACTTTGATATTTGACGTTATTGAAAATAGCTGTCTTCTAACAACAAGCTCTTATAAATTTTAATAAACACAATATTGTCTGAACATACTTGATATGATATTTATGAAGACGTGGGTAGAGTTTATTGCCAAGGGTTAGAAAAAGCACTCTTCAAGGATTCTGATTATTGAAAATTGTTACCATATTTGCTACCCTAGGTTATATATTACAAATATAGCATTCCGTTAAAATTATGAAAAAATCTAATTAATAAAGAAATTGACGGATTCTTTGATGAAACCGTGAATTTACTCTTCCAATCAACTGAATATTTTTTATCTAATGATATTACAGATATTTAAAACAAATGTGGTGAAGAAGTGTTCCCTAGGTAGAGCTGGAGATACTTGATAAGATGTCTAAGAGGGATTTCTTATTACTATACTAGCATGATCAGATCAACAAGTATATAGAAAGAATAGTTATTTACTTGCTTTTCATATTATATGTTAGATATTATATGTGTGAAAAAGTTGATGACATGTCTCGTAGAGAGCATTTCCTGTTAATATACTAGCGTGATCAGACTTGTTTCAATAGTATATGTAAAGAACGGATAGTATCTCTGAAAGCTATCTGCCGAATAATCAAAATATTTCAAAATTCATCTTACGTTTCAATTGGCGAGGAAAAAACCCTTTTAACCACAAAGAAATATATAATAGTAACTGAGATCTGGTGATCGCGGTGGACCCTTTTAGGTATTATAATTTCCTTGTTCTATTCATTTATCAGGATTAGTTTGGGAAATTTCTTACACTAACGCTAAATGTCATGCATGAAGCACATTTCATGCTAAGAAATAGTCGGAGAACCTATTTAATAAATTCGAAAAAGTATCCCTAAGAGCTTCTCAACAAGTTTCGCCATTTAAACGCAAAGTGAACCAATCAAAAAACGGCCAACAATTCTTAACAAAACATTTATAGTAGAATAAAACTAATAATAATTAAGCGTTAAAGTATGATTAGAAACTATTAGTTATAGCTCAGACGACAGAGAACATTTTATAGTAAAACCCACAAAAATTTGCAAACTGAATAATTTTTTTTGAATGAGTTCGTGAAAGTGTATACAATAATATCCTGAAAAGTTTACATTTCTCTCGGATGCAGAACATAAAAAAAAGTGATTTGTTCATTTTTTCAAAATTTTAAAATTAAGTCAGGGTAGGAAAAAATAAAAAATAGACCACGTGTTTCTGAACAAAAAATATTCTAATAGAATTTATCGCTAAAGCCACGATATTCCTGAAAAAAAATAGTGAAGTAACTTTGTCATTCTGCGCGGCCAAAGCACGGTTAAATGCATACTATTGAACCTCTAAAAAATCTTAGCTGTTCTATCGAGTAAAATAAAGCTTTTTTCTCTTTCTGGTTACACATTTTTAACATTTTTCTTAGTGAATAGGAGGATAAATAGTGACTATGGAGGGAAAATATATAATTATGAACAGACACCACAGAGCCGCTGAATGGCTCGCATGAATTTTTACGGGCCTTTACTGTATTTTATTTATTACAGGTACACCTATCCACATTTCAGCTATATCCAATGAATTCATAATACATTTGTTAATGTATTGGAAAAGGTCCAGAATTTATATTCAAAACGATCAAAAATATTTTCATGGTTATAAGGATAAGATCGTGAAATTCGCAATTTCTTAGCATGACCTAATTGATCATATTTTCGAAAATATGCACACAAGTAAACGATTTTGTGTTTGAACATTCGAAAAGTATACATTTTTTCCGAAATAGTGATATTTTATTTTTTCCAATGGGTAAATTTTTAGTCAAGTCACAGCCTCCAATATATATATTTATCAAAAAAATCATCAAGCAAGGAAATTAAAATGATTTGAGATGTACTTTTTTTTCAGTCCTCGTTACTACAACTTAATAAACCATAATAATCATGAAGTGTACATACTTTTTGACAGTTTTCAATGAAGAAAGAATTTTTTTGAAGGGCCCTTATTTTTTTCTATATTTTTTATTGCGACGATTGGGTTCGAGCGTGATAATATATATAAGAACATTTTTCCCACCCATCCTTTGCTTGTATTATTTAAAACAAAAAAGCATCAGAAAGCTACAATTTCGATCTTTTAAATGAACCAACACTCATATAGATTGAACAAATTCTGATTTAGTGACATGTAATTCAGTACGTCGGTATCACAGTCATACGTATTCAAGCGCGCGCACGCATGGACCTCGCTTCGAGTTATAACGTTACACTTGACTATTTTTTTCCGGTAAAACCATGGTTTTAACGATAAATTTTGTTAGGACATTTTTTGTTCATAAATACGTGATCTATCCATCCTTATTTTTAATTTTTTTCTAAACTGATTTAATTTCAAAATTTTGAAAAAATGGATGAAGAAAATTTTTCTTTCACTTTTTTTTATGTTCTACATCCGAGCGAAATGTAAAATTTTCAGGATATTATTCAATACACTTTCACGAACTCATTAAATAAAAATTATTCAGTTTTCACATTTTTGTGGGCAAATACCTTCATCGACTGGGCTATTAGGTATTAAGCAAATCACAACATACACAATTTTTATTTATTATGGAATTACTTACTTTCTGTATATTGTTGCCCTATTCCAGGTACGGTGGTTATAGGCCGTCAGAATTAATAAAAAAAAAGGTGATTTTTAAGAAGTTTTATCTCCAAAAGATTTTATTGCATTGAATGCATCTTTTAGGTATAAAAACTTGACAAATCATAGTCCGTATGCACAGAATGACGGGAAAGTGCATTTTTTGCTGTTTTTGTGCATTTTTCAAGGGTTTTTTCAAAAATATTCATTTAAAATTCATAAAAATTTGAGGAAAATGGTTTGTTTTAGTATTATACAAGCCTTAAGTAACATATTGGGTAATTTAAGACCCTTTATGGGCCGATTGTAGCCATTAAACGCATTGTAAAGTGCATAATTTGCATCCGTTTAAAAAAAATTTTAATAATTGCTCTAAAATTAATAAAATATCGTTCATATTTTATACTTGGAGGTTTTCCAGGTCACTAATTACGAATTTGAAGAGAAAATCGGAAAATTCAAAATGGCTGACTGATAATAGCGAGAAATTCAATTTTAAAATTACATTTTTTCCACATAAATTGCATACAAAGCAAATAAAAAATGAATTTACGTCTTTTTTTTAACTAAATTTTCAATTTTTTTTTTTTTCATTTTCCCCTCCCTCCCTCCTATATCTTATTTTTTTACGCGTTGGCATTGAATATGAAAATTGATAAAAAGAAAAGTGCATAAATTTTTTTTTTTTTTAATTATTTTTTAATATATAGCTTATATTATTTTGAAATTCGCGCTATATTTTTAAGTTACCATAAAAAAGTAGAGGCGCTACTTTTGAGCAAGTTATATATATATATATATATATATATATATATATATATATATATATATAT